>CM070611.1:33503450-33736751 GCA_036346395.1 Hsuehochloa calcarea
TTGTATTTAAAAGCTGTGTGATGGGTGGAGGTGTGATATGTCACATCGCGGGGACGATTCATTGCATCCCTGTCCAATGGTGTGTGTCGTTCCAAGGGCTGTGTGTACAAATTGGACGGCAGTAAAGCACACCAGGAGTGTCATTGTTTGAGATGAAGTCTCTGAAAGGTTTTGTTGTGATCAACTCTGATCCGGTTGGTTTCATCGTGTGGGTAAAGTGTACAACCTCTGCAGAGTGTTTAAACCAATCTATTCGAATAGCCGCGTCCTCGGTTATGGACATGCTCGGGAATTTCACACGAGGGGTAGATTTTCATAAAACAATTGGGAAGGGTCAGCTGTGTGAGATAACTTGTTCAGCTGTGTGAATAACTTGATTAGACTGTGTGTCCTTTGTGAAATCAATTGTTAACTTATTATTGTCTATTTGTTTTGAATTATGCTTTCAATCTATTATTTGTATTCAATTGCAAATGTTGCATTTACGCAAAATAACCACGAAGCCATTCCTTTGGAATAAGCCATCATGTATAAATGCATTACGTGGTATGACTTGCGAGTACGGTGTGTACTCACTCTTGCTAAACAAATCAATGAAGTGGAGGAGTAAATGCTTTGCTTTTGAAGAGGATTTCTACGAAGGTTGGCGTTAGGGTCTTGATCGATCGGTTGTTGTGGTAAATTGATGGGAGCCACCGGAGTTTATTTCGTTTCCGCTGCAGTTTATTTCTTTATTGCCAGCCTTGCATGGCTTAATAAATGTAAAACTTGACCATAAGGTCCCAACAGTTATTTGTTATTCAAAGTACTCGTTTATTCTTATATTCGTTGTATGGATGTGATATTTCATCAATGTTGACACTGTGTGCACTAGCGTGATCCTGGACTAGTGCAGAATACATAGAGGGTCCAGATTTGCATATTTGGGTCCCGACAAGGGACTAGGCCTGATATCTCAGGTTCTCTAGAGCAGTCCGAGTCCATCTTTGTGGATGTTGAGGAGGACGGAGATGAGGATTGTCTGCCCGATCCAGTTCTTCTCCTCTTCTTGAGATGCCGTCTTCCACCGCACCTCGAGAAGATCAGCCTTTGCCTTCTGCTTCTTCTGAAGCTAGTGGCTCTGTTCCTATCTCATCTGCTCATGAGATAGAGGCCACTTCTTCATCTCATCCTGGACCTCCTAGATACATTCAAAAGGACCATCCTTCAGAGCAAATCATTGGAGATCTTTTTTGAGCGAGTCACTCGTTCAAAATTTGACATGTCTCTTTTCTGTCTCCATTCTGCCTTTGTTGCCTCATTTGAGCCCAAAGACGTTTGTCATGCTCTCTCTGATGAGTCATGGATTAATGCCATGCATGAGGAATTAGAAAACTTTCAAAGAAATAAGGTCTGGTCGCTTGTTGAGCCCCCTCGAGGTCACAATATCATTGGGACCAAGTGGGTGTTCAAGAACAAGCAAAGTGAACATGGGGTAGTCATTCGAAACAAGGCTAGGCGGTAGCTCAAGGCTTCTCGAGTTGAGGTCTCGATTTTGAGGAGACTTTTGCCCCTGTAGCCAGACTTGAAGCTATTAGAATCTTGCTTGCCTTTGCAGCTTCTAAGGGTTTCAAGCTCTACCAGATGGACGTCAAGAGTGCCTTTCTCAATGGATTTATTGAGGAAGAAGTCTATGTCGATGACCTCGAGTTTGAGAACCCCAAGTACCCTAATCATGTCTACAAGCTTTCTAAAGCTTTGTATGGACTTAATGAGCTCCTAGAACACAGTATGAAATACTTAAGTCCTATCTGTTGAGTCATGGTTTTGAGATGGGTAAAATAGACAAGACCTTGTTCATCCGTGGCACGGCAGCGATCTTACATTCGTCGCATTTATGTGGATGGCATCATCTTTAGCGGCTCCTTGCATGCTCTTGTTTCCCGATTTTCGATGTCATGAGCTCGGAGTTTGAGATGAGCATGATGGGCGAGTTGAGTTTCTTCCTTGGCTTCCAAATCAAGCAGACTCGGGAAGGTACTTTTACGCACCAAAGGCAAGTACACTCGTGATCTCTGAGGCGCTTTGACATGGCGATGGTAAGCCGTGTCAACTCAATGGCCTCTACAACCTCACTTGACCTGAGATGAGGACGGTGAGCAGTTGATCAAAAGGAGTTGAAGCATGGTGGCTCTCTCTTGTACCTTCATGACCTCGACACGGACATACATTTCTCCGTGTGTCTTTGTGCTCGGTTTGGGCTTCTCATCGCGTATCTCACCGCCAAAGCAAGTGAAGCGCATCTTCGTACCTTCGAGCTACCATTGACTATGGTATCGGTACTCTTCCTCTTCTTGTCTATCCCTTAGAGCCTACTCAGGTGAAGATTTTCTTGGTGTAGGATAGATAGGAAGAGCACTTACAGCACTTGCCAATTCATTGGCACTTCTCTCATCTCGGGTCTTCGAGGAAGCGATCCGATGTTGCCTGATCCACCGCAGAGGCGAGTGCGTTCTTTGCAGCCGATTCTTTGTAGCCAAGTGCTGGATGGTCTCGACCCTACGGGACTTTGGGTTAGTAATCGATCGTGTTCCACTCTTTTGTGATAACACGTCTGCGATTAGCATTGCCAAGAACCCAAAGTCACGGCATTCTCGGACCAAGCATATTGATATCAGATATAACTTTCTTCGAGACCATGTAGAGAAGGGTGACATCGTGCTCCAATTTGTGGAGAGTGTCCACCAGTTGGCTGATATCTTCACCAAGCCTTTGGATAGCTCTCGGTTTTCAGCTCTGCGGGGAGAGCTTGGGGTGGTTTGTCCATATGGTGTTGTGAGGAGAGCTTGTGCTTTATTGTCAGATTATATTTTATTATGCTCTTACTCCTTTACGTTGCATAGCATTTGGGTGCATTGGGTCTAGTCGTTCCAGCATAGGTTAGAGTGGTTCTCTTGCCGAGTTGCTTAGACTGCTTGTTGTTATCTTGTGCTTCTAGGGTGCTACTTACTAGCTGCTTCTCTTCTCACTAGGTTGAGCTTACTCACTTCTTATAGGTTCTAGCGAGGGTCGGGCCACTCTTGGGTAGACAGGGATAGTGTTTGCTCGTTAGTGTGTTAGTTGACCAGCTGATAGTCCAGGAGTCATATGGGGTAGATGAGAATCAATCTGAGCCATAGTATCCTCTATATCTTATCTATGCTCTAAGGTGCCTTTTACTGTTTCTCTTGCGGAGTTCTCGTTTTGTTCCTTTGGTTCAGGGGGAGTTCAACTTGGATCTTCTAGTTCTTAAAACTGACATAACTCAACCTGAATTAAAAGTGCATATCATTCTGAAGGGGATCTGGATTTTCTTGCATTTCTTTCTGCATTGTAATATAATTACATGGAGCCTTGATTATTATCCCTTATGATCTGTTTTCAATGTCTTACATCTTGCCTTGATCTGTGCTAAATTGCTAGATTTATCATGACCTTTTTTGTGTAGTCTAGTCTTTGCCATGATAAGGTGACTAAAAATGCTCAACTTGAATTAAAATCTTGTCATGATAGCTCTTGAGACTAGTCTGTTGTAGTTATCCCTTTATGATTCTCATCATGTCAAGTAGGCTGAGTGGAGTCTTGAATCTCTATTGAGCTTTAGATTGGGCTATGTCAGTTCGTTAAGAAGCATGACTTATCATTAAATCTTTGGTCTAAAATATCAAAAGCAAAAATGATCTCTTTTGTGCGAAAAAACTGATCTCACCAATTCTTTCTCATGAGACTACTTGCCATTTGTAACATCCTGATTTTCAAAATCGGGGTGTTAATATTTAACTAGGCGATCTAACAAATATTTGGCAGTGTTTTAAAATTTTCCCGTGTTTAAGTAAAAAGATTGCTTGTAAAATCAAATTGAGATAATTAAAAGGTTGCATTTCCAAGTCAAATCAAATTTGTTTAAAATCTGTATTAAAAAAATATAATTATTATAACCTATATTTAATCGAATTGTTTGAGCGACTGTAATTAAATTAAATATTTTGTTTCTCGTTTCCGCATGCATTTCAAAAATCATGATGCACACATTAGTATCACCGTTCTTATTTTCGAATTCGATCGACCACGGGCGAAACGACCGCGTGTCCCTTCTTTTCCGGTCATCTCTTCTATTTTCCGACCCTGCTAACTCTTGTCGTTTCTCCCCTTCAAATCTCAGTCCAAATTTCAAAACCAAGCTATGCATGTCATACCACCGCGATCGTCATTGCACGAGCAACCCGTTTCTATATTTTGTTTTTGCATGCATAGCAGTCTGAGTGATTTCGCAAAATGGAGAATAGAATTAGCAGATGAAATACCTGCGTGTCCATTCTTTATTTTTCTAACTTCTCTCCGCGCAATCACTAACAAAAATCAAGAATTTGGCAACGCATGTTATGTCGTTGCGAGCGTTGTCTCGAGGGCTTTCCTTTTATATAATCGGTTTACACATGCAAGGCCGTTTGGGCGACGTAAAAGAAAAAGAGATGAAAAACTATACTGCTAATTATTTTCCACGCAAACAGTAAAGTTAAAGATTTTTAGAGAGCAGCACACTTTGGATAAATTCCTGAAAATTTTACCTGAGCATCTACATTATGTCAGGAACCTCTCCTAAAAATTTCGTAATTTTTGGAGTTACGAAACTATGTCTAAAAATTATCTAAACACCCACAACTATTTCTGAAAAACACTGTTCATCCGATTTTCGTTTTTGTATCAGCCGAATCACACAACCACTCTGCCATCTCTTCTGCCCAGCCGAAACATCATGTCACCCTCCCTGCCATCTTACTTTCTTTTATCTCCCTGCCATCTTCTATTTCCAACCAAAGCAACTCATTGCTTTCCCATTTTGTTTCTTCCAGCCGAAAGCACCTACTGGATTTTCCCTTTCCTTGCTATTTCTTCTGTCTTCCGAAGACCATTTCTTCCCCACTCCACCAGAACACCACCAAGCACTCAAGCCTTGCACAAGTTCATCACTTCTCTCCTTCCAATCACCCCCAAAAACCGAAAATCAGCCAATGCATGTTATACCTGGGTGATCCTCATCATCTAGGGATTCCATTCATCCAATTATTTTTGACATGCATGGTCATTTGTGCATTCTAGAGAAGGGGGAAGGGAGGAATGAACTGTAGCAAACTAGCGCTAGTAGCAGCACACAGCAAGAAGCAGTTCGGCGGCACTGGTTGCTGCTGGCTGGCGGGAGCAGCAGTGCAGCCTGCAGTGCATGGCGTGGAGTGTCGGCCAGAGCAATGGCTAGCAGCTGCAGTGGCTAGTTAGCAGCGGCGTGGAGGACCGGGCCGGCTGCAGCAGTGTTCGGCGGTAGCAGCACCAGCTCGCCAGCAGCAGCAGCTCTGGCCGAGGAAGCCGGGCGCAGCAGTGCAGTCGTTCGGCAGGGGAAGCCCTAGATGGGCCGGCCTGGAGGGAGAGAAGAGAGAAGCTAGCTGGAAGGAGTAGCGGCACCAGAGCCGGCGGCATGGAGAAGCCGACCAAGGAGCATGGGCAGCATGTATGCATGTATACACTGCCATGCAGCGGCTCTTTGCGGCGCGACGGCCTTGGACACCAGGGCTCGGGCGGCGCGGCAACCCGACGGCAGTCGAGACGTCGGTAAGTAGCCGGTGCCGGCTCGGCTCGGCTCGGCCTGGCGGGTTACACGGTGTGATGACACCGAGGCGCTGCAGCGGTGGAGCAACGGCGCAGCGTCAAGGGCGCAGTGACCGAGGACGGTAGTGGCCGAGCCTAGGCGGAGGTCGGTGCGGAGCATGGCCGGCGTGGCACGCCGTATGCGACCGCACCAAGGCGGAAGTTGTATCGACGTGGCGGTGTGGCGCATGTGGCGGCACTAGGACGATCGATATGGACGAGGAGCCGGACGTGGACGTGGACGTGGACGCAGACGAGATCGACGTCGACTACGGCGGACGCGACGAGAGGCGAGCGACGCGGAACGGCGGCGACTACGGTGAAGCGAGCAGCGGGCCGAGAAGACTACGTCCGGCGATATTTTTCACGTCTAGTGCTGTGGTAAAATTCTTTAGTATCGAATCGTGTTTACGATATTAGTTGTGCATGTTGCATATTAGTCATGAGCATGGCATCTATTTTTACATATATATTTATAAAAATGATTTGATAGCTTAGAACCGGTATAATTATCCGGTTAGGTTGTATTTGTGCGTAGGTGTAGTTATGTACCGATATATTGGTGGATGCGAATAATTAGATTATTGTGGCAAAATATGATTATTATTTATCGGTGGATGCTACATTAAATTTTTGAGTTGATTATTTTGATCGGTCGGTATTAATATAAAGTCGCATGGAAGTTAGTGGTGATCTTTGGATGAGACATTAATTGGGGGTTTCATGTCACACTGGATTGGTTATTTTGATGATAGGATGTATAAAGATTTTTATAATCTATTACTTGGTGGATGGAGTATGTGTTGATGATTAATGATATACCTTTTATATATGTGTATTGTTGCTCGTTGGATGTCGGATTATGTACCTTGTTGGATTAGTTGAATCGGATGATTTAATTAAGCATTAGCAAATTGATCGGATGTCCGAAGTAGTAGCTACATGAGACATGTATGCTAGAATTTGGGAGAAGGTAGGATTGAATTATTTGATTGTGGATAAATAATTAGATTGCCGTGTATGTAATAGTTAAGTCCTATGTGCCGAGTTGGTAGATTTGTACTCTCAATTGGATTAGTAGATAAAGGATTATTAGTTTATCGTAGTGGCACATATATGATTGGATTGGTAGTGGTCGTTCAAGAATAAGTTCGGTGGTATGAATATGAGTTGATCGATTTGTGAGCTATTAAGTATTGGATGTGCATTTAAATTATAAAGCTCATTAGGTGTCGGTTAGTCAATTAAACATCAGTCGGTGGAAATTTTGGATGGATGCAAATATGAATTACCGATGCGATACTAGTAGAGCTAGATAGTTAGTATTAGCGTAAATAATATATCAGAGAATGATTGATGGATTTAGGCATGGTCTTATGCCCATAAGTCGGTGGATTTTGTACAATTATCGAATATGTTGTATGGTTGGGAGAGCATTAATCGGGGCATTGTGTGGTTGGATGGCCTACTTTGATTATGACATAGGCTAGGTTAGATTGAGTTAAAAGTATTTTTATGTTGTAGAAATTTCAGAAAAGAATTACTTTTACACTACAAAGTGCTTTTAACTTTGAAAATTCATAACTAATTCATTTGAACTCTAAATGAGTTGAACCAATTTATTTTGGTCATATAATTTTAACATATATTTATATTTGTAATCATTTTATTCGCCACTGTTCTACAAATTTGTGCTAAAATTGGATTTCGGATGAATAGTAAGAAGCCTATTTTCAGACATTTTCAAAAACTGATTTTCAAACTGCCATAACTTTCACATGAAAAATACAAATGAAATAATTATTTCACCTAAATTCATATAAAATCATTATCTAGCTACTGTAAAAATTTCATTCATTTTTGAGAAATTTGAATTTTTGAGTTTTCTCGGTGTTCATTCGATGTCGCTATTTCTATAGAGTCCGAGTTGTCGCAAATGAACAACTACGTAACCGAGTGAGCAAGTGAACTCCCAGCAAGGCAAGCATCATTTGAACTTTCTTTTGCATCATATTGATCCCGTTTTCTTACCTTAGTATTTGAAATGCAATGATATTGCACGCATGCTATTTTCGGTATACTTTTATGTTTTGAGTAGAATAGTTATATCCTATGCTTGATGGCTATCCCTGATATTTCACATACACATATGCTTAAGATAGGTTTGTGATGGTATGATTGTTGTGTGTCAATTGCTTAGCCATTGCGGGTCTAGATAATTGATAGATCAATTGTGGGACTAGCTCGTCAATTGTGGGAGACACATAACAATTCTTATTCTTTTATTAATTTTTGTCCAGATTGTTATATCTGGTTAATTTAGTTCAAAACTTGTTATTGTTAAATGGTTTTGGGTCCGGACAAGTGGTTGTAGTGTGGGTCTTTGTTATGCACGAGATTGGGTTTGTGGTTGTCTTATGCGGACCATTAAGGACCGAGCCATGGACGTTACACTCCAAGTACCGAGCGTACTATCACATGCGGGATATGGGTACCGTACGGTTAAGTAAGGGGAAGGTTTTATTGGGTAAGACCGCAGGCGGTGTGAGGACATAGAGACCGTGAAATCCTATGTTCCTTAGGAACCCAGTGTGATATATCTTGTGCTTAATGAGCACGATTACCTATGTTGTGGGATGCAACATACTAACTACCTCACACCGCCACTCCGGCTAGCGTGTGTGCCCGCTTAGCGTTTGCTATATGCTTATGTCTAAGTTGGGGTTCCCACATATGGGTGGTCCATCCCAATGGGATTTTCTTGCTAAAAATGACCGTATCTCGATTCTCCCCGGCCGGCATACCTAAGGAAGTGTGCTATATTCGGAGGCATCTGGAGGCTTACGGGCTAGTCGAGTCATGTGGGTAAGTAGTACACCTCTGCAGAGAAAATCTATTGAATAGCCGTCCACGGTTATGGACAAACACTTGGTTTAAGTATGCTTCATCGTTAGACTTGGAAATTAAAAGTTGACACGGTTATAAATTGGTTACGACATGAATGGGATGTTCGTGTACTTTAGTTTATCAAAGGGGAAAGCCACTTTGGTATTGTTTGATTTATTACATTATCTATGTCTTGTGAAACCCTCTCTTGAATAAATGATTTACAACTTGGCTTTTGAAAACTAGATGGTCTAGGAATGTAAGATGTTGCGTTTTATGCAAAACTAGAACCACTAATGCTATCCCTTGATTGCCCAATATGCATAACTACTTTTCTTTGTGTAAGACTTGCGAGTGCACTTGTACTCGGCCGGATGTTGGCGGCCTTTTGTTTTCTTTTTGGTGAGGACGATTTGAGCCGATGAGCTCGTCGGTGCGATTTAGGCGACGACGAGTAGTGCTATCATTTAACCCCATCGGTTGCCTTGGGTTATGGGCATACCTTGCTGGACTTTTGGTTTATTTATCTTGCTTCCATTGTTATTTATCACTCTTATTTGAATTTGGCGGTCGGCCGTTATGTAATAGTGTAGACTTAACTATTATGTTGTATGTCTTTTGGATTGTTAATGTACGTTGTTGTATGGATGTGATCAATGTTGAATGAGAGTATGGCGTGTTGGCCGCTGATCACGGGAGCCAACACGGTCTCATACTATTGTGATGAATCCACTTTAACTTGTCTAAGTGTTGGCTTTGACCGTTTGGAGAACCGATAATCATGTGGTGCTTGCAAAGGAGCAACGCGCATGATCACCGGGGCTCTAGTTTCGGTCGGGCTCCTCACTTGGATGGAGTTAAGGTGGAATTCATTTACTTGAGGCCCAGAGTTATTTCCTTAAGACCACGTAAACCTCGGTCTTACGGAAATAACCCGGGGGTCCTCACACCATTGCACTAAGCATGAACTCAGGGGGAGTCTTGGATGACCTAAGATCACTTCCTTAAGTCTGTTGTTTGGAGTGATCGCATAAGGCTTGGGATCTAGCACATAGTTAAGAATTGAAAAATGGTTGAAACTTAGGAGGTAGTTGTGGTTGGCTTCTAGTCCAGGACTTGCTTTACTAAGATAAAGCCATAAATGATTTTCAGAAAAAGAAAAATGTGCTAAATTTACTTATCTTCAAACAGACCTAGTACTTGATCAAATGAGTCTTTCTTAAAACTGGCAACTCTCTAAACTGTTCAATATTCGCTTCTTGGTTCCACTTAGATTACTTGACATGGCTTGTATCATCCTTGGATACCTTTAGCTAGACTATAATCTTGGTTGATTTGACATGCTAAGAAATTGGACCAATTCTCAGATTATGACTTCCTTGGTTTAAATACTCTATACATCAATTGTCATGATCCTGATAGCATTCTTATGTGTTATGGCTTGGTGTAATACTCTAATAGTCATTTTGGATAATCTTCATGGCTCCAAATGCTTAAAATGCATCTTGATGTGTTTATTGCCAAAAGGGGGAGAATTTTGGAGAGAAAAGTCTTCGTAGTTTTGCGAGAAAATTTGCTCTTTCATTGTCTGCTCCAGTCTTTCTCTTTTTGTCAACATGGCCTTGAGCTTCCTTGTTCCTAGTTTAGACCGTGTTTGATCATCATCATAAACTCAACTTTATGCTTGTTCGGTGTTTGTCAATATACTCATCAAGGGGGAGATTGAGAGTCCATGTGAGAGGTGTCCCCACATGAGTGATGAGTATTTGACACTTTTGTTGAAAAGTTTGTGATTTGGTTCACTACTGTTGTGCTGCTGCTGTTTTGATTTTGTACTGTGCGGAACTCCATTTGTGCGCAGACCTGAGCAGTGAGTGCATAATTTTTGGTTTTGAGTTATGTGGTTCGTGTATGAGTTTGAGACAAGTACAAATGTTAATTCGATTATCTCGAACAATGCTATGTGATGTGTTTCTTGTCTATGTTGGCTGCAGGACGTCGAGGCGGAGTCGTGGCTAGACACGAGGTGACCGGACTAGACGCAGGTGACGTTGAGGTCAGAACGGTCGAGATGTGTCGAAGACGGCGTGAACTCAAAGTGGTTGCGAGTCGTGGACAACAAGGAATGCGGGAGCTTCCCGAAAGGTGCACAAGGGGCGAAAGGGTATTTTCGCAATGCTGCACAAGCGGGAGCGGGTTCCGTTCGGATTTTATCTGGCGTAACGGGTTTGCGACCCGTTAGCCGGCGCCTATATAAGGAGGGGATGTCTCCTTAGTTGGTAGGCCACTTGAGAGAGGATTAGGGTTTTGCTAGAGTCAAAAGAGCCTTTGGGAGGTTGTTTTGCTTCGTGGCTTTAGTTGTTGGAGAAAGAGAGCAGAGATGTCTCCTTCGTAGCTTCTCTCTGTTCCTCTGTTCTTGAGCTTCCTTGCTCTTGTGTGTTCTTGAGATGGAGAGGGAGAGGATGTATTGAGTCCCTTGTAATCATTTCTTGTTGCTAACGTCTGTATGTATCGGAACCTCCCTGTAATCCTTGGTTTCAAGAAATTAAATCTCTGAAGTTTATTTCTCTGTGTGTGCCTCTGTTCGTCACTTCTCTTTTCTATGTTTTTGGTGAAATTCTTGGTTCCTCTCTTGAGATGGTATGAAACTTGACATGTTGAGTTTTGAGGCTATTAAGTAGCTAACCTCAAAGTTTCATAAGCCAAGAAACCAAGTGTGAGACCCCGGTTTATTGGGCTTGTAATGCTTAGTCACCAATTGACCCTAGCATCACAAACGAAATAACCCGTGTCTTCGAGACATGTATACTTCCTTAAATGCAAGATATACACCTCTTTACAAAATTCATGCATCAATTCCATTCATTCACATAGAACCGAAGCAAAGCAACAACCAGAAGATAACATAAATAAAGGATAGTTATTACACAAGAGAATCCGACCGACCAAATGACATATACATATAGAAATTGAACAGCGGAAGCAAAAGTATCATAAGATGGCCATAAACCAAAAGAGCCAATCAGTGTGCCTTTAACCCACAAGGCAACCGACCGGACTGCCAAGCTAGTCGTCGAATCCACAGCACATTTCACAAAAGTGAGGCCCTTGGGGCTCACCTTCCTCCTCTGCAACAAATAGTTAAGCAAAGCAAATGAGTACAAAAATTGTACTCCGCAAGACTTACGTGTAGAGTAACAGACCTATACATATGCTACATGCAAGCTTATTTAAGTGGAGGCTGTATGTTTCATTTTCAGCACAAAGCAATCTTTATTTGCAATAATGTAGTACAGTTAAAAGCAAGTTGACAAAGCTGTTTTTAATGTTCAAATAACTGTAAATGACAACAATATAACAGTAGATAGAGAACAACAACAATCCTGGAAGTGACTAAACCATTAGCCACCACAACAATAGCATGAATTACCCATTCATACCAACCATGTCAAATTTTTAATTTTAAAAGGTTGTAGTCTAACTCTTGCAAAACCTAACCAAGCGTGTCCATAACCTAGGACGAGGCTATTCGAATAGTTTTATACCCTACAGGGGTGTACCAATGTACCCACACGCTGGGCCAGCCTTTTGCCAAGCTATTAAGCACACTTCCTTAGGTATGCCGGCACGGCTAAGTCCTACGAGACATTTCCAATATTGTGTATTAACTACGAGCCGCCAGTATGGATAGAAACCCATACGTTGTGTCGGAGTTATTGTAAAGCCTCGGTCAACTACCCGTCTCAGGTAAAGCCTTGGACAACTACAATGCTCCTCGAGGTGGAGAGCCTACCCGGAATCTCCACCACCGCACACCCAACACAAGAACACATATCCTTTTTCACACGACACACACAACCCCCTCCTGCGACTCGGAGATAACACACGCCAAAGTACTTAGTCAAGAGAGGTCTCATATCCCTCTCGCGTGGTTAGCACGCAAAAATACTTGGAGAGTGTGACACAAGATGTTCGGTCCTTGTTGACTTAGGCAAGACATCCACGAACCCAATAACCCACCATCCAACCACTTGCCCAAGTCTAAAACAATGTTTCATTTTCAGATTTTTACTTTACAAAATAACGATGCACAAGTGCTGGACATAATGGAGTAATATTTAGATGTGTGATCAAGATCATCGACTAAAATCGATGATCGCCCATTACTACCGAAACTAAGCATTTCTAAGCAATTTCAATTCGCAGTCTACTAAGTGACAAGAGCTCATCCATCGAACTCAAATCACAGCAAATAACCTAGGCTCATGGTAGTAGAGGATAAACAATTCCTACAAATTATGCAACTATGGGATACTAACCATAATTTAACAACAAAATAGCAATGCATACATACAAGTTGAAATAAACATATTAGACTTGAAAAATAATGGGATTAACATGATCAAACTGCTTGCCTGTTTGCCGTGGGTCAATATGTTGTTGAGGATCAATTATGTTGTCAACGTGCTCTTCGGATCCTAACGAGAAAGCGAAAAACAACCGATAAGAACGAAGAAAACACCAAGATCCAACAGTAAACTTTCTCCAAAATTTCTGAAATTTTTACAGTAGTAAGGTACTGATTTATAAAGAAGTTAGCAACAAGAACCAATTGATTTGGATTCTTAGTGCCAAAGATATGACCAAATCAATTTTGCTCAGCTTTTATAAATAAAAAATGCTACTATTCATTAGCAAAATTTTCTGGAGCTATATTGGGGTTGGAAACATTTTTAGATTAAATTTCAGTTGAAAACCTAACACACCAAATTTGAATCTCCCAAAAAGGAATTAAAATGAATTAGTTATGCATTTTACAAGTTATCATATTTTTCAGTTGATAAATAAATCCTTTCGGGAAAATCAGAAATTTGAAATGACGTGGACGGTCGTGGAGCGTTGATCTTGGATCAACAGTCGCGACCTGCTTGACTGGCTGCTGCTGTGATCGAGAAACCCTACTCGTCAACTCGTTGGATCTGGATCCAACGGTCCCACGGATCCGAGCGGGCGGTGAGAGACCCTACTCGTCAACCGTTGGATCTGGATCCAACGGGTCACGACCAAGGCAGCGACAATTCAAATTTCAGCGATCCCGAGCCGTAGATCTTAGGATCGACCGTCGCATAAACTCAAGTTCAAAACACGATCTGTTTTCGTCAAGCAAAGCGACGGGAAGGATCGCCATGGCGGCATTGCTCGGCCTTGTTTGTGCGAGCAAGTGCGAAATGGGTCCCAAACATCATTGCGCACCTAATGGTACCATTGAATTAATTGCGGTGGACGAGCAGCGGCAAGCGGAGAGAACCAAGTGGTCGAAATGACAAAAGCGAAAATGGCAAATCGCTCATTTGCGGTTCAAGGGAAGCAGTGCGAGCCACTAGGGACTAAGAGGAGTTACAGAGCGCAAAGGATGCACCAAGGAGGCCAAGTGCACTGGTGAAGAAGAATGCCGATCTCGGTGAAATTGGGGAATCCGAGTTCACCAAGCCACGAGCAAATTGAACCGAATTGAGTGAGGTTAAGCTTCAGAGGGTAAAGGGGAGCGAGAGGAGCAAAGACCAGAAGAAAACCCTGTTTGACCGACTCACGGAAGCTCCAAAACCGACAATGGCGGCCGAGGGATTCTGAGGATCCATGACTCAATGAGCTTGTGAGTGCTAGCTAGAGTTGCGGAGGTGCTAAAGGAAGCTAAGGGAGAAACAATGGAGTTTAAATAGCGAGGATGGCCGAGAGCAGCGGCGATATCCCGCTCGGGTCAACTCGCCACTTGGCGAGAGGCGGCGGGAGCGATTGGAGACTAGGCGTCGAGGAGGCGCGCGGGCATTAAATGCGCGAGATAGCCGTTTAAAGGCGACCAAGGAGTGGTGGACCGCGGCGTTTCTCCTCTGCTGCGCCGCGCCATGGGGTAGCTCACGCGTACCGACGGAGGAAGGAGGCGGCGTGTCGGCCGTCGGATTGAAATCGAGCGGTGAGTTAGATCGGGTGGATTAAAGCGATTCCATCGTTCGGTTGGTCGAGGATCGTTCGATGCCGATCCAGCGGTGAGTTAGATCGGTGGATTAAAGCGATTCCATCGTTCGGTGGTCGAGGACCGTTCGATGCCGATCCAACGGTGAGTTAGATCGGGTAGATTAAAGCGATTCCATCGTTCGGTGGTCGAAGACCGTTCGATGCCGATCAACGGCTCACAACCCGCACACCGATCGGCCGCCGGTGCGATTAGTTGATGGACCGAGTCCGATGGCTCGAGCCCGAGTCGGTTCTAACCCGAGAAACGATTGCAAGCGGTTAGAATTTGAATCCTAAACATCGATTTTGAGGAATTATTTGAGGTAGCAAACAAACTCCAAAATTTATGAGATTTTAACTGGAGTGGTGACGGCAGGGAGGAACCTCTCATAAAATTTTCGAGCCAATGAATTTTCTCGAAATTCGAGAAGAGGAAATAGGGTTTGTTCAATTTTGACTTGCCTCCAAAAATTATCAAATAATTTCTAAAAATCATGAGATAATTCAAAGGTGTTGCCAAGCCTCCCTAGAACTCAGGGAAAAGATTTCCCAGGGTTTGGCACAAGATCTATGACAAGGAGGTTTTGGATTAGAGTCAAATGAGAATTTGAATTTGATTTTCCATAATTCTTTTTAAAAGAATTACAAAAATGACCAAGGGCTTCAAGAAGCAAGAAAAGTTTTAATTTCTTCTCATTTTCTTACATTTTAAACACAAATCCATATTTGGGATGTTACACCAAGAATCTTGCGAATTTCAATTTTTGGTCTCTCCTGCCAAGTTTTCTCAAGAAATCCGATTTTCCTTTGATTAGTGGATCTTTGTCTGAAATTTCTTCTCAATGAGGTCAATACAATGTTTAGGATGATGTCTGTGAGAATTGACACGAGAAGAGCGACAAATCGTGAGTATTTGGATTTTTGGCAAATTCGATGCGTTATGTTCTTGATGCAGAGCAATCGGAACTTCCATTGTTTACGCCGGAACTACGCGATGCGGAACTTCAGACTGGAGAACCGGAACTTCGATTGTCGTGAGCAGCCCGAAATTTGGGAACTTCCTTTGGGTGGCCGGAACTACGCGAGGATAATCGAAACTTCGATTTACGTGAGAATCGCCAGATTTTGTTCAACTTCTTGGATTTGATTCATTTCTCGTCTTATGATTATCAGAGTGTATTGGGTTGCTGTGTGGACTCTTTAGAGGGGAGGATCTTAATTTTAGAAGGCACCATTCACACCCCCGCTGTTGCCATATCGGTCCTTCAGAAACCCTTTTTTGGTGCCTTGTTGTGATTAAGTCGGAGATTGTAATCAAACAAAATAGTTGGCTATGGGTTTCTATTGGTCTCTATTTGTTTTTCAAAACAATTCTTATCTTTCTGAGTGCTGAGCTCTCTTTGCTACTTGTAAACGTTATTATTGACAAGATCATTCTCTTTTATGATAGTCCTATCTTTCTTGTTGATAAAGGTGACCTGGTTATCCGTTTGGTAGTTTGGAGAATGAGAATTATCTTTTACAAAGTTCATTGAAGAAAGTTTTGACTCTGCTTATTTCTTTTGGAGTAGTTGGATTGTTGGAGTTTAGAATCTATCTTTGACAAAGAAAAGTATTGAAACCCTTTGTAAGGTTTTGTTGTGTTATGTGGGGGGTTGTAAGTAAATAAGCAAATTGATAATCTATAAAATCAAGTTGGATTATTAGCGTGATACATAATTAATCTTAACAAATGTCCTCAGTAGCGTAGCTTCTATCTTTCAAAAAGAAAAGTATTGAAACCCTTTGTAAGGTTTTGTGGTGTTATGTGGGAGGTTGTAAGTAAATAAGCAAATTGATAATCTATAAAATCAAGTTCGATTATTAGCGTGATACATAATTAATCTTAACCGATGTCCTCAGTAGCGTAACTGGTTAATTTTTTGTTGCCTTGCAATGATTGCATGGCGAGCTGCGATTTATAATATATTTATTCCTGATTAGAATCAACAGGGCTATAAGAAGAGTGAATATTAATATGAAACTTTCTTGTAAACATCTACTTTATGATCTTACATAAGTGCTAGACTTACCTATTTTCTTGACATGCTAAGATTGTTGAAACCTTATGCTTTTGCCACATTGAGATTTCTAACTTTCAAAGTCAATACTTTCTTCTCATTTGGAGTTTGATCTTCTTTTCGTTCGGGTCATGTGGCTCAACTGTGGACTTCACATATGTTTTATGAGTTCATTGCCTAATTGGTTTTCCCCTTGGTCCTGTGTTCATTGCGAGTGGTAAATTACTTTCTAGTTGGCGAAAATCATTTTCATGTGCCTCTTCTTTTGAGAAAGATTCAACCCATTCTTTTGGCATGGGTCTTTCGAGATGTTTTCTAATTGTTGTTGTGAGATTGATGTTAATACTTGTAGTAAATTGATCGCCTCGAGTGATATCGCTTAAATGAGAATACTTCAAATTTAGTTTTCGTGATCTTTTGGAGCTCATGAATATTCTGGTAGCTAAAATTATTTTAAATAAAATGGTGTATGGGAATGTCCTATTGCTTCTTAAGAGTTTCGTGTGATTTAGCCTTAAAGGCTCTTTGGTTTAAGTTCGCAAAGTGAGGTTGCAATCAAATAAATTTTTTGAAGATTTCTTGAAGAGGAAATTAATATATTTGCTTTCCGTGAAATCATGTAAATGAAAATATTTCGAGTTTGTGGCTAAGATCATTTGGATCTCATGTTTCGTTAGTAGATGAACCGTTTCGAGTAAATTTGGCGTGTTGAATAATTTTATTGGTTCTTAAGTAGTTCTGTGGGTTGGACTAAACAACTTACCTTGTTCGTTGTAGCAATGTATTGTTAGTTCAAGAACTAATTTATGTGTTAAAGGAAAGAGTGCAGTAGAAGTATTTGAGAATTTGAGTCAAATTTTGTAACTTGTGGTTATTTGAATCATGCCTAAACTTTCTGCTCTTTCCGCTCAAGAGATGTTGTGATTCAATCGTAATGTCATTTACATATTGGTTGTTACTTATTAATTCCTCTTTGAGGGATGTGTGCCCTCAGCTGTGAACTCAACTTTTGTTTTTCCAAGATCCTCGTTACCAGATTATTTCTTTTGGATTCGTGCTCATTTGTGAGAACAACGTTTTCCTGTGTGACAAAATTTGTCCTTGTTCGCCTCTTTCTTTTGAGAAAGAATCAACCGTTTTATGTTTTAAAGTTTTACAAAGCGTAAATTGGCAACTGTTTGGTGGTGGTCAAGTAATGGTAGTGGTGAGATTATGCTACCAAGCTATTGGAGGAGTAGTAGAAGATGAAATGGTTTTGATCTGTACCTCTTGGAGGAAATTTGTTTCACATAGAATGTTTGGCTTTGAAATAAATCTAAATAGTATTACGACTAAGTAGAACCTATGGTATAATGAAACTCCAGAACTTCAATTTATGTTGAAAGGTTGGGGATTATCTAAGCTATGGAAACCTTGATTAATTTTATAGAGTAACACAATTGGATAGTATTGCGAGATTGTGTGGGTTATTTATGATGATGTCAATGAGTGAGTATGTTATAATTGTGGGAAAGTTAGAGATTTAATCCGATGATTTCACTATATGCTATAAGAGAAATTTATTGTAGAGGTCTTGGAGGTTAAATCTGGGCTTTGCATTTTTATGCTAGAACCTTTGCCGCTTCATGATTATGTGTAAAAGTAGAAGAACAAAAGTGTATTCCAAAAAGTTTTGATCATTGATAGAATCCTTTGGGGTAGTAAATGAGTGTATGTGTGCTGTGAATTTTAAGTTGATTATTCTTAAAGGATTGAGGGGATGTGATCGTGGGTGAAATTTATATTGAGGTGCGTTGGGGATTATTTATCAAAGTGATTCATTTGGTAGAGGAGTTGGCTAGAGCATGTTATTGTGGATTAATAGAATCTCTCTATAAGAGTGTGGTTATTGCTTTCGGGTTGAGCATCGCTTTGAGGTTGTCAGCTAAGAGGAAGGAGCAGTGTGGTAATTTGGAATCCCAGGATTTAAATAAAAGTTTATTCCTAAAATAAGGATTGAGGAAAAGGAATATTTTCTTGGGTAGTAGAATGCTCTCTTGATTCTTGCTCGAGCTGCGTGTTATGACAGGTGTCATTTGCAATTTGATTTGGCTTAATGTTGGTAGGCGTGGTTCTTTCCAGTTCAGAAAGAATAAAAGAAATATTTGATTTGGGCATTCGAGTAATTTCTCATTTGGCTTTCGTGGTGTTCATTTGCAAACTGCCTAATTAGAAAGTGCAATGGTTTTTGGTGATGAATTTTTTATTTTGGAATTGACCCTTTTGTTGGGTAGTTGGCATGGCGTGGTTGCGATTAGAATCTTTTACAACCTGTTGACTCTTTTTTATAGTAGAGTTTGTTCAAAAAGAGTTTTGTGGTGTGTCCCTCATTAAAGGAGGTGATCCTTGTTTCGGTGAAGAGTTCGATTGAAAGTTGAAACAAGAGTCCCGTGTGACGTATGCAGGATTTCTGGTTTGGTACCGAAGGGAAGGTTAGCCCAAGGTACATGGATTTGATTTTGGAGGTTGGTGTATCGCTAGGACTGTCTCGAGTCCTTGCAGATCAGTACGCATACTGTATGTCTAGTCTTTGTGGGAGTACAGGAGGTCCAAAGCATGAGTTTTCGATAGAACCGTTGGTCAACTAGTAAAACCTTACATTTGTGTCATGTTTATTGAGAGAACCTGCAAAGGTCGAGACGAAGACATTGGTGTACGTGATGGTCTGAGTGTGTTGAGACTTGGGACATGGAAACCCGCATGCCAAAGCTTTAACGAGAGTTGTTCATGTCGGGTATGTGTTTATCTTTGTTAAATTCTAGTTGCAGTTTTCTTTCAAGTAGATCGGTGTGTAGATTCGAGGTCGAATCCTGTTAAGGGGGGTAGAATGTAATACTCCGATTTATTATAAGAAAGAAAGCTCTCGAAAGAAAGCCACATATTAAAAGAGGGGAAAAACCCTAATACTACTGTAGCTATAGTGCACGCCGCCACTGTAGTAGCCCCCTCCATATTGCTCTAGCAAGATGAGGAGAAGAGGAGAAAGGAAGGAGAGGAAGGAAGAAGAAGAAAGGAAGAGGAAGAAAAAGAGATGGAAGAAAGGGGAGGAAGGAAGAGGAGAGGAAGGGTGCGTTCACACAGCAATACTTTGATCTCCAGCGGTTCATCAAGGGTAAACTCTATCCTCGATCGCTCGATAGATTAATTGATTTATTTTGGTGCTGCTAGTAGTAGATCGGTTTGGAACAGCTACATTGGTCGTCATTTTTGGGTAGGTTGGGTGTGGTTTTTGCAATTATCGTCTCCTAGAGAGCTATAGCTGTCGTTCTTCGCTTTCTATAGTCTTAAAGGTCACTCAATTTGCAGTTACGGCCTAGAAGGTATGATAGTTTCTTTGTGACTGTCCAGAAGGGCTGATGAGAATTAACAGTTAAATTGTCTAGCCCATATGACTTAATTAGTGACCGAATTGGAAAGTTCACCCAACATGAATTTTGTAGGCAATCCAGTAAGATTTTCATATTGGTAAAAACGCGATTTTTAGTGGTGTCAATAAAAAGTTATGGATTTTACACTACCGCTATATTTCTGACTAACACAATTGAAGGAACAAAAACTTCACCTGACCATTAGATTCACTAGAATGCCAAAGCAGAGGACATTGCCAACTAGGTTATCGTGGACATATTTTTCTTGTTTCCATAGAGTCCAAGATCACTCCATTCCTAGTTTCGTAGTAAAAGTTATGATTTATTTTGTACTTGTTGTCCACATTATAGTCCTGTTAGAATATTGGTTTATGTGAGTAGATCGACTTTGTGATCCTTGGGTTAGAATGCTGCAATTAGATGGTTCGATCGAGGTCCTGTTCACATGGTTCCTCATTCAAATATATTTAATTTGTGTAGGAGGGGGAAATTCGAGTGTAGCAGCTTCCGTCTTGCCTCATAACGCTTCGCAGAGCGGAAGGCAAGTACATTGTAATTCTTTATGTTGATGAATGATGAATGCTTGTATTCATACTATTATTTCTATGATCCATGATTACATTTAATGGTTTATGTTCCTTTCATATCCGTTAATCCATGTTGAAAGAGATGATGTCTTTCATTATTCATGTTTCATTCTATTCATTCATTTGTTCATGTTTCTTGCACAGGAGTGGAAAATAAAGACCCATCAATTCCAGTATGGGCACGTAAGACCCACCATTCTAACAGGGCAGATTTGGATCCCCGTATGAAACGTTCTTCATATGGGTCTTGGATCGCTGCATTTTGTTAAATGCAGGCCTAAGTGAACACCGACGGGTGTGTCACTAGCTATACCGGTATAAGCAGAAGGGTAGTTCATTCATTCCATTCATTCATATGTTCCTGTCAGTTCTATGATCATATTCTTAATGATACTGTATTATTCATGTTTAGTGTAGTTCAAATTATTGTTTGTACTTGGTGAGTCTCGCACTCATTCTTGCCTTTGTTTGTCCATTCTAGGTGATCATTGATGATGGCATTCTTGGGAGGGAATAGACACACATAATTCATTCACTTCGCCATATTCGAGTTTCAATAATATGATTTGGTTCCTATCTTTCATTCGTTAAGTGATGAACTTTAATAAATAGACTTAGATGTTGGATGATATCTTTCTCTATGTTAAGGATGATTAAATAACTGCTTGTAATCCTTGATTACCCCTTCGATATAATTATCTTAGTGGATTCATTAGACTTGGATAGTTGGAGTTTGTGAACTGTTGTTGGATTCAGATTATATTCCGGCATTTGTTCTATTATATGTTGATCTCTTTATGTCATTAGATGATATATTGTTTAAATTATTCTGAATTATGGTTGTAAGTTTATCCTTTAGGTAACATTTTAGATTCCGAATAGCCAGGGTGTTACACTTTCGACAAGTGGTCTAAGCCTCCTGCCGACCAGGTGATCGAAGCCTCCTTCCGACCCCGTGTAGTCAATCCTTCTTTTGACCACGTGTAGCTGAACTGGTAAACAGTAGTCAAAACCCTATTGTTGGATTTTCTCTTCTAGTAGAAATAATTTAGGCTATAACTTTCTCATACAAACATCAAATGGAATAATTTTTATTTCTAAATTCTTCTAAAATCTTAATGTACCTGAATATGTAAAAATATTTGTATTTGGTTGCTGTTATAATTTATTTGAACTATTTAATTTATTTCTGGCTCTTCTTGCAATAGACGTTAATTATTTGAATGAAATCTCCGACGACCAATGAAGCTTATATTTGGAACAATCTGAGCTAAAAAAGCACACCCTTGGATCATATTGATCCTAGTATTTTACTTATTGTACTTTGTTTTGCAAATCTATTATTGCATGTGTGTATGTTTGATATTAAACCGCTATGTTTGGTATGCTGGTAGTTGTTAATCTTTTTTGTTGCATGAATTCCCTTGATATATTGATTTCCTTACTGATTTTAGACATTAGGATATGGGTTAGACAATATATGATGTCAACATGGGAATTTGAGTGCGACTATCACACCACTACTAAATAGACCGGCAGATTTTTCTTAAAAGTATATAAAAGGACAATATGAGAAAAGTTGATTTGGGAGATTTATGGAAATGTCCAAAGGGGTGTACATCTATTATTTTGAATAAAAATAAAATGCAAAACCTAGATTTGGATGCAAGCGAGTAATAATGTATTCTGAAAAGAGTGAGGAAGGACTCTCACTCGTAGATAGGGGGAGATTCTCGCCTGAGTCAGTTAAGGACCAGAGGACAGCAAATCTAGATCTAAGACTTACGCACAACCACATATGCTATTATGAGGGTGGCATTAGCTAATTAAGTCATCGAAAAACAAGCCTTGCACGTAGGTAGGCTATAATGTGCGGAAGGGCCAAAGGACTGGCGTGTTCGTAGGGGCTCCCTTCTCTGAGGAGTTGGGATAAAGCCTTCCGATACAATTGCAAATGCCTCACTCAATGGGAGCTATCCGGGCAAGTGAAGAGTATCCATTCGCTGGGCTAGTGCAGGGTTAGTACTAGGTGATGTAAAGGCCTGGACGCATACTCTAGACTACTTACCTATGGCAGTGAGCGGTGGTATCAACGGATGCGGAACAAACTAGAGAAATCGTGTTATGTGGGTAAAGTTGAACACCTCTGCAGAGTGTAAACTATTTAAATAGCCGTGCTCGTAGTCATGAGCGAGCTTAGTGCGGACGGTATGGATTTAGTGTTGATTTTCACAAAACTGTCTTATTGAAAAAACATGCATGGGAAGTGGGTCATAGTATTATTTGAGTTAACTGCTGAGTTATGGCTGAACATGAAATGTTGCTCGCAGCCGAGCAGGGTTGTGAGTTGTAGTTGCTATTATTGATGGTTCATTCAAATACTTATTAGTGTCATGTATCTATTTAAACCGCTCTTTCAAATCATGTTGTAAAGTACTAATTATGAATATTGCAACTAAAATCAAATAACTTGTAGCATGGGGCATTCTCCTTGATTAGCATTGCATTTATTTAAACTTTGTGATACACTACAAGTCTTGCTGAGTACGCAATGTACTCAATGTCGCTAAATTTATTGTTCCGAGTATGAGTAAGAGCCGATACCAGACGACGCTTTCATCACTCCTGGAACCGGTGGGTTCGGTGATGCGTCTATCTAGGTCTGTGTTTCTTATCGGTTGCCTGAGGGTTGGATGGGCAAGCCGCAGGAGGTTTTGCTACTTTTACTATTTCTTCCGTTGCTACTTTACTCTATTAATAGTTGTTTATATTTGGATGGTCGGCCGCTGATGTAATAATTGTACCGCTTAAGTACAGTACCGTTTGCTTTATTTAAAATATGAATGTACGGATGTGAGTGCCAAAAGTTGTGAATGTGTGTACTAACCACTAATCATGGGACTAGTACGGTATACACATAAGGTCTTTGGGTATTCCACACTTAGGGGTCTAACACTTATTGAGTTTCACTAGCTTAAATATTCTCTGTTCTATTTAATAAAAAGAAATAATGCAAAAACTATTCAGATTACAAAATAAGGCCCCCGCAAAAGCCAAACGCACCCTTATTTTTTATTTCATAAATAGAAAAACGACATCAGGACATGCAGAAGAAACAACAACAGAAGTGTAATTTACCTAGGCTACATATACTGTTTTAATCCCAGGCCTTAATAAGGTGCAGTTTTAAAATCTGGGCTGGATTTTCACTACATCGATCATTCCCAGAGTAAAAATGGGCCATGAGAAAATGTTTCAACCATATGTCAAACAAAAGGAAATACACCATCAGGGAAAATGCCTTGAATGCCCTTAGCGAGAGCCCGAGCTCTTGGCACCTTTGTCCGGGCCTTTGCTATTGCCTGATCCTCCTGCTGTGGTAGTGCTTGATCGTCCTCCTGTGGTAGCGCCAGGGCCAGGGCCAGGGTCAGGGCTCTTGGCGTCTTTGTCCGGGCTTCTCGACCCGAACCGGACACTGTTTACTGTGGGATGCTTGGACTTGCCAACGGTTACCTTCAGCATCCCGTCCTTGAGCTCGGCATTCACGTTGGCTCTGTCATACTCCGTGGTCATGAGCAGCCGAACGTGGAAGAAGCCCACCCCGTGCACGTCTGCCGGCGTCTCGTCGTCGCCGTCGCCGATCTTGGCAACCTTCCTTTTGATCGCGAGCATGTCCTCACTGACGGTGATGTCGAGGTCGTCCTCTGAGAGCCCAGGCAACTGGAACCACAGCTTGACGTGGTCGCCCTCCTCCTTGATGTCCCACCGCTCCTTGCCATCCGGTGGCGGGACAGGGTACAGCAGAGCTACACACGCAGGCAAATCAGATTTGTAGAACTCCTAGGTCAATTACATGATGTTGGATGAACAAGTCTCATATATATATATATACCATACTGATCCTAAAAAATTTGATCGGACGGCTTACCACGGAAGTATGTCTCAAGAATAGGAAGGAAAAGAGCATGCTAAGAACGAAATTGAAAGATTTGGGCTGAGGGTAGTCACTCACCGGTAGGGGAAATGCTGAACGCAGGCCGCTGCTTCTCCGGGAGAGCATATGTCACAGACAATGGCCGCCGGCATCTGACGGTGACAGAAGCAGGGAACGCCACCGCCGGCCTCCAAGAACGGCTAGCCGACCGCGTGCCGGATGGAGCCGGCAGCACCGGCGAAAGGCACACGGAAGTGTAAGAGGCAACAACCGTCGACATTGCACCAGTTGTTGCACCACTGATTTCTCTTGCCTCTGGATCGTAATTAAGAATTACCTGAACTGAAGGGAAAATAGATTTAACGCATGTTAATTCCGTTCTAGTTCGAGGCTGTTCTAATCTATACTATATGCATGGCAGTGTTTATATAGTTGGAGAAAGGATCGAAGGACTGAGTTAGTCACCTTTGCTTCGTCGGGTTGGGAGGGAATAAAGACAGATCAGGCTGGCCGGGAAGCTGCTTTGGTACGCAAAGTGACGATTCTTCCGGTGGATGGTTGTGATGCCAATTTTGTTGGACATGTTTCTTATTTTCCTTTTCACCTTTTTTCTTCCTTCATCATCAGGAGATGCTGAACAATGTGTCGTCCTTCAGTGGTTTGTGTTTGGGCTAGACAAGGGAAACGCTACCGGTTGGAAAAAAAATTCGGAGGGTACCGGTAATTAAGACTGATCACCAGCTGTTACCGGGTTTCTCGGTCGAAATTTTCGAAATGCACTTTGAAATCACATTTTTTTCCTGTTGGGATGAACCGAAAAATGGCCAAAATTTGGTGAAATTTTTTTGAGCGATCCCAGCTGCCAACCTAAATGTCACATCCCCAAATCAATAAAGAGGATTACTATGCATCTCCTTAGCATGCATCATATTTTCAAGCATTTTCATCATATATTGCACTAGGGAAATCTTATCCAAATGTTTAAACATACACTTACAAAAACAAATTCTAAAGAAAACAGTAACAAAAACATATGAACATCCTCTAGAAATAATTTATTCAAATACTATATTAATTATCATAAATATATAATTTTTTCCAAAATTTTGGAACCCAATATGAACCATAGAAAATGCAAACTCTATTAATAACTTGCACTTTTGTGAATTTAAAATATACTAAATAAAACACGAATAGGGATTTTCCAAATTAATATGGGTACTAGGTCACCCCAGAAACACCCTGATTTATTTCATATTTCTATGAATTTATTTGCTATATTTTGGAGCCTGGTCAAATTAGGAGGAATGAATTCAAAATCAGCCAACTGAAACATTGTTCCTCATACTCAAACCCTTTGCCTGATAACCGGCCGGCCGTGGCCGGTGGTGACTCGGCCGAGCCCATGGAGCGTGGATTGTCCGATTTAGATCGGACGACCCCGACTAGATCTTGAGACCGGCTCTCGCCGCATCCCATTGTCATTTGGCGGGAGGGCCGCCTCAGCGGTCGTCTTCTCCCCACGTTGGCGTCCGCGCGAGCCTCTTCGCCCGCTGCCGCCGACCTTTGCTCGCCCGTCTTGATGCCGTGGACGGACTGCCCCTCCCGACCACTCCTGGAGTTTCGCCGAGTAACCACTACTACGAACACGTCATCACAAGCGGTTCGGAGCGTCATCACGAGCGGTTTCGAACCGTCTATATTATTAAATCTGTGATAACAGCGGTTATCACGACGGTTCAAAACCGTCTGTGATAACCTTATCACGAGCGGTTTTTAACGTGGCAAACCGTGCGTGATAACCACTTATCACGGATGGTTTACTTTAAAACCGTCAGTGATAACCACTTATCACGAGCGGTTTTGTAAGTAAACCGTGCGTGATAAGTGATTATCACTGACGGTTTTTAAAGTAAACCATCGTGATATGTCTAGTATCACAGACGGTTTACTTTAAAATCGTCTGTGAAGCTATTACCACGAGCGGTTTATGTTGAAACCGTGCGTGGTAATAGCCTTCACTGACGGTTTCAACATAAAACAAATCTCGTGGTCTTGGCGATCCTAGCTACATTGTTTCTTTGTTTTTGGCCACCTCGGAATTGCTAGCCATGCCTCTCGAAAACAAGCATGTACAAAAAGCAGATACATCGCAGATAATCAATTGTTGACAACTCAAATTGATCATTACTCAAAATAAATTAATAAAGATCGAATTTGTTGAAGTATTTTTGCTATAGTTGTACAATTGGATTACAATTAAGTCAATTGTTTGCGTGAATCTACGGGTCGCGATGGAGTGAAACTCTCCTTTGTTAACTATTTATGTCATGATAAAGGTGCATAGCTGCCCTCGAACTTCCACGAGCTCTTGCGCAACGAGTCCATGTAAATCTATTATCAAACCCTACCGCTAGGTCAAGAAAAAATGGTAAGGATATATATTTGAATTTACAATTACAAAAAATTATTTTGAGATCGACAAACCTCAGGATTCTTCATCTTAGCACTAATGATTTCTTTGCATATGATGGCAAGCGTAGAATGCACATAGCTCATCATTTTTTTCTTTGGTGACCTTTGCAAAAATAGAATTACATATGTACGTATAGTCGATTGAAGACACATTTTTATGAAGTATGATATATATAGGATTATTGTGTTGTAGCGCGTCTGGGAAATTTAGTCTGTGTGTTAGTTGGTATTTGGATCCACTTGTATCTTCCTTGTTGGCTAACATAGGAGATGAGCGAACTACATAATTGAAAAAAGTTATCCTCGGGCATTTCAAGCGAAGGAAGACTACAATAGAGTTATGTATGGAGGAAATGATTATACTTGTCGAGTATTCCTTGCGAGAATCTTTGAAGTCGTGATTGTTTCGACTAGGAATCAAGATATATCACAGTGTTCCTCTTGGGTATAATGACTAAAAGGATCGATGGTACCTACTCATGTATGTCGCTATAACTATTAAAACTAAGTACAAATGAAATTTGAATAGCAAATAGTGAAGCACTTACCCACGGTTGTAGGGCACGATATGTAGTCCTTGCGATTACGAAGAAGCAATGTAAATGCGTTATATAGTTCTCGGCGAAGGTCGCGTCGCTTGGATGGTTTGCATAGATACCACGTGTGGGTCGAGGAAACCACGGTTCTCGCCCTTCGGGCATTTTTCATCATGTATCTATACATAAGCAATGAGTTGCGATATTTATCGGTATTACATGAATGTAGAACTTGATTGTACACACTTACGATGTCCAACATCGTAGAAGCGGCGTCGAGGGCTTGAGATTGAATATGTTGAATAAGTCGTTGAAGCCCACCACGAAGTTGCGGCCCGTTGAAGAAATGCTCATCCTTGTATGCGGCGGTGATTCGATGTCGCACCCTTCTTTGCGGTATTCGCGGTACGAGCATGCAAAGCGACAAGCAAATCAGCGTGGGCTAATTGTGCGTTAGGGCACTGCGGTTTTCGATGGAGTACTTCCGTGTATACGGGACTTGGGAGGCGGCTTAATGTTCGTCGATTTCGATTTGGCCTTAACAATTGGCGGCGTCTTCTGCGAGGCGACTCGGGAACCGTCTGTATGCGCTTTTGTTGTTCCTTGGCGTCTTCTCCACGGAACCGATGAGGTGGCCTACGAGGCGAAATATGAGGTGGAGTCATGGAGGGTCCGTTGGAGAGGAATGGTCTGTCGAGATTACGGCCTTCTTGGGTCGGGGCGATGTCCGTCTTGGGCCATTGGATAAAGCGTACGGCATCCCTAGTGTTGTGATCTCTTCGTTCGGCGAATGTCGGCGGGACGGCCATGAAATGTTGATGTACCATGTCCACCTCCACCCTTGCGTAACCATCGCCACTGGACACCGTCTTTGCCTTGCTCCTTCTGGTATGGATGCACCATCCCCTTGACCTCAATAGGAATGGACCCAACTAACCTCAGTTGGAGCTTGCAGGCCGTCGGCTCCTACAAAACGATACGCAATTAGCTAAGGCGTCCTATAGGTCTATCTTTGGTGCATTCCATAGATGTACATTACCTTGATGCGGTCTATCGGTAATTGGTCGTCGTCATGTTCAAAATTATGCGTGGACGCGACACTACTCCGATGTCGAGGACTTGTTCCCGCAATAACGAGGCGACTTGCGGTGGTTGCGGAGTACTTGATTCAGTTGATCCTGCAAACTTGCTATATGTCCTTGAAATTCTGCCTTAAGCAGTTCCAACTGATTGTCGTACTCGGCCTTGGATCTCTTCCTACTTCTATACATGAAGTAGTCGTCTGCGAATCCATGTACCCAAGGTACGTTAACCCCTTGCCTCGCGTGCGACCAGGTGCTCCTTGTTTCCTAGGGCCGTAGATAGTATATCCTTCTCCTGTGTTCTTGGAAGGAGCCTTGGAAGTTTGGGCAATCAATTCACGCGCAAGAGGTCATCATGTTATTATAGTCACTATGAAGTTATGGACTTATAAACAAGTAGGTAGTTCGACATATTTACCACACGTTGGGACACTTCACGTCGCGGGTTTGGGAAAGTGCGCCATCGACGAGACTTTTGCCCTCGCTTTTAACCGTGCACGGAGCGGGTGTGTGATATCGAAAATAGATTCTCCTCCTCCGCCTCCCATTGCGCGGATTTAGCCGCGTACCCAGCGGTGCCGAGTCTGTGGGGGTGAGTGTTTCGTGCCAGGATTGCTCCTTAAATTCATCCGTCGTCTTCATAGCCACAAAGGCGTTCCATGTTTTCCGTGTCAAAAATGGAAACTTCGTGATGGGTGTCTCACTCTTGTTCACGTAATGCGTGACAAGAACGCTCTTGAAGGTCCTCCACGCGTGACACATGGAGAGCAAGGCATGCCGTTCGACGCGTTTCATGTCATTTACGGGATAGTGAACACGCTTGAAAGGTCTTCCACAAAGACGCAGCGTCTCGATCTTTTGTCGAGACTTCCACTTTGGTGTGTTGATAGGGACCTTTTCCTTGCAAGTATCCCGCAGATGGTCAGGAATCTCGCCACGATGCGGGGACTCGGAGGGACCCCAGCGTCACCGACCTCCGTGATGGTCGATCGGCGTGAGCAATTCGATATTCCTCGCCATCTAAACTACGTGTCTGCGGCGTCGGTGTGGCGGCGAAGATGGCGCCTCTGTCATGTCGCGTCGGTGGCGGCTGCGAAAGCGGCGCCTCGCCATCTTGCTTACTTGCTATCTATGTAAGTCACGAATTAAGCATTAATCCTATTGTAATTAGCATGATTTGCAAAAGATTGATGATAGTTTGTTACTAACATTATCGCGCTGATTAATTGCTCACTAGGGCAATCACGGATATAAGACTATCATGCGCATATGAAAGTTAATTAACAAACGAAAAGGTTGGTTAAGGTTAGTTATACACTTATGTTTTGTAGGAAGCAACAGTGGAGCTTTGAACAAGTTGTACATCCATGTAGTCACAGTACTTCCAGGTAGCTTGGAGCCTTGGACCACTGAGCAACATAATATATTTTTTGTGGCTTGATTTCGAAAGGAGCATTAAATTTATATTTGTAGGGAACACATCTTGCAAGAATATCATAATTCAGGTAAATTTACAATGAGTTAGTGCAAAACGATGGCATGACATCTATTGAGGAACAAGATCGAGTATCAAATAATTGCCGTGGACTGAAAATAGTTACTTAACGAAAAATTGCATCCATTGTGTTGAATCATCTCGAAGGAGTTATAATAGGCAGGTGCTAGATTATGCTAATTTTGGATGTATGCACAGTGAATTACCAAGACTAAAGCGAGCAGTTGCCACGTTTTTTTTAAAGCGGGCAGTTTCCATATTAATTAGTGTGAATTAGGATAAAAGCTAACAACATGCATGTCCAAATTAAAACAGGAATGCATAGTCCACATTCAGTGCAATCAAATTCAGTCTTACATACTCTTGTACTACACAATAATCTTGTACTACACAAATTTGGTGCAATTCCTGTGCACTTGTATACTACATATACAAGTATACGAGTATGTGATTCACTGTGCATTCCTGATCATTCAGTGCAGATACTCTTGTCCAAATTAGCAGTTTGCACAGAATTTTACTAAAAATATTAAAATCACACGATGTAACATACTAGAATTTCACTTAACTGGACCTCATTCCATTCAGCGACTAAAAAACTACCGAAACCAAAACCAGCCATTTGAGGGCAAGCACAAAAAACTTTAGTCCTTCCCAGATTCAAAACATCATTAATATTATGATGGGTTTTCCAACAAGCACAGCCAACCTCCTAAAACGAAATCAGATCAATAACATATTTTATTGATTCCAATTAGCGTTCTGTTGCAACCCAAAAGTTCCACATCATATTTATCCATAAAACAGAAAAACAGATATGGAAACAAATCCACATGAATTTCACCTTCCCAAGAGTCACGATTCACACATATTTTCCCTAATTCCTCCTATCCATAACAAGCAAAACCCTATAGAGTAAAAGCATTTGAAGACAACCACAACAATTTGCCTCGTCCCATCACGATTTACCAATAGTTTACCCGATTCCTCCTATCAATCACGAGCAAGGCAGGTGGCGGGTCGGGAGGATGGGATGACTTACCCGGCAGGTGGCGGTGGCGGAGGTGGCCGGGTCTGGAGGAGGGGCGCGGTGGCGGAGGTGGCCGAGGTCGGGAGGCGTCGGGGAGGAGGGGCGGTGGCGGAGGTGGCCGGGTCGTGGGAGGCGCGGGGTCGGGGGCGCGGGTTGAGGCGCTGGGTCGGGAGGAGGCGCAGAGGTCGGGGTAGGGTTAGAGCCGATCTGAGGAATCCGTCGGTTCTACCTTATAAGAATTCGACATCACAGACGGTTCTTGGGAACCGTCTCGTGATGTTGAAAAATCTATTTCAATTCTTTGATGGGCTACAGAGAATATTAATCAATCGCTTATGAAGAATGTGGCGTGATTAAACTCGTAATACCATCGAGATAGTGGTGGGAGGTACAAGGTCTAAATTACTTCTCAGATCACACGCGATCTTCTCATTTTCAACTAACAAAATTATACATGTTTACGTGCTCATTCATAGAGGTACCCCAAAATGATCGTGCCTCATGCCTTGTCTCTACGAAGAGAGCAACATAAGCGTGGATCACACGATGTACTAGTAGCCTTTATACACACAATAAAATTATGCTAGACTTAGATCATGTACAATAAATTTACATTATCATCTATAGTCGATTGTATCACTCGAAAAGAATAAAAAGAAAGAAATGTGATATCTACAATCCCGTAGTCGACTGTATCACTCGAACCAAGGAACATCCACATTTTGTCATCAATTTAAAGATCATAAGTCCATAACACATTAACACATGACAATGGAATAAATTAGTTAATTACAATGGAGTAAATTCTTAATTAAAATATAGCCCTTCATGATGATCGACGCGCATATAGCTAGCTTCCTCTTTGGGTTCTTCCTCGAGGCGATGCCATCTCCGAAAGGTGGCAACTCGTCAAATTGATTGTATTCTTCCTCGTCCACTACATTCTCAACTCCAACAATCCTCCTTTTCCATTAAGAACTACGTGGCGCTTCTTATTTGCCGGTCGGTTACATAGAAGACTTGAACAACTTGGTTGCTTGATCGAATGGTTCGTCTTTGTATCCGACACGTTCGAGGTCCACGGTAGTGACGCCGTACTTGTCGACCTTCACCGTGGGAGATGGACCCAACGGCACGAAATAGGGGATCTTGAAAAGCACGTAGTCGATCTCCCATATCTCCTCTATTTGCCTATAGTACGAGCTCCTCACCATCGGTCTTGAATGCATCTATCACGGACACCGCCGCTGCTTTGTGCTCTTCCTATCCCGAGTGCCGTATAAAATGTGTACCCATTTATGTCGTATCCTTGCCATGTGACAATTGTAAAATGTGGCCCTCTTGCCAACCATAGCGTATCATCACTTGATGACCTCCGAGTGATTCGCACCTTTAACCATTCGTTGAACAAGCGGTTGTGTTCTCTCGTGATCCAAACCTCCGACCGTGCGGATTACATTGGCGTACCATGTCTTTGTGCTCGTCGATGTACGGGGACACTTGGGTCATGTGTTGCAAGGCGTGAAATGGGCTTGAGCGCACGTATGCGGATCGGGAGTGATTGATTTCTTCCGATGGTCCGATACCATCCGGTCTCTCCCTCATGGCGAGATAGAGGCACACCAATCGGATCCACGAGCCATGTAGTCGACGCGAGAACTCAATGACCTCTTCCGTTGCATAACCTTCGATGATCTTGCCCTCGGTTGAGATCGATTCCGTCACGTAGGACTTGAGAATTCCCATGTACCTCTCGAGCGGGTACATATGACGAGAAACACAGGTCGCATATCTTTATCTCTTTCACAAGGTGAACAATGAGATGGACCATGATATCAAAAATGACGGAGGAAATACATCTCAAGATGACACGAGTCGTCACTACCTCGGCTGCAGAGCATCTAGTCCTTGGGGATCGATGACCTTTCGAGCAATTGAGTTGAAGAAATAACACGACTCAAGATTGCCACTCGGACCTTGTTGGCAAGATACTCCTAATTGCAACAGAAGCATTTGTGTCATCGACACGACAATCATGCGACTTCATACCAATTAATTTCAAATCTTGCATAGAAACAAGTTTCTTAATGTTAGCGGAGTGACGAGACGGACTTTCACACCGTGTAAGCTACGCACGATTCATTTCTCTCGGCCTTGGGCAGAGTGTAGCAAGTCGGGGAAAATGCGTTCGTCTGTATCGGTCTCTTTCGGTGCTAACTCGGTCCTTATGTTCATATCGACCAAGTCACGCCGTGCGTTAAAACCATCCTTTGTTTTGCCACTAATGTTCAAAGAAGAGACCAATCAAGCTATCACATACATTCTTCTCTCGTGCATAACGTCGATGCGATGGCGAACTTCTAAGTACTCCCAATAAGGCAAGTCCCAAAAATTGACCGCTTCTTCGGATGTTCTTCTCACGGGTTCTTAATTTACGTCCCTTCCCAAGCACAACATCGATATCCTTAACCATATCATAGACCTCTTTCCCACTAAAAGCCCTTGAAGCTGAACCGTCTTCCTTATTTCCGTCGAATTGTTTCTTCATCTTGCGGTATGGGTGACTCCTCGGAAGGAACCTACGGTGGCCTTATATACGATTTTGCGCGAGTTGTTCGACCATACACTCTCCGTAGCATCTAAGCGGTGCGCGATGAGCTTTGGCTCCTTTTGTACTGAAGCCCGACAGGTTACCAAGGGCAGGAAAATCATTGATGGTGCAGAACAACATGGCGCGTAAAGTGAAGTTCTCTCGTTTGTATGCATCCCATACCTGTACCCCTTCGTTCCACAGTGTCACAAGATCTTCCAGCAATGGTGCTAGGTACACATCAATATCATTCCCAGGTTGCTTCGGCCCTTGGATAAGTAGTGACATCAAAATGTACTTCCGCTTCATCTGAGCCAAGGAGGAAGGTTGTACATACATAGATTCACGGGCCAAGTGCTATGTCGGCTGCTCATGTTACCGAAAGGATTCATTCCATCCGTACTCAACCCTAACCTTATGTTCCTCGGTTCCGCACCGAACTCTTCGAAGCTCCGATCGAAGTTTCTCCACCGCGAGAATCGCAGGTGTCTTAGCTTTCCATCTCTCTTACGCTCCTCGAGTGCCAACGCGACAATCTTGTCTCCTTTGGGTTCGCAAATAAGCGCTTCAAGCGTGGGATTACAGCGAGATACCACAACATCTTAGCAGGAGGTCCTTGCTTCACCTTAGCGATATTTTGGCGCTTGTATCGGGATGCTTTGCACACGGACAATAATGCATGTCTGCATACTCTTTACGGTAGAGGATACAATCGTTCGGACATGCATGTATTCTTTCTACTTCCATTCCCAATGGGCAAATAACCTTCTTTGCTTGATAGGTGGTCTTTGGGCAACACGTTTCCCTCCGGAAGGATGTCGCTAGGAGACCTAACAACGCCGTGAAACTCTTATCGGACCAACTATTGCTTGCCTTCAATTTCAGCGGTTCAAGCACGGTTGACAACCTTGTGTATTCCGGCTTGCGGCCGGGGAACAAAGGTCTCACCGAGTCCTCCTTAAGCCCTCGAATTTACAAAACTCTCTCTCTTTGTAGTTCTCTTACGCATCGCGTAGCATCCGATCCAGTTGTCATCGTGCCCCTATCCTCATCAAAGCGGTCCACATCCGACAAATCGTTGACTTCCTCGGCGATGTCGTCATTATTAACCACGGTATAATCGCTCTTCACCGTGGTGGTCCAACATGTATACCCTTTTTGAAACCCTTGAATCAAGTGCGCCCGATCGCACGCGTTGTTAAACATCTTGATTACGCAATCAATGCACTGACGGTACATAAAATTTATCCCCTTCTTCAACATATCACGCTCGGTGGCTCTTCTAAAAGCAACCACGCCATTAATGTAATCTTGACTCACACGGTTCACACCGTACATCGATTCGATCCATCTACACTACGCATGTAACAAATTAGTGTCAAATTGATTAGCGATTAATTTAAAGCAAGCGAAAATGTGCAATATAAACTCATTCTCCAACATTTGCATCTAAGGTTATTGAAAGAAAACTCTTCACTAGTTATGTACCACACGCGGTGGCATAGCGTAGCCATGCCTACGGCCACAACCATGATCCCTACCTCTCGACACGATATCTATCTCAATTGAACAATCATGCAACCCAAATATAGGCATCATCTCATACAACACTTATTAACCTAAAATACGAGAACAGTAAATGCAATATTGTTGACCCAAACCCCACGTCTTGTGAACCGGTGTGTAAATTTTATTTTTAAGCCAATTAATTATCCTAACTCAAATTTTAGTGATTATTAGACCTAATTCAATTTTATTAAGTTACCACTCCTAAGTCAAATTTTAGTTCATTAGTTATAAGGAAACCATTATTCAAAACTAAGATTTGCGGGGCTAATATTATTTATTCCAACATTGTGGTGCAAGATCGATCATGTGCTCATACCAATATTAGAGGAGGAGCGCGAGGTTGGAGGAGCTAGGGCGGGAAGTGGCGCTGGAGCGGTAGATACTGTGCAGTGAGGAGCTAGGCGAGGAAGTGGCGCTGGGCGGTAGACACAGTGCGCATGAGGAGCTAGAGGCGGGGAAGGAAGTGGTAGACACCTGTGTGCGGTGCGGTGAGGATGTCTCGGCTCAATTTATATGAAGCACAGAAATCACGCACGGTTCTATTTGAGCAACCGTCAGTGATAATACCTATCACAGACGGTTGGAAATAGAAATGCATGATAGGCCCGCCGCATAAAACAAAGCCCGAGCAGACCCAACACAGGCGGTTCCAAAGGAACCGTGCGTGATGGGCCGTCTGCTATAGCCTCTTTGTAGTAGTGAACGCCGCCTCTCCTCCGTCCAGTTCAAAACTTGCCTCCTTGCTCCTGTTTCTCCCTCACTTCTCCTCTGGCTGCCGAGGAGAGGGAAGCTAGCGTAAGCTCCGTTCTTCGGTAAGCCCCTCGCCTCTGGGTCTCCAAGCCTCCTCTTCTGATTCCATTTCCATTTTGCTAAGCCCAGACCTTAGCTTTGCTTGTAGCTACCCGAACACCAGCGCGTCTTCCTCGTCTCCGGAGCGTGCACCGAAGGCCATCGCCGTGTCAATCTTTTCCGTCCTCGTGTCCGGTGAGCTCCTTACTCTTGGAAGTGTGTCAACGCATGTCTTAAGTCTTAAGTGGCCTTTACCCTCACTCAATTTGTCGGATGCTAAACAGGAGCTTGGGCAATTAGAGTTTCCTTGTGTTTCGGCCGAAGAACACTGTTCTTCGTCTTCATCGCTGATTGGTAAGGCATTTTTTCGATTCCTTGCTGTTGGAGCATCTACTTCACATCCCTGAGCTATCCCGATACCTCATTGTCGTTCTCTTTGCGCAGTACGTCTTCTCCTCGTAAAGCCATAGCGCCGTCGTCACCTTCTCCGACGCCGGCCCAGCTCTGAGCTTCTCCACCATTCTCCAGTGCCCAGGTAGTTTCCCAGTAGCCCCTAGATGCTCGGGCACCCCTTTTGAACCGCTGCTGAGCGTTAACTTGCTGCTACACGTTTGCCGTATTGTCGCCGCTGCTCCTCTCCGACGAGCCGCCGACACAAGCCACCTCAGGGGTCACCACCACCACCCCTAGGTGCTCATTGTTAATGCGCACCCATCACTGCTCTCGGGCGGTTACGCCGTGGCATGTTGCTCCGGCGAGCCGCCGAGCAAAGGAACGGACGTGTTGTCGGATGCGTCCGACAACCTGTAGAAGTGTCATTAGGCGCTAATCCGGTCTTTAGGCGTTAATCAATGATTACTGTATTTAATAACCGGGCTTAAGGATTAATGTGTCTATGGCATGTGGGCCCACACATAGAAATCGATAGGATTTAACAAGAGACTGACAGGTGGGCCTAGCCACTTTAACGCACATTCATTGTACTGGCCGTGGACTCGTGGTATACGCACTGTGCGATAGACCTTGTCACCGACAAGTGAGCCCCATCTGTTAGCCGGGGATATTAAAATTCCCGGGGTAAATGAGAAATGGCACTGTGGTTGGCCCCACCGGTCAGTGACTGTGGCTAGGGTGCAGCTCGGTAAGAAAAGTATTAATCAATTAATAAAAATCACAATGTATTTATTTGTAAACTGAAAAATATGATTAACTTCAAAAACGCTTATCTAATTCATTTTAGCTCCAAATTTGGTGAAACCAGGGCTGGTAATTTTAATTTTGGATGAACTTTAATTCAAAATAGGTTACATATTTTTCTCTAAAGTAGAAAATGTATTTATGGAAAATGAGCATTTAATTGATTATCTTTACAATAGACTATAAATTTGGAAATTCATAACTTTCACATAAAAACTCCAAATGAGATGAACCAAGTTGCAGTGGACCTATAAGAATATTCTCAATTTACCTATGTAGTCCATTACCCCCTCACTATTCTACAAATTTTGGCCAAAACTTTAAATTACATAAAATATAGTTTCGGGACAAACGAAATTCAAATAGCCATAACTTTCACATAGTAAATGCAAAAGGAATAATCCTTGCACCTAAATTCATATAAAGTCAGCATCTAACCACTGTAGAAACCTCACACATTTTTGAGAATTTTGCATTTTGTACCTTTTATCGATGTTTATTCGGTATTATCTTTATATAGATCCCGAAGCGAGTTTTATTGACTCTACACCACCGAGAGTGAACAACTTGAGTACCAGCAAGGCAAGCATCATTTGAATTTTCTTTTGCGTCATATTGCTCCCAGTTTTATTTAGTTAGATGCAATGATAATTGCTTGCATGCTTAATTTGGTTCTGTCGCTATTTCTGTCATGTGTAGTTAGTTATATCCTATTCATGAGGTTGCCCTTGAATTATTTCCAGTACCTACAAGCTTAAGTTAGGATGTGTGAAACATATGGTGGGGTTTGCTTAGCCATGCAAGTTTAGTGCGGTAGTTTTGGTTGTCGGGAATAACTTGACGATCATGGGGATCACAATTTCATAACTTCTTTTTATTTCAGATCTCCGTATCTATTTCTTAAGTTAAATTTTGTTATTTCAAAAGATTTTTGGGTCTGGACAAGAGGTTGCTAGTGATGGTGCCTTCGTGCACGAGATCGGGTATGTGGATGACTTGTCCGGACCAAGAAGCACCGAACTTTGGTGACGTCGTTAACTCAAGTACGGATGTGCTGCCACACGCGGGGTGGGACTCAGTCGGTCAAGTAGGGGGAGGGTTTTATTCGGTTGGACCGTAGGTGGTGTGAGGACATAGCGACCGTGAAATCCTATGTTCCTTAGGAACCCAGTGTAATATATACTGTGCAGGTGAGCATGTTTTCTCTGTTGGCGGGTAACCAACATACTAACAACGTACACTGGCTCCCCTCCGGCACAACAGGTGTGCCCGCTTAGCATTTGCTATATGCTTATGTCTAAGTTGGGATTCATTCTCACATGGGTGGTCTAATTCAATATGGTTTTCTCGCTGAAAAATAGCGGATCTCGATTTCCCCAGCCGACACACCATAGGAAGTGTGTTAATTCCGGAGGCTTACAGGCTAATCGAGTCTTGTGGGTAAAGTTGTACCCCTCTGCATAGTTAAATCTATTTGAATAGCCGTGTCCACGGTTATGGGCAAACGCTTGAGTTCGGGAGTCACTATTGTTAGACTTTGAATTAAAATTGATGGTTACAACTAGGTATTCGGCATGAACGGGTGTTCATATACTTTAGTTTATTAAAGTGGACTGCCACTGTGGTGTTTGATTGTTCACTTTGTTTACAAATGTGTCACGTTATTACATGCTTTATTCCTACTTCAAATCTGATTTTTAATGGCAATTGAAAAACTAGTATGTGTAGGTTGAAAATGAGTGCGGTTTCCTGCAAAACTAGAACCCCTAAATGCTATCCTTCGATTACACAATATGCATACCTAATTTTCTTTGTGTAAGACTTGCGAGTATACTTGTACTCAGCCAGATGTTTGCTAGCCTTTTGTTTTTCTTTTTCAAGTGAGGACGATATTGAGCCCGATGAGCTCGGTTGTGCCGATTTAGGTGGCACTTGCGAGTAGTGCTATCATTTAACCCCCAGTCGGTTGCCAGGGGTTATGGGGCATACCATGCTGGTCTTTTGATTTATTTATTATGCTTCCACTTCTACTCTATGATCTTATTTGAATTTCGCCGGTCGGCCATTTGTAATAGCTGTAAACTTGGCTATTATCAATGTATGTCTTTTGAGCCAATAGTATATGAATGTTTTATGGATGTGATAAATGTTGAAGGTGAGTTTTTGGGCATGTTGGACACTGATCTTGGGAGCCAACATGGACTCATGCTCGCTGTGATGAATTCCCTTTTAACTTGTTTAAGTGTGTGCTTGAACCATCGGAGAACCGGTCATCATGCGGTGCTCGCATAGGAGCAGCACGCATGATCATCGGAGCTCTAGTTTCGGTTGGGCCACCACTTAGGTGGAGTTAACTTGGAATTCATTTAGTTGAGGCCCAACATTACTTCCTTAAGATCGGGGTTACCTCGATCTTACGGGATTAACCCGGGGGTCCTCACACTAAAGAGACACGCCCACCTCGTCGACGTAGGATGAGATGTACACCGTGTCGGCCATCACAAACACCTTGACCCCACCATCGCTGAGGTCCCACAGCAGCGCCACTGCCACGAATCCTGGACTAAATTAGCCCCATTGCGCAATAAAAATTCCAAAAATAGCCCCATCATTTTAAAAATTCCAAAAATGGCCCCCCCATTGTAGGTCTTTGCCGTCCCTGTGGGTAGCACCTTGGTGTTGCTTGGTGGGCCCGCAGCAGTCTTGCCGTCCCGACAGCGGCACACTGCTGTAACCCCCAGGCCGGTGAAAGGCTGCCGCCACGTGGCGGACTGCGTCTTCGCCGCCTCAAGGTTGAAGCTGCTGCGGCGCCGCAAGGCGACCATGCCTTTGCCTGCCTTGCGCCTATAAAGGGAGGAGCCGGTGAGGCTCGCTCCCTCAACTGCTCTCGCGCGGTTAGAGTGAAAAAAAATTTTGTGCAAAAAAATCTACGAGTCAGAAAAAATCACGAGCACCTAGAAAATAAGCTTTGAAGCCTGTTGCGAGCACCTAGAAAAGGTAAGTGTCATTCGCATCCGATTAGTATTATCGGTAGTTTTAGCAATGTGATTAGGATGCAATTAGATGAATTGTAGCAACAGAGTAGTTTTAGTTGTGTAGTTAGTTTATTTTGAAGACCTAGTAGTTAACAATGTCATTATGCCGTAATTAGTTGACTTAACAGACATGTTGCTAGTAGTGTTGTAAATTTCCTTTCGGCTATTTTTATAGTTTCATGAACTTGGTCATAAAATAGCAAAATATTTGGAGGTCGTTAAGCAAAATAGAAATAGCCCCACTGAACGCTTTGTATATGTACTCTTGATCGGGCATATCGCGTTCGGTGCATGCACTACGCATTACACCGCTAGAATGAGAAACCTAACGCACCTCTCAGTAAGTTTTTAAATCTGAAATTTAATGAAAAAGAATACCTTGTCGTGGACCACACATGTCTTTGGTGTAAGCTAGGTCTAACTCGGGTATGGAAATGTAGAAATGCAATAAGAATTTCTGAAGTGAATTATTTTTGCACTGTAATGTCGAACTAGTTAAAAAATTCGTAACTATGTAGTACCACAGGAAATTTCTGAAGTGTAACATAGAATAGGCTATGGATTATTTATACTAGAAATAATATTAGCTTGGACATTTCATTGAAAGAAAAATCATACGAACTCCAATCGGGATTGAAATCATGTACGACAAAACGTTCGTGTACAGTGGGCATAACCAAATTTGTAGAAGCGTTCATTAGGGCAAAAAATCTCGCAAATAATTCGATGGTTTCATATGCACATGTGTTAGGTACTTTATGGCGGAAATTCAAGATCTGTTCGTGTTCCACGGGATGCTCGACTGCGACGGACCGTGCGGTGCGGACTGTCAAATTGTCACCGCCGTGATCCGGCGCCGGCTCGAAGGACATGAGCCTCTCGGAGCTAAGGCGGTGCGTGCGTTCAGCGTTCGATCGCGCGCCATGGAAGGAAGAAGCTACGCATCGGCGTTGTATGCCTCGGTGGTGGGTGGTGCGGCGAGACCGTTTGGCAACTTATGAAGGTCACATGTGGCGCTTCATGGGCCAACTACATGGCGTTGTTTGCAACCCGGCTGCTGCGATATATCCGCGGCCGATGGTCTCGTTCGAGTTCTTGGAAATGCGGGGACATCGTGGCGGGTGGTTTCGGTGAAGGTGAAGCTGCTTTGGTGAGGGCGAGCTGCGTTGGTCTGCGATGTTGGAGGAGGCGTGGGCGATGGAGGCGTGAGGCGTGCGGTCAATTTTGAGCCCGCGACGGGCGGAGAGATGGTGGTCGCCCGTATTGATTGTCACGAGTACGACCACCGGTGGATGAGGTGGAAGCGAGGAGGGCGTGGAAACAACTAGTTTGGAAGACGACGAGGACGGAGAAGCTTCTGCGGGGGGAGGTGCACTTGGTGGTTTTGTGACCACTGACATTGCTTACGTCCCCTCACGATTGGACAATGTTGCGATGACATCGCTGGTTCTGCCACGTCCGGAGGGTGCTGAGTGGGGGTTCAATGAGGACACCCTGCTCGTAGGCCAGCGCTTTCCTAACAAGATCGTCGCACAACATGCTATTGCAAGATACACCGTTAACATCGGACGGACGTATCGGGTGCAGAGGTCCAACCCCGACACGTACATCGTCAGGTGTGTTGATGAATCCTGTGCTGGCAAGGTCCGTGCGCAGAGGTTCACAACCGCTGCCATGGGCTTCCGGATAACGGTGCTGAAGGACCACACATGCGAGTTAGCTGAGCCGCTACACAAGCACCGCAACATGACGTCCTCGTATGTTGCCGACGATAAGCCACCTCGTCATTGCGCAGATGTGTCCATTTCGCCAAAGCTCTGGCGGCGGATGTTGCCAATATGGTGGGATTCCCTGTCAGCTACAAGACGGCATGGCGTGCGAAACGCAGGGTTCTGGAGCGAATGTTCGGCACATTCGAAGAGACTTACAACCTAGTACCAAGATTACTGCATCAAATCGCGGAATCTAATCCCGGGACGTACGTAAACAAGCTTGAGCGGGTGCATCCGACGGAGGGGCCCAATTGTTTTGTTCTTGAAAGGGTCTTCTGGGCCTTCCGTCAGGCGATCGAAGGGTTCAAACATTTTCGTTCCGTGCTCACGATGGATGACACCTTCCTATGTGGGAAGTACAGGGGTACCATCCTCACTGCCGTTGCGGCCGATGCGAATGACCAGTTAGTCCCCGTGGCGTTCGCAATTGTTGAGAGCGAGAACACGGAGAGCTAGTTGTGGTTCCTATGCAATGTGAAGCAGGCGGTCGTGCAAGATCGGCGGATGTATGTGTCATCTCGGATCGCAATCTTTGGGTTGTTATCTGCGTTGTGCATGATGCAAAATGGGGCCTTGGCCGTACAGTGGAGCGATGTTAGGAGCCGTTGGTGCATGAGGAATCTCGCCCAACTTCCACACAAGGTTTGAACAAGGACCTCATGAAGATGTTCAAGAAGCTCGCATGCGAGAACCAAGGAGGAAGTTGAGCGGTGTGGAGCGGCTCGATGAGGAGACCGGGAAGCATGTAAGGGACTCGGCGCATGCCAAAGCGGCGTGCTAGAGGGTCCGCGAGTTGGGAGTTCACCGATGGGTTAACTCGCGACTTTGACTGACGGAGAAATGGTCCTGTTGCACGCGACACGGACGGTGCAAGATGCGGGATCATGGCGACCAACATGTCGGAGGTGTACAGCGGTGTGCTCAAGGGTGTCCGATCTCTACCGATCACCTGCGATCGTGGAGGAGCTGGAACCGTACCATCGGATACTTTGTCATGAGCCATGATGGCCAAGAAGCATTTGGAGGACGGAAGCAATTCTCCGAAGTAATGCATGCCTACATGGAGAATAAGATCAGCAAGGCTCGATCACACGCCGCTCGTACCATGGATGGCGTCAGGCAGAACTTCGAGATCAGGCTCAGGGAGAAGTACGTGATGGGCCATGTTAGAGGGGATCGTGGCGTGTCCGCACGATTGGTGAAGAGGCGTCGTGCACGCAACAAGCGCAGCTTTCGCACAAACCATGCTCCCATGTGTACAGCGGCATGCGGCGTGGCGGCAAGCCTCGGGCGTTACATCTCCGAGTACTATGACATCCACCACCTGTATGCAACTTGGAGTGCTGAGTTCCATTCATACGGGCTGGACATGCACTACAGGGACCTTTGGCTGGGACAGGTGAAGTGGGTGCCCAACGACGCACTAAAGCACCCTACCGTGGAAGGCGACGATCCGGCGATCCGAGCGACATGGACGACAACCCAGTAGCGAACGAAGTTCGCCGCCCCGTTGCGGTGTGCAAGGCATTGGGCACTCCATCACCTTGCCCAAATGCAGACCGGCACAAGTAGTGCAATCGTAGTGAGGAAGATATAATTACTACGTCATGATGTCGCTGCTTATTTCAATTTCTTTGATGGACTCTGTTCTTTGTTTATCCATGCCTTTATGTAGTACTTGTTAAGTTATCGGGTTTGTTGTTAACTCATTATGATCATATTGTATTGTTGAAATTTTTATCGTATGTCTTGCCTTATTTTCTGTGTCACATAATATGTTTTACATCGTGCCTTGACATGTTGTTTCCTGTTGGCGGTGAGATGGCGCGAGCTCAGTTGGCGACGCAGCGCACGAGCCGCTCGACCCATTTGGAATGTGGGACACCGTTGCGGGCGTGGTCCACGGCGTCGGCCCTCGAGCACAGTCTGAGCACCCCAGAGAGATGGCCCCTTGACGAGCAGACGTCCCGAGCCGGAGACCGGGCTCCTGCCCCTCGCCCGGATGTTGGACCTCCCGCACGTCTTTGCGGTTTGACGCGGCACTCACTCTGCTTCGTGGACCGTTGGAGATCGGAGACTCACACCTTCCACTTCCGATGGGGGGAGATGACCATTACTCTAGAGGGCGTGTCTCGCCTTGTGTCTACCTCTGCGTGGTCTTCGATAGTGCCCCCTCAGAGGCGATGGTGGAAGGTCCGTTTGGTGACAAATTTGGTGACCGATTCTTTGCGAACGTGTCGGGTGTGCCACATTCGTGGCTGCGGCGGTACATGATCTGCCCCGAGCATGCGACTCAGGAGGAAGTGAGGACACATTTAGTTGCGTACCTATTGTTCTTGTTCGGATGGATCCTGTTTCCTACCACGCAGGGAGACTGCGTGTACCTGAGCTACATCCATCCGCACGATCTCTGGCGGGCGCCCGACGCAATTCCACGATGCAGATTGGGGCTCTGCGGTGCTGCGCCACCTACCGAGGGTTGTGTGGCGCTTGTTGTCACAGAAGACAGGCGAGGAGCCGATCCTCGCGGTATGCTCGCCTCCTCGATTATGGTCGTGGGAGCACTTTCGGTCGGCCGACCGTACTTCCGCAGCGGCGTGCACCCTTACCGGTGACCACCGAGCTTTACGGGAACGCTGCAGGGGACGACCCCGTCGACGGGCCTACGATGGGAACACGTTGGACACGTGTTACCCTAGGGTGGGCTAGGGAGAGACCGAGGCGCGTATACCTAGAGTTCCATATCCTTTTCGAGACTCTCCACGAGGACGAGGTCATCGGTGGCCATGGGCGGACAGTTCCTTCACGACGGCCCCGCCGGATTATCATCCCGATGCAAACTGGGCGAGGCACTCTGGATGACGACACGCCACTTGGTCTTCTCGCACATGGTCAAGCGGTACAATCCGCGGGGTCATGAGGCAATTCGGCCTTTACCAGGAGGTACCACCGCCCGCGGGACGACCTCTCACAGCAAAGGCTCACCGGTATGTCATTCTTTGGTGTTATTTTGAGGGCATGTTTGAGTAAGATTTTCGACATGTAAATTCAATTGCGGCGACGAGAGAGGCGGAGGGCGGCGATCGAGGCGAATCTGGCGACCACGGGCGGCTGTGGATTGACACGCAATTCTGACGGACGTGGTCTGCCGAGTTTCGCGGCTCGCCATCCGAGACGTCTGTGGCGTACTTGCGGTGGTACATTCCGCGCAATAGGTGCGACCTTCTTTGGGCGGCCGCCGCGGCGTCGATGGGCGCCATGCGAGACGACGTCGTACTTGCCGTCCGGACCGTCGCCGGGCGGCCGCCTCGGCGAGACGGTAAAACATTCTTCGCATAATTCTCGTTCAGCAACACTTTTCGCACTTACTATCTGTTTTCGTGCAGTACTACCGCTTGGAGCGTATCCGCAACCAGCTCACTGAATCTATAAACCGTGGAAACAACAACACATTGGATCGTATCATAGGCGCGATGCGCACGATGCGCGAGGACACAATTTCTGCGATTAGATCCATAACTTGTGGTCGCCATACGACGCGTTCACGTCTGAAGATCAGCGTGCGTGGCGGGCACCTTCCACCACCTCCGCCCTCCGCACCTCCGTCTGCACCGCCCTCCGCACGCCCGTCGCACTCCGGTAGTCGTCGGAGCTACGGTCCGTCGGCCCCGACCCGCCTCGAGCCACATGTATGTCATCTGTCAACCGGTTCTTGTCGTGAGTACCTTTCCATGCACTCATTTCGGACGTAACTGACATTACCCTTTGTTCTTGCAGCAGTTGTGAGGGGACAACACTCTGTTGCAACCATCGCCATCACGGAGGGAGGCGCAGGACTGGACTTCTTCGCACGGCGTTCAATCACACCTACGGGAGCGCGACCAGTTGTTCGACGACACGTACGGAGGGTACACCGTGCAGCACTACGGCTCGAGGCGGCGGGAGGGTCCTCGTGAACACAACAGCCTACTCGGTACACGTGAGCGTGCTTACACCAATTTTCCGTCGTACAAAAGCAATGACTAACTCACCTGTCGCTTCCGCGGGAAGAGCACGATGGGTGGGCGACATGCTCGAGCCTCGGTAGGACCGCCACGATGAGATCACCCAGCATTCGCCTCCCGCACAGGGCCCCTACTACGGCCTTGAGGCGTCGCCACTCCCGGACAGTTCACATTCCACGAGGATCATCTCGTCGTCCGACAAGCGACACGACCATGCGCCCTAACTAATTTCATGGCCGTGTAAAACTTGTTACGTAATGCCATCATGCATCTCGCCTTTCTGATTTATGTAATGTCCATGTGCGTTACGACTGTTAGATGTATGTACACAACATGTTATCTGAAATATTTAGTACTAACAACAACTGTAACTCCCGATTTAAACTTACTAAACCTTAAAGACATAACGCAATGCTGCCCCACGATACCTCCTCGGCCTGCTACCTCATGGACGCCGAATTTTCTTCAACCAAATTACAATTTACCAACAGGCTATATATATGCATGATTTGGCTTCCATTCCACTCACTCTTCAGTTCCTCTTCTCCTTCCTTCCAGTCTTAAACGGGATGTCTACGGCCTCATCAAACTTTCGAATGAGCAGGTAATTAGAAGCACTAAGACAGCACTTGGATTGCCCTCGTTGCAGGGATCCGGTGAATGTGTTCACCTCCCATACGCCAACGAATCCATCCCGAGTGTTCATGAAGTGTTCGAATCTTACGGTAACTTATGTCTGATCATCCCCATTGAACTTATTTCCAAACATCATATTTTTCACTTGTATTCCCAATTATTTTTATAGAACACAACATGTCGGTTCTGGCTGTGGGCTGATGAAGCTGTGCTAGAGGTTCGAGGCATAGCAATGCAAATTGCAACCTTGCAAGAGGACACACGTCCTGTGGCTGCATTTCGTCAAGTGCCTCGACCATCGGATGAACCGACGGAAAATAAAGATAATGTTCTTAAATTTGGATGAAAGGATGGGAAGGGTTGAGAAATCGCTCTGTAAATTAGTTAACATGGCCAATTTGGTAATTTTTCTTCTATTATTTCTTGTTCTTGCTAAGTAGAAGTTCAGTTTTAATAAGATTGTAATATCCACTCTTTATCTATGCATCCCTGCACTACGTGATGTATGCCTTTGCGGCGTTGTGGTACTAGTTTGTATCATGTATGCATCTATCTAATTCCGTTGTGGACACTTTGCGTGTGAATTAATCAAACAGTAATTTCTAAATCAGTGCGGAACTACCGCTATCTAATTTGTGGTACTTCCAATTATCGTTCCGCGCAAAAATCTGAACTTCCGCGGTGCACGAGTACCGCTCCCAACATGGCGGTAAGAACCATGCTTGTAGAAAATCAGCTAAGTCCCAAAATAGTGCTCTTTGGAAAAAAAAACGTTCCGCGGGATTTTCGAAAGTTCCGCGGAGAGATAGTTCCGCACTTATATCGTCGGAACTACCGATCATCCTAACAAAGAAGCAGATGGCTTTCAAAACGACTTCAATTGCAAAATAAATTTACGAACTTAAGTGACAACACACTGCCTCGCCAGCTTTTCGGGCCGAAATGACAGCACTCTGCAGAGTAAGACGTGACAACTCAATGCCTCGCTACCTTTTCAGACCGAAATGCGGCCTCTGCGAGTAAGGCGTGACAACTCACCGCCTCGCCGACTTTTTCGGCCGAAATGAGCGGCACTCTGCGAGTAAGACATGACAACTCACCGCCTCGCCGACTTTTGAGACCGAAATGCGGCACTCTGCGAGCAAGGCGTGACAACTCTTCGCAACAACCAGACAACACTCGCCTCCGAGCTTTTCCTACCGAAAATACAGCACTTAAAAAAAGGGACATGACTACTCTCTGCAGAAAGATTAGACAACACTCTGCCAACCACGTCATGCCAACCCTCTGGCTTATAAAAGGAGGTGCAAGTCATCTACGAGAAAACCACACAACCAAACCAAACACTACACGAGCTTGCTTCACCACGCTGGGATGGACAACCTCAAGAAGCAATGGGGCGAGATCCGTGATCTAGCAAGGGCTTCAGCGGCATGGGCGAACAAGCTAGAAATTGCTGAGGCGGGTCCGAAGCAAAGCGACTTGCGGGATGGCAGCTCTCATAATGAAACCCAGCGTACCGGCAACCCCGCCGAGCGTTCCAAGCGAGCCTTCGCGCAACACCCGCCAGAGGAGACGCCGCCCATCTGTTGGTGCAGGACACATGCAAGTTCTTCAAATCCAAGCACGGCTCGGCCTCGGCATGCGTTCATGGGGATGTCCTAACTACTCCTCGACTATCCCGACCGCCGTTGGGATACGGCGCTATCTAAATGGTAAGGAGTACTAACGATAATATATCGTACCAATTCTCTTTGAGTATGCACTAACAATCTCTCCGTCTACCGCGCCTCTCGGGCCGCTATGTGGCTTCCGCAAGTGGATCGACCTAAAGATCCACCCACACGACCGATGTGGCTCGACCGAGGAGTGGAATGCGAAAGGGGCGCGAGATCCGGAGGAGGATCGTCGGATCAAGAGCACAACGAGCGTATCCGCCGGAGACTCGGGCCCATCTCGGCGCGCAGCGCGAGGAGCGCGAGGCACGCGAGAGGAGCGCGAAAAAGCGGAAATGGCGGCCGAGGCCGAGCGCAGCGAGGACTACAATGCCGAGCTCGCAAGAAAGGGCAAATGGCCCCGGTCCACGCAGTAGGTCGGGCTGGTCCGTAGTAGTCCACCTCCTATTCGCCATGGTTTAACTATCCCCTAAAGGCATGCGTACTTACATGGTCCGGAAGCTCGTGTCGCGAGTTACCGTAGTAGTAGCGTCCATAGTAAAGTAATTAGCCGAACCATCATGCCATGTGACCACATGTAACGTGCTTTTGGACACGGGGGCTGCAATGTAGTTCTAGTGTTGTGTCTCCGCTGAGACATCAAAGTATAGCTATTCACATCGGTATCGATTCTGCTATGTTTTAGGGTTTCTCCGTAATCGCAACGTTCTAAGCCCTTTCAGTTAAATTAATTTTCATACTCTACTTTCACAGAAGAAATGTGATGGAGAACCATACCGGCCAAGAGTAGTCATGTCGTACCAAACATCCCACATTTCAAGTCACATGAATTCATGAAACCATAATTTCTGAAACGTCTCGTCCTAATTTTTGAGACCTAAACCCTGAATTTGTCGAGATAATTTCAGAGCATATATAATTTTGTAAAATTTACACAATCAAGTCCACTGTGTAGGGAGTATGGAAAAAAAAATTCATAATGTTTGGACCTCGTTTGCTATATTATAAAATTCCTACAAACATTAAACTTTAAAGAATTTTGCAGAAAAAAAAATGCATAAAATTTCAAAAAAATTACACAATCATAAAAACTATGCCAGGAGGCTCTACAAAAAATTTCATAATTATTTGAGCTCATTTTGCATATTTTAAAAATCATCCAACAAATATTATTAATTACTTTTTTGAAAAAAATTGAAAAAAATCCTGGCGTGAGGAAGCATTTTGGCAGGCAGCACCAAGGTCTGCCGAGCCCCACTAAGGGCAGCACTGCATGACGGTAGCATCAAGGTGCAAGTTGCTGCCGTCGGGGACGGCAGCAACTACAGTGGAGGGGCTATTTTTGGAATTTTTAAAATGATGAGGCTATTTTTAGAATTTTTATTGCGCAATGAGGCTAATTTAGTCCAGGATTCCACTGCCACAGCGTCCTTAAGAATATTGTCTGGGAACTAAAATGCCAAGAATCCAAACCAAAGAACCAACCGTAAGGCCAGAAATAAAAGGCAGCAAGAAATTCCCAAGAAGGAAAAGAAAGAACTGAATCGAAGTGGATTGGATTAGCTAGAGGGCAACCCAAGTGTAGGCAGGACTGCAAAGGAACACGGCAGTCTGGAGTATCTTGTACCTGGAGTTGATGTCATCCATGGCGGAAGATTCAAGCCGCCTTTCGAAGACAGTGGATTCAATTGAGGGGTAGAATGGAGGAGAGAAGAAGTCTGCAGAAGAGACGTTGGAGGCCGTACCGTCGAAATCGCCCCTCACGGCCGGTGGAGCCGATGGGATGGATGGACCTCGCCTCATGCCCTCGACTTACAGGAGCCATGGCCGAAGAAGCGCCGCCGAAATCAGCAATACACACAAAGCAATCGGCGCACTAAGAGAAGGGGATAGGAAGCTACGCCTGCGAGGCTGCGAGTGGTTCTCAAATGGGTTGGGCTATGCCCTGATTTAAAATTGGCTATTTTTTTTTCAAAATACTCCTTACCAGGGGTCACCGAGATGGCCAATTTTTGCTAATAACCGCCAAAATTTTGGCGTAACGATTTTCGTGGGCTAGACCCAATATTTGTAGTCTAAATCCATATTTAATTTTAAATGCTAATGCCATGTTAGTTAATCATGTTATGAAATTCAATCTTGTCAAATTTTGCTATCGGCAGTTGGTTTAATGATATTGGATTCTTCTATCCAACACATATGTAATCATATTTGACAACAACCCCCTTGTGGCAAAATACACCAGCACCAACTAGTTGGTAGCATAATCGGTAAATAAATTGTTTCTCCAACATGCCCTAAATTTTGTGTAATATACCCAATTTAATTATTGAGAATTAATATGAATCTAATTAACAAGCATGTTGTTTTTCAATTATTTACATCATTTATAGCATTTGGAAAATCTTAACCAAAGTTTAAACATACACTTCAAATTAAGCTCCAAAACAAAACAAGGAGAAAAACTTATTATTATCATTTCAAAATAATTTATTAAAATGCTCTAATATTTATCATGAATAAATATAATTTTTTCAAAATTTTGGGAACTCAATTCAACCCACAGATAATTCAAAATAAATCAAAGACCTATTCTAGGTTTGAATTTAAAATAAGCAAATAAATCTTGAACAGTACATTTTAAGATTTTATTTGAGTACTAGGTCATCCCAGGAACCTTTATAATTTATTTGATATTTTTAGAATTTTTTTTTGCTATTTAAATAGACTTAGTCAATCCTGTTATTATTTGGTCAAATTTGATTTCAAACAGCGAGCTCAACACTGTTCATCTGGCTCAAGCCTTTCCTCGCTTCGATCGAGCCCAACCCGATCGACTGGTGAATTTGGGTCAGCTAGATGAACCGCCCAAGCAAGGCTCCAACTCGCCCATTTGCTTGTGTCACCGAAAGCAGGCCCCGCATGATAGTTTCTTCGTTTTCCTCGCGTAAGGCACGCGAAGGAGCCGAGCTCCACGCGATCGTCGCACTTTGCCGCACCTCCGTTTATGGCATAATATCCCCCGTGACCTATCATGGAGCATCGCCCGTGTAAGATCCCAACGTTTGGCCTTTAAAAGTCTTTTTAATTAGTTGCTAGTTGAAAATCTCACCATTTGCATTTTATTTGAATTTAATTTAAAAGCTTAAATTGGACTTTATTGACAAAATGATTTAATATGATTAATTCCAACATCAGCAATTGTCAAAACTATTTTATTTGGATTCATAAAAATAATTGCCCATATTTTCTAGATTTTTCTAGAATTTTTCCAAGTTCATTTACTATTTTCTATTTGCTATTTTCATTTTCTGGATTTATTAAAATGAAAAACCAAATAAAAATCCTTGTGCACAGTGTTGGGCCGCGCACTATGCAGCCCAACACCACGCCAGCCCAGCTCCCCGCGCGTGCCCACCCTCCTCCTTTGGATGTGCGACGCGTGCCCCTCCCTTCGATCGGATGCCCGCGCCCGCCTTCCTCCGTTGGATGGCCGCCGCGTGGCCTCTTCTGCCGATCCTGCCGCTCGCTCACCGCGCCCTCGCTCTCGCTGGCTGGTGGGACCCCCAGGGCGTCATCGTCCCCACGAAGTCTTCTTCCCTGCGCATCGTTCGCCTTCGGCCGCCATTTTCACTCGCGGCAGCTTTGTCCGACATCAGCTCGTCTCAACCGAAAACTCCGAGATTTCTGCACCAAATCAAACCTCTGATCCTCCGGCACCCATATCTGCAACCGATCGGCATCCAATCGGACTCAATCCCTGATTTCGCTCGGGAGTCTGAAACCTCCCAAATTGGGGGTTTCCAATTCAGTCCCTCCCGAGCCCTATAAAGACCCCTTAGGTTCTCCTCCTCCTCATCATCCCAGCGCCGCCACCATCGTTCTCCCTGTCGCTCCAGAGCCACCGCAATTGTGAGGACCCCCGGGTTAATCCCGTAAGATCGAGGTAATCATGATCTTAAGGAAGTAACTCTGGGCCTCAAGTAAATGAATTACAAGTTCACTCCACCAAAGTGGCGGCCCAACCGAAACTAGAGTCCCGACGATCATACGTACTGCTCCTCTAAGAGCACGCATGATGACCGATTCTCCAACGGTTCAAGCACACACTTAAATAAGTTAAAAAGGAATTCATCACAGCGAGAATGAGACCACGTTGGCTCCCAAGATCAGCGACCAACATGCCTTCAAACTCACCTTCAACGTGGGTCACATCCATACAACATTCATACATCAATGGCTCAAAAGACATACATCGATAATAGTCAAGTTTGCAGTTATTACAAGGGCCGACCGGCCAAATTCAAATGGGATCATAAAGTAACAGCGGAAGCATTATAAATAAACCAAAAGACCAGCATGGTATGCCCATAACCCCTGGCAACCGACTGGGGTTAAATAATCACTACTACGTCGGTCTTTGCCTAAATCGCACCTTCTTGAGCTCATCGAACTCAAATCGTCCTCACCTGAAAAGAAAACAAAAAGGCCAGCCAACATCTGGCTGAGTACAAGTGCACTCGCAAGTCTTACACAAAGAAAAGTAGTTATGCATATTAGGCAATCAAGGGATAGCATTAGTTGTTCTAGTTTTGCATAAAACGCAACATCTTACGTTCCTAGACCATCTAGTTTTCAAAAGCCAAGTTGCAAATCATTTATTCAAACTAAAGTTTCACAAGACATAGATAATGTAATAATCAAACAATACCAAAGTGGCTGTGCACTTTGATAAACTAAAGCACACGAATATCCCATTCATGCCGAACCAATTATAATCATGTCAACTTTCAATTTTCAAGTCTAACGATGAAGCATACTTAAACCAAGTGTTGTCCATAACCGTGGACACGGCTATTCGAATAGATTATCTCTGCAGAGTTGTACTACTTTACCCACATGACTCGACTAGCCCGTAAGCCTCCGGATGCCTCTAGAAAATAGCACACTTCCTTAGGTATGCGGCGGGGAGAAAGCGAGATCTGATCATTTTTAGCAAGAAAATCTTATTGGGATAGACCACCCATGTGAGACAAATCACAACTTAGACATAAGCATATAGCAAACGCTAAGCTGGCACACACGTTGTCTTGGGAGGAAGTCGATGTGAGGTAGTTAGTATGTTGTTTTCCACAACATAAGTGTCGTGCTCATTAAGCACGGTATATATCATCTTGGGTTCCTAAGAAACATAGGATTTCACAGTCTCTATGTCCTCACACCACCTGTGGTCCAACCTAATAAAACTTTCCCCTTACTTAACAGTATAGTGCTTGGAGTATAATGTCCATGGCTCGGTCCTTTAATGGTCCAGACAAGACAACCACAAACCCGGGTCTCGTGCATAACAGCACCCACACTACAACCACTTGTCGGACCCAAAACCTTTTAACATAACCAAAATTTAACTCAATAACCAGAAGTAACAATCTGGACAAAAATTAATAAAAGAATAAGAATTGTTATGTGTCTCCCACAATTGACGAGCTAGTCCTGTCAATTGATCTACTGCGTCATCTAGACTCGCAACGCTAAGCATACAACACACAACGATCATATCATCACCCCATCTATCTTAAGCATATGTGTATGGGAAATATCTGGGATAACCAGTAAGTAGAGGATATAACTAATCTACTCATAACATAACGGTATACCGAAAATAGCATGCATGCAAGATCATTGCATTTCAAACACTAGTGTAATAAAACTGGGATCAATATGATGCAAAAGAAAGTTCAAATGATGCTTGCCTTGCTGGAAGAGTATTTTTTCAATCTCGGTGGCGTAAGAATCTACGTTGATTTCGTCGGTATCTTAAGAATGGAAATATCGATAAACATCGAGAAATAACATAAAAATCAAATTACTCCAAAATGGATGATTTTTCTATAGTAGATATTTTATGTTTTAAGATGAATTTAGGTACAATAATTATTCCATTTGGATTTAGTAGGTGAAAGTTATGGCCGTTTAAAGTTTGTTTGTCCCGAAAATGCATTTTATCAAATTTAAAGTTTTGACAAATATTGGTAAAATAGTGGGGAGGTAAACAATTTCATAGATAAATTGGGAATATTATTGTGAGTCCACTGCAACTTGGTTCATCCCATTAGGAGTTTCCATGCAAAAGTTATGAATTTTCAAAGTTATAACCATTTTTCTATTGTAAAGATAAACAATTAAATGCTTATTTTCTAAATCTATCTTTTCTGATACTAAGAAAATTTGCAACCTATTCTAAAATAAAGTTCATCAAAATTGAAAATTACCAGCACTGGTTTTATCAAATTTGGAGTTAAAATGAATTAGTTAGGCATTTTTGAAGTTAATCATATTTTTCAGTTTACAAATAAATACATTCTGAAATTCATTAATTGATTATTACTTTTCTCACCGAGGCTTTACTTAGCCGCAATCAATGACCTGCGGGCCCGGCCAACAGTACCATTTCATGTTTACCCGGGGATTTTAATTTCCCACTTTGGCAAGTGGGGCGCTTTGTCGACAATGAGGTCTTGCAGTGCATGGACCGCGAATCCACGGGCGGTTCACAAGCACAGTGAACACACGCTTAAGTGGCCAGGCCCACCTGTCAGTCTTCGTTTAATAATTTTGATTTATGTGCACAGGGCACGCCTGTCATAGGCTCATCTATTTCCTTAAGACACCATTAATAAGAGTAATCGAGATTAGCGCCTTAATGGCTTTGCTACAGTAATGTCAGTAATCCGACAATACTGAGCTACATTCACCGGCGTATTGCTAGCGATTCCGGCCAAGGACTGCTACAGCTGCGCAATAGCGATGCGCATCTTTGGGAGGTGGCGGCGACACCTGAGGTGGCCTGTGCCGACGGCTCGTCGGAGAGGAGCGGCGGCTTACATACGGCAATGGTGCATTCACGAAATAAAGCTCCGCAAAGGTCCAACAGCGGGTGCCCGAGCTACTAGGAACTACCAGGGAGCTACCTTAGCGTTGGAGGGCGGGAGAGATTGCCGGAGCTATGTTGGCGACGGTGAGGTCCACGGCGGTGATGCGGTTCAACGTGGAGAAGACGCCCTGAGCAGCCAGGAAGACATGGAAGCTTAGGGATAGCTCAAAGATCCCTAGGGTGTGCTCTAGTAGCGGAGAATTGACAAATGCCTTACCAGATCAAAGTGGGAGACGAAGAGTTTGGTTTTCGACCGAAATGGACCAAGCTTCGAATTCGCGAGTTTCGGTCGTACATTGCCAGAATTGGGTGAGGGAAAATCATACTCGAGCTCAAAGACATGATATGGCGCGCGAGAGTTAGCAAGTAGCTCCCCGCAGGCGAAGGTAGAACAACGGTGTCCTCGGGTGCAAGCTCTGGGCATGAACCGGAGTCGAGGAAGACACGGTCGCGTTCCAGAAGCTACAAGCGAAACGAAAGCTAGGGCTTAGTCAAAATGGAACCAGCATTGGAAGAGAAAGCTCGGAGACCCGGAGACAAGAGGTTTACTGAAGAACAGAGCTCACGCTAGCTTCCCTCTCCTCGACAGCGGGAGGAGAAGTGCGGGAAAAGCGAGAGCAAGGAGGCAAGTTAAAGCCGGCAACTGGACAGAGGAGAGGCGGCGTTAGCTAGGGAAGCTCGGGGACGGGTCAGCTTGGGCGGTGCGGTCACGGTGGTGATGGAGCTCCACAGAGGACGCGTGGTGCGTGGCGCTCGGCTTCTGCGCGACTGCCAGCGCGAGGGAGTAGAGAGGTGGGACCAAGTGGCAGAGAGAGAGAGAGAGAGAGAGAGAGTGAAGGAACGAGCACGCGCGCGCGGGAGATCGACCGTTCTATCTGGATCGGAGGGTCAGCATCCGAGAGGGTTTGGTTGGGACGGCTCGCCAAGTGACTCGGTCGGACTACTGTGTATTGGGTTTGAGCCTGAGGAATAGTGCTCCCAATTGACCAGATTTGAATTTTAAACCTCCTAGTTTGACTGGCCTTCAAATATAGAGATTAAATTCATAAAAATATGAAATTAATCAGATGGGTTCCTAGGACAACCTAGGACCCATATAAATTTGTAAAATCCATTGTTCATCATTTATTTGGTATATTCCAAATTCCCAAAAGCATATGTTCACAATCAATTTTGAATTTTCTGTGGATCATGTTAAATTCCACAAATTTGGGAAAATTATATTAATTCCTGATAATTAATATAGTTTTTGAATAAATTATTTCCAGAGGGTTTCCATATGTTTTTGTTATTATTTTCTTCAGGGTTTGTTTTTGTAAGTGTGTGTGTAGACCTCCGGATAAAATTTTCCAAGTGAAAAATATAGAATGTAAATGCTTGATAACATGATGCATGCTAATGATATGCATAGTAATCCTCTTTATTAAATTGAGGATGTGACAGCAATTCTCTTTTCCCCTTCTATCGCCGCCGTCGGGTTTTTGCCGATTGCGACGCCGTCGTCGCCGACTCCGCCATCGTGCTCAGCGTCACCGGGGCCACCTCGGGCGCACCTTCCCATCGCCGGAGCACCGTTGTCGCCACCGTCCAGCAAAACCTGTAACATACCAAAGATCTAGGGTTGTGATTCAAATGTATGAAAATAATGATAAATTAAAACTTTTGGATGCATACTTGTTGTCATTTGAATTATCTAGAATTTATCTCCTTGAAATGTGGACTTCAAATTCAATTATGTTTATTGACTCGAAGTGTTTCAATTCAAGATCTTTTAGTCAAACCTTATGATCATCCTCTGGAAATATTTTTCCTAAATTCTTGGTCATCTTGGTAACCTCCCTGAGAAATTTCATAATTTTCAGAAATTATTTGCTATTTCTTAAGGCTGGTCAAACCTGATGTCTTCCAGGTCAAACCCCCTATCCAGCAGCTTGTGAATTTTCTAGCGGGAAATGCACTGCACGAAAAATTCTGGAAAATTCATACATGGTTGATCTTGAAGTCAGGGTCACTAAATAAACATTTCAGAATTTTTGGAGCTATGGAGCTACCTCTGAAAATTCCCAAATCATCTCAGCCTTTTCAATTCAAATCTAGAATCACTGTTCCTCGGGATTGAACCCGAGTCAGACCCCGGCCCGACTTGCTTGGTTCAGCCCAAACAACTAACCGTGTCGCGTGTGAGCCGTCTGATGGAGATTCTCCGGTCCAAATCGCGTAACCCTTCGGTTTGGTCCGAAAGCTGACCGCGCCGATTGGGAGCCGTCCGATGGAAACTTAACGGCCTGTATTGAGTGGCCGATCGGACCGGCCGATCGCCCCTTTCGCTTGAACCGTCCGATTTGGAGATCAACGGCCTGAATTGAGTGGTCAATCAGACCGGCCGATCGCCCCTTTCACTTGAACCGTTCGATCTCGATCCAACGGCCCGCGCCGACCCCCCTTTCACTCTGTCTCTCTCTCTCTCTCGTGCGACTGAGTCACTGGCGTCGTGGGTCCCACCTGTCAGGTGTGTCTTACACCTCTCGCTGGGGCGCTCAGCTCTCGCACGCCACGCGAACTCACCGCTCTGTCCCGCGCAGCAATGACGTGACCGCACCGCCCACGCCAACCAATCCTGGAGCGTCGCCTCTTCACACTGTCTCCTTCGGTAGTTGGAGCTCTATAACCCGTCTCTCGCTTTGCTAGCTCTCACTTTCCCTCTCGGTGGCGAGGAAAGGAGGCGAAACAGCTCTCTCGGGTAAGCTTCGTGCTTCCGCCTCCTGCTCCATCTCCGTTCCTCCCTGGTTCCATTTTTGCTAACGCGAGGCCTTGCCTTGGCTTGTAGCACCTGGAACACCATCAAGCTCTCTTCGGTGGCAGAACTCGCACCCGGAGCCGCCGCCGTGCCAACTCCGTGTCCGGTGAGTCTCTTCCTCGCTCAAGTGCGTCACCGGTTATGCTTTGGCCTGCTTAATCTTTTCCCTCACTCTATTTTGCCATCGGTTCACAGGAACCCATGAAATCTGAGTTTGTCCCAATTTTCGGCCGCAGTGCCTGTTCGTCCCCATCTCCGGTGTGGTAAGCTCCTTGCCGATTCCTTGCTTGTACACTATCTGTGGGTTGTCTTTGAGCTTTCTCTACCACTCATTCTCTCTCTCCTTCCCCAGAGTGAGCTCCCCTCGGTGAAGTACCGTGCCACCGTCACCCTCCTCGTCGCTGGCTCAACTCCGGCTTTCTCTGAATCTCTCCCTCGCTCGGTAGTTGCTATGGCACCCGCTTCCCTGGACAATGCGGAGCTCGCTTGTGTCGTTTGCGTTTAGCCGTAGCACCCCGCCGCCTCTCCCCGGTACGCCGCACCCTCGGGCCAGCTTAGCCACCGGCAGTACCACCGTTGGGTGCGCAAGGGTATTTTTAACCTATCCATACCCTTAGCTAGCGCCGTCGTGGCCGGGAACGCCGGCGAGAGTCCGGCGAAGTCAGCCCTGTATTGTGGGATTTCCGACAATACTGTAGCAAGGTCATTAAGACAAAATCTCGTTCATTAACTACTAATGATTGCTTAGTAGTTAATGGTCATCTTATTCAGTTCTTCTTTGTGGTGACATGTGAAATTTGAGCACGATAAGTGAGGTGTAAATCCCGATTTTCGCAGTGTATGACATGTGGACCCCACCTGTCAGGTCGAAAATTCTATTCGGTTTCGAAAATGAAAAATGCACTATTCATGGGACCCACTGGTCAGCGACCGTGGCTAGGATTGGCTGGGTGTAAAAAGTCATTTATTGTTTTATAAAATCCGAAATGCTTTAATTTTGAACTAAAAAATGAATTAACTTCAAAGTTGCATAAGTAATTCATTTTAGCTCCAATTTTTCTGATTCAAATTTTGTTAGATTCCTTTTTGCATGAACTTTATTATAAAAATAATTTGAACCTTGGTACTTTTCAGAAAATAATTTTGGCAAAATTGCTTTAGGTTTAATATCTTTATTGTTCTAAAAATTGTTTTAACTTCAAAAATGTATAAGTAATTATCTGTAACTCCAATTTTAGTAAACTCAATTTTGTCATGTTCCTCTATTACTGTAATTTATTTTAAAATAGGTTTTGTGCATGTTGCTATCCATGAAAATCTGATTCTACAATTATCTTGTACACTACTTTCCTGTATTTGAAAAATCATAGAAAATTCATTTTAGCTCCGAATGTGGTGAATCATTTTTCGTTGGTCATACCATATGGTGCTCTATCTGCCATAAAAATGTCATATGCACCACCTCGCTGGAAATTTTCACCAAAATATCTATATTTGAATGAATAGTAACAACTAGCAATTTCTTTAGATTTTCTGAAAAACTGACTTTCAAACAGCCACAACTTTTGCAAGGAATATCCAAGTCAATTGATTTTTATTACTAAATTCATATAAAATCATGCTCTACCTTATGTGAAATTTTCATGATTTTTGGACGAAATTGTATTTTTGGGTCTTTTCGGTATTATTCGTTCTTATTGTACTTTCGATTCTTTCGAAGAGGTTCCGACGACTTTATTGATTACACGAGTGATCCTCTGGAGCAAGAAAGTTATCTCCAGCAAGGCAAACAGTTGTTTCCATTTGGTCATATTGATCCCATTACTTTCAAAGTCTATTATCTTGTTTGCTAAGTGTATGTATGCAGGCTCTATTTTGTTGTTAAATTATCGATCGAGTAATTGATCCTATAGTTGCATAAAATGTAGGTAAATATTCATACTCTACCACTGAGCCTAGGTTTTATTCGCTGTGGTTTAGAGTTCGATGGATGGGCTCTAATCACTTTACTTAGCTTGCGAGTTGATGTTGCTTAGAAATGCTTAGAACGGTAGAGTGGGATCATCGCTTCGGCGATGGTCATTTTATCATCACTATAATTATTTGAGTATGGATACTCATGTATGTAATTGTATTTGGAAACCTAAAACTGAAAGTGAAATGTTTTAGACTTGGGCACATTGGTTTGATGGTGTGGTTATTGGGTGTGTGAATGGTGCCCGAGTCAACAAGGACCAAACATCTTGGACACCGACCCAAGCATTTTTGCATGCTAACCACATGAGAGGGATATGGGACCTCTCTTGACTAAGTACTTTGGGAGGTATTAATTATTGAAGTCGCTGGTGGTATTAAAAAGAGAATGTTGTTTTGGGTTTAGAGAGATGGGTTCCTTTCTAGGTTCGCCATACCCAGGAACGCCCACAGTTGCTTCGGCTGGGCCGGTGCGTCTGACTCAACATGTGGGTCCTTAGTGGGAGCCCATAACGGCGGTTCACTAAGGGTTAACCCCCATACGTGCGACTCGTAATTACTACAATCCATTGGAAAGCGTCTCGTAGGACTTAGCCTTGTCGGCATACCTAAGGAAGTGTGCTCTATTGCATGGCAACAAGGCGGTCTGGCGTGTGGGTACATTGGTACACCCCTGCAGGGTATAATCTATTCGAATAGCCAAGTCCTTGGTTATGGACATGCTTGGTTAGGTCTCTACAAGAGTTACACTCAACAGTTTTTGATAAAACTTGATTTCGGGTGGTACGAATGGGTAATTCATGCTATGTTGTGGTGGTTGTTGGGAAGTCACCTCTAGGATGTTATTTATGTTTATTATTGTCGTCTCGCTGTTATTTAATCAATTAAAAACAGAATTGTCAAATTGCTTTCAATCTATTACCTATTGCAAATGAAATGTTGATTTATGCGTCAAATGAACCATATAACCTCCTCCTTTGTTTCAGCTTGCATGTAGCTATGTATAGCCTTGTTACTCGTAAGTCTTGCGAGTACTTTTTGTACTCAGTTGCTTTGCTTAATTGTTGCAGAGGAGGTTGACCCCCAAGGGGTTAACTATTGTGTGACCGACTTCGACTTTGGTCTCGACGACTAGCTTGGGCGTTCCCAGTCGGTTGCCTTGTGGGTAATGGCAAACCATTTGGCTTTTGTTTATCGCCATCTTATGGCTTATGTTTCCGCTGCTACTTTGGTTATCTCCTATCATTTGGCCGGTCGGCCCTACTTTTGTAATATGGACTTGTATGCCCCTATGTTGTACGCTTGTAGACTGATTAATGAATGACTTGTATGGTTTGGATGCTTAATTTTTGTATGGGGTATGTGTACTGCAATTTTAGGAAGTACATGTGCGCCGAGAATCGAGATATTTGATTTGTAATGCTAGGACCATCCGGATGGTTAAGTATTACAAGTTAAATACCCCGGGTTCTCACAAAACCCGAGCCTTCACCGCCGCTTCTTCCTCGCCGCCGGTCGTCACCATCGTTGCCAGCCGCTGGTAAGGGCACCCCCAGCGGCGCAATAGCCCAGGGAGCAGTCTGGTACCCTCCACCGCCGGCGACTCGCCGGCGATCGCCGGCGACCATCAGTCCCGGCGCGACGCCTCCCTCGGCCGTGCCACGTCAACGCCGCTTCAGTGCTAGCTCGCCCTCTCGTACCTGCGTGTCGCCGCGTGCCTGTGTCATCAACGCCGTGTGCGCCAGTCTGCCGCGTCAGCAGTCCCGAGGTTCGGTGGACTCAGTCAACCGTGGACCGAGAGGCTGACAGGTGGGGCCCACCTGTCAGTTTTTATTTTAAATAAATTATTTTTCCTGGTTGACGCAAGCATTGCGCAATAATCCAATTTCCTTTATAAAAATAACTCGAAAAATCAAATTAAAATCCAAATTAGGGTTTTAATTTATTTTCAATCTTCCAAAGCCCATAACTTTTGCATCCGAACTCCGATTGAGCCCATTCAAATTTGTAAATTCATATAAAATCAACATCTATTTAATGGTGAATTATATTTGATTTTTGAAGTTTGTTTTGCCTCTATTATTTATTTATTTTGGTTTCTTTTACCTCATTTGCGAGTAGATGTCGATACTTGGGGAAATTTTGGAGAAGAAGGAGCACCTCAAGATTATGACCAGTACCAAGACCAATTCCAAGGCAAGTTATACCTTTGATCATGTTGCACCTAGTTTTCAAATTACGTTGATTCAAATTATTGCATTTTAATTTACAGATCTGCGGAACTTCAGCCATTGAGAAATCGGAACTTCAGGTTATGCGCTGAACTGTGCAGTGAGTGCATAGATTTTGATTTTGAGTTGTGTATGAGTTTGAGTTAAGTGCAAATGATGATTCTATTATCTTGAGCAATGCTATGTGATGTGTTTCTTGTCTGTGCTGGTTGCAGGGCATCGAGGCAGAGTCGTGACAAGACACGTGGAGACCGGACTAGACGCAGGCGGCGTTGAGGTCAGAACGGTCAAGGTGTGTCAAAGATGGCGTATACGCGAGGCGGTTGCGAGTCGTGGACAACAAGGAATGCGGGACCTTCCAGAAGGTGCACGAGGGGCGAAAGGGTAATTTCGCAAGGCGACACAAGTGGAAGAGGGATCTGTTAGGGTTTAGCAGGCGTAACGGGTTGGAGACCCGTTAGCCAAGGGCTATAAATAGAGGTGAACCCCTGGTTGTTTTGGTGACTTTCGGTGAGAGCATTAGGGTTAGCTTTTTCAAAAGAGTCTTTGGAGAGGTTGTTTTGCTTGTGGCTTTAGTTGTTGAGATGGAGAGGGAAAGGATGAACTGAATTTCTTGTAATCATTCCTCTGTGTGTTTCTCTGTAATCAATTGATGCAAGGAATGAAAAATCTCTTGTTTACATTCTTGTTCATCTCTCTGTTCTTTTCTTTCGTTAAGGCTTGATTTTCGATATCTTGGTTTTTGGTTTGATTCTGGTTGAGAAGTGCCAAAATGGGTTGCTCTCTGTTGGGATGATACAACAAGATCTTTTGATCAACTTTTCCCAAGAGCCAATCAACTGTAATCTCAGTTCTTGTTTTTATCCTCCTCTGTTTGTTCTTCCCGTGCGTAGGTTTTGTATGAAAAACTTGTTCCCTTTCTTGAGATGGCATGAAACTTAGCATGTTGAATCTATAGGCTATTAAGTAGCTACCATCAAAGTTTCATCACTCAAGAATCCAAGAATCATGCGAATTTCAGTTTTTGGTCTTTCTTGTCAAATATTCAAGAAATCCGATTTCACTTCGATTAATGGATCTTTGTCTGCAATTCCTTCTCAATGAGGTCAAGATGTTGTTTAGGATGATGTCCTATGAGACTTGACCCGAGAAGAGCAGCAATATTTGAGTATTTTGGATTTTTGGAAAATTCCAGTTCGTGTTGTTCTTCTGTCTGGGAAAATCGGAACTTCCGCTATTTACATGGAACTTCGCATGCGGAACTTCCATTTGGAAGTCTGGAACTTCAATTTAAATGAACGCCCGGATCTATGTTTCTTTCTGTTTTTGATTCATTTCTTTTCTCTTGATTATCTGAGGGTTTTGTTTATCAAGTTGAATGCTAAAGAGGGGAAGATCTTAATTTTTAAAGGCACCATTCACCCCCCCTCTGTTGCCATTTCGGTCCTTCACAGACACAATTTTCTTGGGTATACCATGTAGACAGACGATCCTGGCCATGTACAATTACGCTAAATTCACTTACGTAAGTGGTCTTATTGGAATAAAATGAGCCACTTTGGTTAATCGGTCAATTATCACCCAAATGGAATCACATCTGTTTGGGTCCAAGGAAGTCGGTGATAAAATCCATGCCAATCTCCTCCCATTTCCACTCGGGAATTGGTAGCGGTTATATGATCGTGAGTCTCGATGTTACGCCTTAACACGACATACATCTGGCGTGCAACAAACTCGCGATCTCTCGCTTCATCTTGACACACCAATACTTTTCCTTGGATCTGGTACATCTTGGTACTCCGGGGTGGATAGAGTAAGGTGATTCATGAGTTTCTTCGAATCAGTTGTCTTGTTTCATGATGATTAGGTACACAGATGCGGTTGCCAAACCATACTGTTCCTTGCTCGTCCTCAGAAAATCCTGGGGCTTTACCTCTTCTCATGTTATTCATGATTTCTTTGATGTCTTCGTCTTCTATCTGTTTCTCTCTGATCTGACCTTGTATGGTTGGTTGGACTTCCCTTGTGTTAATCTGACCTTGGTGACAAATTCGAGTTAGTGCTTGATTCTTCAAACAATTCTGGTTGATTTTCTTGAACTAACACCGTGTTGCAGTATGTCTTTCTACTCAGAGCATCTGCTACCACGTTGGCTTTACCCGGGTGATAATGAATTCTAAGGTCATAATCCTTTATCTGCTCCAACCATCTTCTTTGTCTGAGATTTAATTCCGACTGCGTGAAGATATACTTCAGACTCTTATGGTCCGTGAAAATCTCACAACGATTACCAATAAGATAATGGCGCCATATTTTCAAAGCATTCACAATTGCTGCCAACTCTAAATCATGAGTCGAATAATTTCCTTCATGTGGCCTTAACTGACGAGATGCATAAGCCACGACCTTTCCTTCCTGCATCAGTACACATCCATGCCCCTGGCGAGATGCGTCACAGAAAACTTTAAAATCCTTACGTATATCTGGTAAGACTAGCACTGGTGCAGAGACTAGTCTTTTCTTTAGCTCTTGGAAACTATGTTCACATGCACCTGTCCATTCAAATTTCTTTTCCTTCTTCAGAAGTTGAGTCATGGGTTTGGCGGTCTTGGAGAAACTTTCAATGAATCTGCGGTAGTACCCAGCTAAACCGAGAAAACTTCTCATACGTGGTGACTTGGGTTGCTTCCAATCCATTCTGACTTCAACCTTTGAGGGTCTCGCAACTCGTCCTGCTGACACAATGTGTCCAAGAAAAGCCACTTGGCTGACCAAAATTCACTTTTGCTAAATTTGGCATAAAGTTGATGTTCTCGGAGTTTGTCCAAAATAATTCTGAGATATTTTTCATGCTCTTCCTCATCTCTTGAGTAGATGAGAATATCATCTATGAATACTACCACAAACTTATCCAAGAATTCCATGAACACTTTGTCATCATATTCATGAAATAAGTAGGGGCATTTGTTAGTCCAAATGACATCACTTTGTAAACTAAATCTGATCCATATCTGGTGGTGAAGGTGTCTTGAATATCTTAGGTCGATTTTTAGCTGTTGGTAGCGACCTCAAATCAATCTTGGAGAAAACAACTGGCTCCTTTAAGTTGATCAAGCGGATCATCTATCCTAGGTAGCAGGTACTTGTTTTTATTGTTACCTTGTTGAGTGATCTGATCCACATATTCTCATACTATTGTCTTTCTTTTTGACAAATAGTACTGGAGCTCCCCAAGGCGATGAACTCGGTTGAATGTAACCTTTACTCTGTAGTTCTCCGATCTGTTTCTTCAACTCTGCTATATCATTCGCGGCGTGCAGCAGGGTTGCTTGAAATGGGAAGCGATCCACAGGACTAAGTCAATTAAAAACATTATGTCCCGGTCCGGTGGCATACCAGGTAATTCCTCCAGAAAAACATCTGGATATTCTTGTACCACGGGTATATCTTCCAGTTTTTACTTCCTTTAAGCTGGTCAAGATAGAACTTCTTCCCGTAGAAGTCTTGGATCTGAACTCTACTGAAATCCCTTGTTCATTGGTGAGGTTGATAGATCTACTAGCACAATCTATCCTTCCTTGATTTTTGGCAAGCCGGTCCATTCCAAAATTCGTCCAATCCTTGCGGCGTAAGACTATTAAGTTTCTTTGAGAAAGTTACTCGGAGATTTCAAAGGTAAGATTTGGGCAAAAGAAACTAGCTCTCATTTACGAGGCAGGGAATGGATTAACATGGGGTTAACTAAGGGGAGATAGATAACCCATACTTTTCCACAAACTTATTTGACACAAAGAATCTGAAGCTCTGGAATCAAATAAAACAGATCTTGTCTTGAATTGACAAGGAACATACCAAGAACAACATCTGGTCTTTGAAAGCCTCCTCTGTAGTGGCGTGATTCACCGTCCCTTCATGAAGCCGACCGGTGGTCTTGAGGACCGTCGGAGGCTGGTGAGTCTGCATTTGGCTTATTGGGGTTGTAGCTGTTGCTTCTTTGGGCATTTATTGGCATAATGCCCCAACTCATTGCAATGGAAACAAGTTATTCTATTTGTTGTGGAAGTTGGCTTTTCTTTGGGCCGACCTCGGATGAACTACTACGGAATCCAGGGAGTATTTGGGGCGGCACGAGGCTGGAACTCACGGTGTAGTAGGTGGAATCTTCCATGGCGAGGTGGATGAGGCCCGAGTGAAAGCGAGGCTTGGCGATCCTCTGAGATAAACTTACGGCGGCCATCCTCCGCTTACGGTTCTCTATTTCTTGATGTTTGCCTTCCTGGCGTAAGGCCTTATTTATTAACTGCTGAAAGTCGGTTAAATCCTGAGAAATCAAACGAACAGAGAGTTCGTCGTTCAACCCTTCCAAAAATCGCTCATGCCTGTCTTCATCTCTGGCTACATCCTCGGGGGCATAGCGAGCAAGTTGGTTGAACTTATGCAAATACTCGCCGACTGAGCAGTTTCCTTGGCGAAGCGAGCGAAACTCCTTCTTCTTCAGTGTAATCATGCCAGATGGAATGTGAGATCGTCGAAAAGCTTGCATGAACCCATCCCAAGTGATTTCTTGGGCATTAGCATGGGACATGCTGAACTTATCCCACCATTCTGATGCGGGACCAATCAACTGATGAGAGGCAAACAAAACTCTCTCACGATCTGTGCATTGATCAATATCTAGCTTCTTGTCACTGGCCCTAAGCCAATCATCTGTGTCCATGGGTTCCGTGCTACTAGAAAACGTTGGCGGATGTATCCTCATGAACTCTGACAAAGTCACTCTGGCTGTAGGTGGAGGAGCATGATAAGCTGCTGACGCTTGAGTACTCTGGTTGCTGTTCAGAGACTGGGCTAGCAATTCATTCAGATGAGTCCGATTGGCCATCATTTGGCGCCAGTCGGGGGCTTCAGTTGGAGGAGGTGGTGGCTATTGAACTGGGTTTTCTTGATAATCAGCATTCTCATTTCCTTGCCCTCTGGCACTGTAACTTCCAGTGCGGGTAGTCACCATCTGCTGGACTCTTCACAGATTAGACAAGAGAGACATGAATTTCCAAGGGGTATAGGTCTAAAATAGCCCAAAACCAACAAACGCAAGGCAAGAACACTTCGGCAAAATAATTTAATTTATTTTATTTTATTAATTCATTACGGCTACCACAAGGGTATTGTAGCTCATAATTCGCAACTAAAGGACAATTTAAGGACTTATCTATGGGGTTACTGGGGTATAATCTGGCTCACTAGAACTAGCCTCGCCTGCCTTGTAGTAGGCCAGTTCTTTTTCTACAGCCTTTAACTTTTCTTCTGCGTCTTGTAATTTCCCTGTCGAGAGCGGCTCATCTAGGGTATTCCGTAGGCACAATCCATGGCTCGGCGGATCCACGATCGTGAGATCGGGGCGGTCTTCATCTCTAGGCGGCGGAAGAATGCATCATGCGGGTTGGGATGTGCATCGGGTAATAATGGAACCCAGTGCCGTTGAGGCGGTGATCGTAGATGTAGCGAAGTCGGCGGGTTGCTTCCTTGGCTGCATCTTGGATGCCTTCGGCGAGTGTGTCTCGTCGCATTAGGGCATCGAAGATATGGAAGTCTGTGTTCGGCGATAGGTTGGGGTAGAGGATCACTCCTACACTCCACCGACCCTGATTTCCCACCTTATACTTGTATCCTTGATACGTCGGTCTTTCTTCAAAGTCCAAGTGCTGCATGATCTTCCAGAGAACTGCGGCCCAATGACCAGCAAAAACACCATGGGAAATGGCATTCGGAACTTTAGGCATCTACAATTTTTTGAGAAGGAGATGAGTTAGTAAATATTTTTCTAGAGAAAAGTTGAGAAATAACTCCAGAAGACCAAGTTATTTTTAATTTTCAAAAATAAATCCTTAAGGGTTTGATTTCCTTCTAGGTCACGACCTACAGTCGATATGGCTCGATACCACTTTTGTCGAACTCGGGAGCGAAGGATCCGAATTCTCTTTGTTCATACACTAGTCGAGGATTTCCGTGTACAGTCACAAAATGTTATCACAAACATATCCGGCGTGTTTATTAATAAGCATAGAGTTTATTACAATTTGGTAGGAATGAAATAAAACATTAAGTGGAAGCAAAAGATAATGGTAAGCCACGATCGCCATGCGGCAATAAATGCGGAAGTCATTGCCTAATCGCCCTACTCCTCACCTTAGGATAGTAGTCTTCTCTGGATAATAATATTGACAAGAGTGAGCACTACAGCGATTGCTGCATAAATTACACCAATCTGAATTTAGAATGCATGCATAAGTTATTCAAAGGAAGGTTGTAGGGTTTATTTGCGTAAATCGACCTTTTGGGTTTAAATAGTTATACTAAGTTTCAAGGTACATTTTATTCCATAGCTAAAATCAGATTTTAAAATTGATCATTTTATAGTGGATAACCTCCATATGAAACATGGCGAAGGATACCCTCCTATCACAAGGCTACAGCCCAATTTTACCACAAGGATTAACCATCCTCAAATCATGTCCAAAGTTATTTAAAACTAAAAACAAGTCTAACTTAGGTGGCTTTGCTCGGCATGTCCATATTTGCGGACACGGCTATTCGAATAGTTTTACACTATCTGAGAGGTTGTATAACTTTACCCACAAGAGATAATTTGCAGTTATGTCGGCCAATGCCGCTTCCTTTGGCGTGTGACAAGGCAATTATCATAAGGCGTTTCAATGCTCTACCTCACTATTGTTATGCCGCTAAGGTTTCTCTTCCATTAGGCTAACCACCTGCCGGAAGTCCCCTCTTGCGCCAAGTGGGAATAAAGCCTAACCGACACCCACACAACAAAAATGGCACAAACAATAATGAGGTAAGACAAATTATTAAGCACAGTTACGCCCATAGAACTTGTGGTAATCTTGAGACTAAAGATCGACTAGCTTCTCAGGGAGGCTTCAAACTTTACCTTGGTTCCATCGGATGACCAAAGTGATGCTTCTACCACCACAATCCAAGAGGGCTTGGTGATTGGCAAGCCAATCCATTCCCAAAATCACATCAAGAGACTTGGTGTCTATGATGATGAGATTAGCAAGGAATTCTACCCTTCTATGGTCACTTTAACCTTAGGGCAACCTTGGTTCGTACTCAATTCGAGCAGGAGGCGAACCAACAAAACACTTTTAAGAGGCAAAACTTCCAGCTGGTGCCTTTCGGCAAAACTCAGAAACAAGCGAATCGAAGCTCGAGAATCAAACAAAGCAGTGGCGGTCTTTGAATTGACAAGAAACTTACCCGGCCACGGCGTCAGGGCATGCAGGCTTCCTCCACGATGGTGTGGTTCACGACCTCTTCAAAAGGTGAGGAGACTTGGTAGTGCGGTTGGAGTCGAGGAGCTCCACGTGCGACTCTGGGTGGGGGTCTGGTGGAGTGGCTCCCATGTTGAAAGCGAGCAGGAGAAGGGCCTTGCCTCTGCGAGGCGTATTGGCGAAGTGCCCGGTGATGGCACTTAAGCGGTGATCCAGTGCGGGTTGCCATTCCTTGGTTCTTTGGTTCTTTGGGTGTTGAAGGCTGCAGGTCCTTTGGGCTATTTGGCGAGTCTTGCTCTGAGGGCTCACGAATGTGGCAAGTGGAGCAACACGGCGGAGGCGGCACATTCATTACGGCTCTCGGGAGTGAGGCCGATGGGCCTTTGTCTTGCATCATCTTTCTCTTGCGGGATTCTTCCGACTCATGGCGGGATTCTTCGATGAGCATGGCCTTGTTCACCAAGTCTTTGGAAATCTGCATAATCATTCCCAATGACTTGCACCTTCAAGCTGGGGTTGAGTCCTCTCTTGAAAGCGCTTGGCGGGCATCATCTGTGGCAGCGTCCTGCAGGGCATAACGGGATAGCTGAGTGAACCTATTAAGATATTCACTCAGCGACATGTTGCCTTCTTTGCGACTCACGGAACTCATTCTTCTTCATTTCCACCTTTCCATCGGGGATATGGGAGTGGCGGAAAGCTCTGAAATATCGGCCCAAGTGATACTCGGGGTTTCCATGGCGGCACAATAGTTCTCCCACCATCTGGCGGTACCTTCAAGGCTGGTGGGTGGCATCTGAAACCTTCTCGCGATCATCTGGCGGGTGATAGCGAGCTTCTTTCCATGGGCGTAACCGGTCATCTGCGTCCAATGGCTCGAGGAGCTAGAAAGTGGGCGGATGGGTCCTTAGAAACTCTGCCGGCTGGGTGAGGAAAAAGCGGGGTGGAAGCGGCGGGGCGTGGCGGCTTGGTACATTACGATTCATCATTGCGGCGAGGCGTGATGCAGTTCTGGCGATTCATCATCCGAGTCATGTTACGCATCAAAGAGCTCATCGGTGCGTGCAGGCTGCCATGAAGCGACTCAAACCGGATCTGCTGGCGGCACAGGAAGGCGGAACTGGCGGCAGAGTCTCATCGGCTCATGGAGTTGCGAGTGCGAACCATCTGCGACAAAGCTTCTTTGGTTTAATAGGCGAGAAGAAGAAAGCAATTTAGATGCGAGGAAAGCACGGAGATGGCGAGAAACAAGGGAGATAGATGGATCAACCTAATGCGGACAAAGTTGGTTTTACCCAACTAACGGATAGCGGAAAGCTATCAAGAAGCAAACCAAAGGGACACTTAAGCACAAAAGCACTATTCACATGAGACTAAGCGACTCTAAAACTAGGAGGCGACTACCAATCTAATCTTTACGGAGGGTCAACTGGGAACAGACGGCGAATCTTGAGCTTCCAAAGCTTCCATTTCTTGATCTTGAAGGGCTCGATCCTAGGGATAATCCAGAGACGAGGGAGTCAAATTTAAATTTGAAAACCAAGTTCCAGAAAAGATAAGATAAAAGAACTCAAGAATGATATAAGAGGGTAAGATGATAAGACAAGAATAGAATAAGATAAGAAAGAACAGAATAAGATGAGAGAAGAATATCTAGTCAAATTAATTGCTTGGTTTGATTTAGAAAATATATTTTGAATTTTTGACTAAGACGACCAATCTAACTAAAGGCTCGTCCTCACGATCGATATGGCTCGATACCATCTCTTGTCGGGACCCGGGATTCACACAACCGAGACCCTCTGTGCATACCAAGCTAGTCCCATGATCAGTAGCTAGCTTGCACAGTTGCAACAATGATGCATTCATAACCATTCAACGACGAACTAATGAAGCAGACAAAGTAATATTAATTAAAACAGCAAAGACCTTATGGTCATGGTTCTTACAAAAGTCGCCTCACGGTTTGAGCAACAACGAGTATCCGGCGTGGAAATCTCAAAATCGTGGAGCCCAATCGACATGCCCACAGGCAATCAGTGGAGGGCGTGACCTAGATCGCAAAGTCTTCAAAGTAGCCTTCTTCATAGTACTCAACATTTCTGGTTCTTCTGTGGGGTGATCAACAAAGGGCATAAAGCGGTGAGTACATAAAGTACTCGACAAAGTCGTAGAGAAATGTATGCACATAGTATTCATGCGGGCTTAAACAAGGATGGCTTTATGGTTAATTTTGAGAAAGCAAGTTTAACGATAAATACAATAATTAGATGGCAAACCGAGATTTCAAAGAATAATACATAGATAACCAAGTTCTTTTGAATCAAGCGGTGAACATCCGTTCACTTCCCAACCATTCAACCAAGCGTTTCCATCGAACCACACCAATTTTTGAAAATACTACCCTTGCGCGAAATCACGGGCATGTCAGTAGCAGGGGACACGGCTATTCGAATAGATTTTTGACACTCTGCGGAGGTTGTGCGGCTTTACCCACAAGACACGAATTCTCTAGTTTGTTTGGCATCCGTCGATACCACGCTCACTTCCTTAGGTGAGTAGTCTGAAACCGCGTGACAAGGCTTTACAAAGTTCCATTTTGCCTCGGTTACGCGCTAAGGTTTCGCCATCTGACCCCCTCTTGCGCCAATAAGCAGCCAACAGAACCGACTCAAAATTTTCCTAATTAATTGGCGGTCAGTCCCATCTGGGACTTATGGTTGTCTGAGGTGACCGGATCAATGACTTGCAAAGTTAAGTCCTTAGTTGGTTGCTCGGACAAGTCTACCACAACCCAATGTGCATTACGCACCCACTCTAGCTCCCTACCTCAAGCCCGAGCATAAATCATTTTTGTTCATACCGACCAAATGGCAATCCACCTGCCATGGCACAACATCTTTTAATAAAAGTGGCCTCACACCACAATTCCATAGTTCCATTAGTCAAATTTCAACAATCATTGAACATGTGATCGAAAGTCTCGCGGGTAACTAAAGCATGTCTAAGCAATACTGCGCTCCCAAGTTGGTATACAATTATGTCCAACTAGTATTAACCATCCTAAGGTGTCAAGGATATATGTCATTCAAGGAGACATTTCATTTTCAATTCATCAAGGAGGCATAATGGCAATTTGGTAATTATCTACTCCCAAAACCATTTTTAATAAAACTAGCCATGCATGATAATTTAATACAATATACATTTGTAAAATGGGTTCAACATGGTCAAAGGCCTCGACTTGCCTTCGTTGTGAGGAGAGGGTCTTGATCGTCGGTCGAAGAAATCTTAAAAGCAGGAATCTACGTGCGAGAATAGCAACAAATAAATAAAACAGCACCAAATGAACTCCAAAATTACAAAACCAGCACCAAATGAAAGAGGATGAATTTATATGAATTTAGAAATTTGGATCACCCAAATCGGAATTCGGATGTGAAAGTTATAGCCAAAAGAAGTTTCAAAATCACATAAAATGATGGATTTAGGGTTTTCGGATTTTGAATTAATTTTCAACTGAAAATTCCGACTTTGACGTCGGCCTTGCTTAGCCATTGTGCAGCGACCACGTGGTAGCAATTGACGCGAGCGCCCGACGTGGCGCCCGTGGGTGGCCACGTGGGCTCGAGACCTGGTCGAGAGAGAGAGAGAGAGAGAGAGGCAGGGAGGCGCGGTGGCGGCGGCCGGAGTTAGAGAAACGGCAGCGTCGGCGGGAGAAAGCGATGGGCGGAGCAGCCGAGGCGAGGAAAAACGGGCGGCGAGAATCGGAGAGAGAAGAGAAAGAAGAGAGGAGAGAGGAAAGCGGCGGCTTTATAGAGCTCGCGGCGGCGAAAAGCTGTGGGGCGGCGCGCGCAGGCGGGGCGAGGCGAACGCAGCGCGCGGATCGCAGCAGCGGCAAGCAGCAGCGATGGAACAGCCTTGTGCGAGATTGGCGAGATTGTAGCGGCGTGGGAGAAAACGGCGCAGCGAGGCAACAAAGACAGACGCCGTCCGATTTCGTCGGACGGTGGGAAGCGAAAGAAACGCTGCGGCGGAGAAGCCGTCCGATTCGATCAGACGGTGAGGAAGAAAGAAAGCGCGGCGAGGCAAGCGAAGCGCCGTCGATTCCGTCGGACGGTGGGAAGCGGAAGAAGCGCGAAGCGCTGGCGATGGCGTCGGATCGCGATCAGCGGAGAAGAAAGGAAGCGCGAGCGAAAGAAGCGGCAGATCTTGATCAACGGTCAAGAAGAAAAAGCGGTAGCAATGAGCGAGTCGTCAGATGAGGATCGGCGGTGAGCGGCAGCAGCAGTGTGTGAGCAGCGGAGGCGGAGGCGGGCAGCGGGGAGGCGGGCGGGAGAGGCGATGATGGGCGAAGGATTCGCCCTTACGAAGAAAAGATTTAAAATCCATTTTTGATTTTAGAAATACAAACAAATCAAAAAGCAAATTAGAAAAATAGCAAATAGACTCCAAAAATTCTAGAAAAATTCACAGAAATTCCTTGAATTATTCTAGACTTAATAAAAATACTTTTAACTTTAAATTTTCTTTTTCTTTTGCAAATAAATTAATTTTTAATTTCGGGAAAAAGGAAAATAAATTTCTAAAATCCAATAAATCCAAGGAAATTCTTAAAATAATAATTTTGACTTTAAATTCCAGAAAACTCAATTAAACCAACTTTAATTTAATTGAAGTTTGATTAACTCATATTAAACTGCAAATGGATTTTGAAATTTCCAAATTAAGCTTTTGGCAAATAAAAGCAAATGGTTCTCTTTTTAAAATTTTCAAAAACTCCGAAAAACGGGACGCTACATTTAGTTAGCTAGATCTTGATTTTATACAAATTTAAAATTTTGAATCACCTAGTTCGGAGTTTGTATGAAGAAATACGAGCTCCTGGAAGTTTAAATCTAGATTTAATTCCAAAATCAGAATTTCCATATTTCCCGAATTAAATTTCTAAAGGAAATTCTCTTTATTGCGCCAGCTGACGTCAGCGGCCGATTTAAATTACCGGCCGAATTATTTTCTAAAAGAAAACCATTTTGTCTCTATGAACCGGGTGCATGAAACAGTGGCTTTGCCACCTGTGTGTGTGACTGTGGTACCTGCGATGGGCAAAAGCGAATGAGTGGCGCAATCGTGGCAACACGGTGGCGACCATGTGCGATGCCACATCGGCCACATCGGCCCGGCGGCGGCTCGGCGGCAGGCGTTCGGCTAACAATGGCCTTGCGGCGTCGGCGAGGGTGCAAACACGAGATGGAAGTGCGGGGATCACGCGCTTCTGAGGTGGAACAAGCGCCACGAGAGGCTGGCGGCGGCGAGTTTGGCGGTGTGATCCTCGGCTTGCGGCGGCGATGGAGCTCATGGCGTTAGGCGAGAGGTGCGCACGGAGTTCGCGGTCTTGGCGAGCGGTGGTGCGGTGGTGGTGAAATCCACCGTGGCGGCGCTAAGCGTGAACCTGGCTCGGCGCGAGAGGAAAAGCCAAATGCGGGTGGCCTGGGGCGAGGGAGGCGAGGAGCTAGGGCGAAAGCTTGAGGGAGGAGGCGCACCAGTGCTCCCTTTATAGAGGCGAGGAGGGGAGGCGAGCTTTGCAGGGAGTAATGGCGGTGGCAGCAGGTGTGCGGCGTTAGAGGCGAGTAAAGGAGGAAAGCGGCGGGGGTGAATCGGCGGAGTAAGGGGAGTTAGCAGCGTGATGGCGAGTGAAGAGAGGAGGAATCGCGGGAGTGAAGAGCTCGAGGCAAGCGGCAATGGCGACAGCAGAACGCAGGCGGGGAAGAAAAGGAGGAGGAGGAAGCCACGGTGCGAGGTCCACATCGGCGAGGCAGAGAGAGAGGAGAGAAGGCGCGGGGTGATTGTAACACCACAGCTATTCGGAAGCCAAGATGTCACCCAATTCTATCAAAACTCTAGAAGCGAACAATTGTACTCCAATATCAATGATACCAAAGCGATAATTACTACGAAACCAACATTAATTAACCATTTCAAATGATGAAAGGAAGCCATTATATCACGCGTATGTAGGAATCATAACCAAGTTGGATTATTACAAATTCAACGGTTATCAAATAATTGACATGGATTAAAACCAACAATGAATTACGGTTTAAGATAGGTAGTGTGCATCGTGATGGTCTACTCCCTCCATTAACGACATCATCATCATCATCAAGGCTCACCTAAATAAACCACGAGAAAACAAGGGTGAGTCGAAACTCATCAAGTACCATACTAGAATACTCAAACAAAAGTGGACAAACCAATTCGGTTGAACTATGAACAATTCTTGCATCACATACATGATTGAATGGAGCGAATACATGAATGGATGGAATGAAAGAATGCATTGAAGGAATGGACTAATCACGGCTTATCTACGGTATAGCGAGTGTAACACCGTCGGTGTTCACTTAAAGTTACCGTATGAAGAACATTTCATACGGTGTCCAACGTGGTCCACATTGGAATGGTGGATCCTGCGTGCCCGATCTGGAATTGATGGGTTTTCAAATGCCCATCTTTGGAATTGATGGGTCTTTCAAATGCCCATCTTTGGAATTGATGGGACTTACCAAAAGAAACCACTTAGTGGTCATAATGAATTTTATGAATGAACATGATGATTTCTCATGGTATGAATGAATATCACACATTAATGAAAAGACACATGGCATTCAACAACATGTATAAGCGGTATAAGTATGTATTCACCTGACATAATGTACCAATAATGCCACACAAGTTACTTGCGATATCAACATCATGAACAAAGCACAAGAACATTCATGTAAACATCATATCATTATGCATTCCCTTGAGAGCGATACAATTTAACAAGTGGTACTTGCCTTCCGTCTGCTGACGTGCTAGGAGGCAATGAAAGTATTCCTCCACCCACCGCCTTAACTCCTACACAAGCGTTTACAAGGGATAAGGATAACGAGGGTAAGACATGTCTACGGGCTCTACCATACCCTCAACCATCTCACACACCCAAGGGTTCAATTTGACCTCTACACCAAAAGACAGATTACCGTTCTCTTGGCGGTTATGCGATAAAATTCACAATTAAATATCTGTAGCTCCTAAAGATCTGAAATCAGAGCTCAGCTATTCTTAACGGACCAGGCTACAAAACTTTAGTTGGCGAGATCCTCTGATTCGGCCAAGGCGAGGGGACTAAACAGCGGTTGAACACGATCAATATACATCTGTCACGGATGCAGATCAGTAGCAAAGAAAATGACGTAACTTTCAACCTACTGATCAATTAGGATGATCCTTATCAACTTGGAAAGATAATTGAAAGGGCTACAATAACTTAGCTGGGTGGAGGTTCTGAATCGGACCATAGCTTGATCAAAACTGAGGACAACACGACTGTCTTGAGTTTACTGAGACAGACCGAACGATGCGTGGTAAAACAGTCATCACTTTTATCCTACTGGGTGAAAATTCATGATCCAGGTTCCAAAAGAAAGCTAATGAAACCAGGAACGTATCTCCAGAAGACGAAGATAACCAATTCGGCCTCTAAGACACCCAAAACTGAGTTACAACGTACTGTATAGAATCAACCCACAGACAGAAATCAGCGACGGTAAAAATTGCATAACTTTTGATTGGAAACTCTAAAAATTGTGCTCTTTATCAACTTCGAAATCGTATTGAATTATCTACAACATTCGTTTTGGGTGGCATCTCTGATTCGGCCTCTAAACAATTCAAAAACGCCAGACAATACAATCTGTCCAATCTCGTCAGTTCTCCTGGACAGTCGCGGTAAACCTAGCATAACTCCTAAACAGTATGTCCAAATCACATGATCTTGGTGCCAAAAGAAAGATAAAAACAATACCTACAACTTTCTAAGAGATGGACAGGACAAAAAACGAATGCAGTTTACCCAAAATCGACGTACAAGGCGGTGCACAGCAAGTGGGAAGGGGGGGCGGCGGCTCCAAAGGGGGGAGGCGGAGAGAAATGTGGAGTTTAGGGTTTGGGGGGTGGGAACCCCCTTATGGCGGCCACCACATGGGCCCCTCTGGGCCGTGGCGAGCCCAGTTGTCGAGTTTATGGAAAACCCTTCTATTTTTAGGAATTTCTACTCCTTTAATTGTCTTTTCTCCTCCGGCTATTTTCTAATTACAGATTCAATTAGGGATATTACATCTTTCTCCCAAATATTCTTCTAATCGAGAACAAATTTGGGTATTACGATGATAGAGTTCAGTCGTTGGATGGCGATCGAAGGGCGTTGGGCGATAAGTGGGCGGCGACATTGCGATCGGAAGAAGCGAGGTCAGATGGGCGACAGCGTGGCGGTAGCGGTGTCTTGTATGGCCTTCGGGTGGTAGAGGCAAGAGGAGAGAGAGAATTGGGAGAGAACACGATCTTTGCGCTTTGGCGATCTTGTTGCCAAGGGATTTTAATTCATTTCTCAATTGATTTAATTCCAGAAATTCCAATAAGCTTTAGAAAATAGCAAATAAAATCCAAAAAATTTGAGAAAATTCACCGAAATTCTCAAGGGCATTCTGGACTTAAATAAAATAATTCCAAATTTTAATTGGTAATAGATTTTGCACATAAATTATTTTAGCTTTAAAATAATTAGGGAAAAGCTTTTAAAATTACAGAAAATCCACAAACATAATTGGAGTTTTATTTTCAACTGAAATTTGAATTTTGGGCTGTTACATTGCAAATCACAGATTTGTTAAGTGGAGCTACCTCGGAAAGAATCCAACCTTCAATGGACTTTATCGACTCTTCATAAATATAGGTTTGTATTCCTTGGTCTCTTTAAGATGCAATTTCCATGCCAAAGCCATCAAGCAGTTTTCTACAATGGTGTTCGTGTCACCTTATCACGATCACCTCATTTGGATGACTGAGCAACAGAGGCTAGAAGCCTTTAAAGAGGATTTTGTGGATGCTTTGGAGCTAAGGGAATCTAGGGGAATAAGGAACCATCATCAGGGAGCCCTGGCACTTACCCAAGTGGATGAGTATTATGATCAAAACAATCATTTTATGTGTGGTAAAGTAAGTGGCCTTCTCCCCCTTTCCAGCATTGTTAATAGAATAATGAGAGCATCATTCTTTCCAAGGAGTGGGAACAACGATGAAATTCATGGGAGAGCCTGGAATTTGGTAAAATACATTATGGAGGGAATCAGAATTGATGTCATTGATTTGATGATTAGAGAGATTGCCATTTCCAAAGGAGATAAGACAAAGAGTATATACTTATCTCCCTACATTATAAAGCTGATTAAGAGCAAATTTGATTTTGACAGTCCTTGTGTCATAGAGCACAAGGAATACAGACCTAGAGATGCTCCTCCTCAGATGCCTCCTCAGGTGCCTCAAGGGCAAGGTTCATCCTCATCTCAAAGTCATCCAGAGCATCACGCTCCTTAGGAGTTGAATCCTATCCTTACTGCTCTTCTTCATCTCCAGCTGAGTGTGGATCAGATTCGTGCATCCCAGTAGGAGACACAAACTATGGTTGCAGGAATGGACACTAAAATTGATGCGTTAAACACTAGAGTAACTAACATGGGTGAGCAATTCACTGAGTTTGAGCAGCAACAGGCGCCAGTGACTTATCAGCATTAGGGACGTGGTCAGCGCCCACCCTCCTTCTCTCAGTGGGGAGATCATCCTTCTTGCTCAGAGGCTCCTCCTTCTGATTTTTAACTTCAGTCTTATTTAGGTCAATAGACCTTGATATGTAAGGATAATTGTAATATCTTTTTATGCGTGCGTTTATGACTCATGTTGAACTTGGCTCTGTTATTTCCTTATCCTTGTGAGCAATGAAATATCTCTGTTATAATTTATGTGTCTCTTTTTTATTATTGAATGACATATGATCATGTTTGGATCCTTCCTGTTATTGATTACTTGTCTTATTTATCAAATGTTATGCTCCTTGGACTCAATTTACAAAAGAAAACTCTGTCAAAATTTTATATTAAATCATCTCACAAGCATAATATTCAATTTTCAAAGTATTTGGATTTCATTTAAACAGGTCTTGCCTTTTTCCACTCTTTAAGCAAATATAATGCCTTCAGAGCTCCATTTGGCATATCATTTGAATGGAGACTCCTTTTTCATAAATTCTTCTTGCAAAGTTTCTTAGGAGTCCAAAGTTTTTTTATGCAAAATTTGAAAGTATTTCAACTTGATTTGAAAAATCTTTAACTTTTTCTCACTTCGATCAAATGCTGAAATTTCAGAATTTTCATTGTTTTGAGCTGATTTGTGATTTTTGTATCTCTAAATGGGTTCATAATTAGGGAATCTATAATGTTAAAATTTGATCCTCTATAGTTGTTCAATGTTGACAAATTTTTCTCATATTTATTGGAATTATTTTAGCCTATTTTTCAGCTATCTTTTGAAGCTTAAATGAAATGTTAAAATCTGAAAACCTGAAACTTTTAGTTTTCTAAAACTCTGCAATTTTCATATCTTTAAAATGGTTATTGGAGAAATTTGAAAAGGAGATTATTTGAATGTGTTTCAAATATCATTTTCTCTAGTTAAACTCGAATATGGCCTCATTTTGAGTTGATTTGCTCTTTTAGGCCATAAAATAGGAGTTTGTGACTTTTTATGGTTTCCTTCAAAAAAAATTGGATCGAAACTCTAAAATTGGTCATATGTATCTATTTCGAACTTTTTATGAGCAATCTAAGATGAAATCTTTGATTTGAAAAGACTCCTTTTGTGTTTTTGGTGTTTAATACCAAAAGGGGGAGAATATTTTTATCAATACTGTTCCATTTGGATGTTTGATTTGTTTAATATACGAAAAGGGGGAGGATGTATTGAATGTATCAATATATCATTCTCGTATGCATAATGATTGAAGCTTTAAATTTCACCATATGATATGCATAGACATAATTCAATAACTTAAATTCTCTATTATGTTGATTTATATCAAAATGTTGTTATTGATAAAGAATTTGTCATGAATCACCAAAAAGGGGGGAGATTGAAGGATCTAGACCCGCCATTATGAGTTAATGGAGTGTTTAGTGATTAATGATAAATCTATTTGTGAGACTAACATTTCCATTGTTATATCTAGTGCGTAGTCTCATTTGGATATAAAGGTGAAATTCAACGAGATATGCATTCGACATCATATTTCTTATATTTGGTTGCATTCCTCGGATCCAAAATATAGGGTGAACTCAACCATAAGTTAAACTTGAATATGTGCATATGTTCTTATTACACATTTGTGTATGCACACATTTAGGGGGAGCTCACTCTATATTTTGTTGTTTCATTAGTGTTGATCCATATTCCATTTTCCACATATATATGGGGGATTTGTTGGACTGAAAAGGCGACTAGAGGGGGGGTGAATAGGAGCACGCTCACTTTTTCACAAAATATGAATTCAACACAATTTCACTCCAATAGCTATGATGAAGCTATGAAGATCAATATACCGATCTGTTGGAAGACTAGTATTGAATCCAATTAAAACCCTAAGCAATGCGACAAAAATCGACAAGAATCAAATCTAGCAGAAATTTGGCGGTCTCACGCATTATTATCTTGGCGAGATTGAGTACCAAATCGGTCGACCTACTGGTGTGGGCGGTCTGGCTGGCGGGAGCTCGAAACGACAAAAACAACCCGATTGCGAAGTTGCAATTAGGTCTAACTTTTGATTCTCAACTCCAAACTTCACGAAACTTTGCACACACCTTCTCTATGATATTAAGGAACTATTCCAATCAACAAAAATGATAATTCTTGGACGAACACAAATCTTTTACGATCTGATTGAAGAAGGGTGCAAAACCGGGCAAAGATGAAAACTAGATCAATCGCTTGCTCGTGGGTGATTGATGATCAAATTGATCCTAGATGGGTTCCCACGTCCTGACAAGCTAATCCATGTGAAGAAATCAATCACAAACTTCGCGGATCAAGAAAGCCCTAAAATCACGAAATTGAAAGCAAGAGCGAAAGAGACTTATCTCAAGCAAACCTTGCATACATTAAGAGCGTGATCGTTCTTTGGATTACACCAACACCATCATGGATCAGTGGTCAATCCAAGATCACGAAATTCACCTCAAACCATGAAAAGCCCTAGCCTCCACCTCAACTCCCCCTAAGCCAATTAGGGTTTGAAGAAAACAAAAGAGGTGAAAAATAGCGAGAGAGAAAAGAGCTACTTGGTGCAGCCACCACCTCCCCCTATTTATAGTGGAGGCCTAGAACTCCTAGGGTTTGACTCCATTGGGCTCCGTTAAGGCCCACTAACAAGCGGGTCACCTGCGCACGCGCCATAAGCGCCGTCTTTAACATTTGACCTAAGCGGCTTCACCTAGCGCCATCTTGCGCCTCAGTTTGCTAATAGGTCACCCTTGTCCATCTTGCGTCACGCTTGAGTCATTGACCTCACCGGCATCGTCGATCGTTACGGACCTCAACTCTCCAAGTCTAGTCCGATCCTCTTCGTGCGTTGACCGTCGTTGACCACCAAGCTACTGCACAACCATAGACAAGCAAACACGAATTCGGGAACAAGTTCTTCACAACTTGACCCATGTTAGTCAAAACATGCATCATGCAAACCATATGCCACGATACCAATGACTTTGACCTAACAAAACAACATCGCCACGAAGTTGGCGGCGTTCAAGTCAATACCGGTCGGCCGCTCCATGTGAGCGGTCGGACCGCTATAACGGTCGGGCCGCTCCCTGTGAGGCGGTCGGACCGCCCTTAGGACTTAGTCGAAATTCATACCACGAAATTCGAAACCTTACGGAAACTTAAAGCGAATAGAACTTCTTCTTGGAGACTCCAAAATCATGAGACCAAGTGCATTGGGATCCCCTCACTTGCCTACAACACCTATTTTTGGCCCAGCTCGTTTTGACCACTTTTAGGTCACAGACGGTCCGACCGCCGCACATGGCCGGTTCGACCGATTTGGGACTGGTCGGACCGCCATGCTATGGCCGGTCGGACCGCCCCTGTCCAAAATGCCTGAAGCTTTGTCGAAAACTCGTGAAACGACAAACCGTAAACACCATTGCCAATTGTCACATCATCCTAAGATCTGGAACATATCCCCATGATATCCACAGGATCTCTACTGTGTAGTCCATGTCGTAGCAAAAAAAAGACTAGGCAGTAATAGAAGGGGTACTTCGTTGGTTTAGGGAAGCCGAAGGTACCTCAGAATAGGGAACAACAGTAAAGCGTGGATTGATTGAAAATCTTGGACTAACAAATTTTTTCCTCTCCCTTTTACATGTGGGGTACCGGACTATTTATAGGCCTAGTTTTACATTACCATCCTAACCCTACTGGGGAACTGTACTCCTAGGGGCTGCAGGGTGTTGTCCCTCCACGTGTAAGTCTTGGTCCACGGTGAGTCATGCTACACCTGGTCCATCTTGCTGGTACACTCGGTCCATCTACTTCCGGAGACTTCACATCCCCGAATAACCGAGAGCCTTATGGAGTTCTTCTGGAAATCCCGAGGCGCCGGAGACCCCTTAGGGGCACTTCGGACCCTTGCCGAAGGTGATCTGGGGGGGTCATGAGGACATCGACCCTAAGGATACAACCACTGCTTCAACCTGCTGCATTGCATCCTCTACTTCCTTTACTTCACCAACAAAACAAAAGCCGTGGTAGAAAAAAAAAACAAGCTTACACCAAAATCAGTGAAAACTGGTGGAGCCCTTCTACATATAGCCACAAACTTGCACAAAAAATTTCAGTAAGATTAGCCCACGGAATCGAAAGATATAGCAATTTAAAGATTGAAACCGAGTCAGTTTCCAGTCCGAGTACGATTCCGTTTCCGAGAGACCTTCAGTAAAACAGGCATAACTTTTGCATATGGTGTCCGATTTGGACGTTATTAGACTCGTTGGAAAGCTAACAACGAGTCGCATACTTTCCACTTAATGCACTAGTCTCCCTCCAGAGAACCCAAAATCGGTCATTTTCGGCTCCGAATTCGCGTCACAAGTTTTTATTTCGGTTTTGCCGTTTCTTTTAGTCTTCCCATCGAATTTGGGGTCCGTCTCACCTTTAAAGTTGTAGATCTCATGAAACCTTTCAAGCAGTATATATAAGCCATATAAAACTTTACTTTTTATCTCTTGAGACTAACTATTGTTTTGCTTAAACTAAAGGGTACATTTCTGTTTGCACGTTATTACATTTTTGTGCTCTACATCGTGTGAACCATCTTGTGCCCTACAAAGAAGTTTGAGTAGTTGGTTAGCGTCTCTCCGGCACTTGTTGTGAGGTTTTCCATTGCTTACATCAAGTCACATTTATCTTTCTTGGCGTGCGTACATACACATCTCTTAGTGGGGCTTTGATTAGCTAAACTTTGATTAGACTAGGATCGGCACTTGTGACTAGTACTTTGAGCTGCTTTTCAATTTTGCATCTTGAATTGAATAATTTCTATTCCTTTGCTACATACTAGCCTTCCGAGCTCCACTTCCTACTAACTTTCGGTGAGTCCGTTCCTCATAATCGTTAGGTGATCGCAAGTGAGAGTATCACGAACCGACCACCGGTTGTACCACTTCCTTCTTGCATTGGTAAGAACTTGTAAGAACTAGGTATAAGCTTGAGTGTGAGTGACTTGATTGAGCCTCGAACCTTGTAGTTGATAGGGACATATACTGCTGTGATTTGTTCTTTGCTTTGATACTAACAATGGCGGGTTCATCGTCACAAGGGGAGCATAGCGAGCACAACAATGAGGAAGATGCACGCTCGGTCCTCGCACAAAAGAAATCATGCGGCGCTTTTCTTGCATCTTTGGATCAACATTCGGGCGTATGGAGTTGATTCTAGATCGCACCAGCAGCGAACTTGCTGCGTTGGCTACGTGTGGAAGCGACTGAAACTCCACCTTACATTGCCGCCCCGGCTAACATCGGCATTGCACGACGGCGCCGTAACCCATCCGTTGCTCGCTCATGGGCGGATGAGGTGAGCGATGAAGCGAACCCATATGTTGTTGATCGAGGGTCCGATGGTGATTTCAATCCCATTAATGATCGTGATCACCGACAACAACGCTTCAATCGACAAGGTATGCGAAGAGAGCCAACACGTGAGGTGCGTGACCATAATGATTCACTTGGTAAAATTAAATTCACTATACCTCCTTTTCTTTGGTAAATATGATCGATGCTTATCTCACATGGGAGTTAGTTGTGGACCAAAAATTTGCATGCCATGAATTTCGACAATAAAAGGTTAGAGTGCTACTAGTGAGTTCTGATTTTGCATCTATTTGGTGGAGTGAATATGGTTGTACTCATCGGGACATACCTAGAACATGGAATGCTTTGAAAATAGCAATGAGGCGTAGGTTTGTACCTTCATATTATTCACGTAATTTACTTAATAAATTACAACGCTTAAAACAGGGTAGTAGTTACAGTAGAAGACTATTATCAAGAATTGCAAAGCTGGTTTGTTGCGTTGTGGTTTAGAAGAAAGCGAGGATGCTAAGATGGCTAGATTTTTGGGAGGGTTAAACCGTGAAATTCGGGACATTTTAGACTATAAAGAATATGATTCTATCAACCGTTTATTCCATATTGCTTGCAAAGTCGAGAGAGAAGTGTGGTCGACAATCTCGCTCGAGGGCAATATTGGAGGAACTTTTGCAGTCGGCCAAGGCGGCAACATCACATGGCATCCTCCTCCACCGACCGTGCACCCCTGCTGCTTCAACTCCTATACATATCCACGATGCAAGCAAACCCGCAAAAGTACAAGCCCTTACAAAAAGTGCTTCTTACATTTGCTTTCTGAGGCGATCTAGAGATGTGCAATGTCACCGTTGCAAAGGATTTGGGCACTTGATGCGCGATTGCCCAAGTCGTGAGCTTTGCTTATCAAGGACAATGGTTAGTACACTTGACTAGCGATATTGAGGAAGAACATGTGTTGGTTGCAACTAACAATCTTTGGTGATGGCGAGGAAGAACATATAAACCATGAGGCGTCGACATGTACCAAAGCCTAGTTGTTCGGCGTGTGCTAAGTGCTCAAATGGAACTTCTTGAACAAAATCAGCGCCACATTTTGTTTCAATCCAAGTTAGTCATCAAGGAGCGTTCATGTAGAGTCATCATTGATGGCGGAGTTGCAACAACCTTGCTAGCATAGACATGGTCGAGAAGCTTGGCTTGACCACAACACAACACCCTCATCCTTACTACATCCAATGGCTGAATTCTTGTGGTAAGTTGAAGGTAACTAAGCTTGTGCGCATACACTTTTCTATTGGATCATATCATGATTATGTTGATTGTGATGTCGTACCTATGCAAGCATGCTCATTATTATTAGGTAGACCTTGGCAATATGATAGATATACTGAACATCATGGTAGATCTAATCATTATACTTTCACATATAAAGAAAAGAAAATCACTCTGCTTCCAATGTCTCCTGCTGCTATATTAAAGGATGAATTAGAAAGAACTGCGAGAACAAGTAAGGAGAAGACACAAGTTGATCAAAAGATTATAGCTCCAAGTGAAATTAAATTGAAAGCTCCTGTTATGTTAGCTACAAAAATTGATTCCATTGATATGGAAAAACATGAATCTAAATGTCATACTATGATTTGTAAAGAAACTTCGTGTCCATTAGAAGAAGTGCATGTTTCTTTGCCTCCTGTTGCTACTAACCTTTTGCAGGAGAGTGATGACTTCGAGAAAACAAATGAGTTGAGGACGACTCAAATTCAAGAAAGGGAGGATGATGAGGACATCGACCCTAAGGATACAACCACTGCTTCAACCTGCTGCACTGCATCCTCTACTTCCTTTACTTCACCAACATCTTCTCCAATCGGACTTTCGGCTAATGCAATGTCATATTACCCAATTAGATCGAGCTACGTCTACATGCCATCGTGCTACGTCTACATACCATGGTACTATGTGTACATGCCATGGTGCTACTACATGTGCCAAGCAGGAGTTCAAGCTGGATACATTTTGGTCAGATCAGTTCGGAATCAGCTTGACAGCACCAACTTAAAATAGATATAACTTTTGCAAACGGAGTCCGATTCAGGTGTTCTTGGGCTTGTTGGAAAGCTAACGACGATATCTTTCCAACGGATCCAGCCTCACCTCCAAATTCCTTCTGTAGACTTCGGAATCATCAAAAAAAAGGTGCAATGTCACTAATTTGGGCCGATTTGGGCCTTGTAATCGTACCGGAATTGGCCCATATGCCGCCGGCCCACCTGGGGGCGCAATTACTGTTCATGTGAACAGTAATTTGTGCCTTTAGTCCCACCCCTCTATTTCTTTTAGATTTGTGGCTCCTCATCCCCTATTTAAGGAGGACGCACCCCCTCTAGTTTCCTTGGATTTTGTTTAGTTAAAAGTTAGCCTTGTTGCAACTTCGTGTATTGGCTTGTGTCGACTAGACCAACCATAATACCGCTTTTCGAAATCCCAATTTTAATATTTCAATCTTTATTTGCAATTTCAGATTGCTTTATCTTGTTCTTGCGTGCTACTTACGTATGCGAGAATCGACCTTCGTGGTCGAGTCAGCGGGTATTCGTGCATGGTTGATAACGACTTATCGATCAGTTCAGCGATTGCGTGGTTTCGAGCCTTGCGTGTTCATAGCCAGGATCGTCAGAGTTGAGCGACGCCTACCGGACTTATCGTTCTCATCGAAAGATCGGGCCAACAAATCAAACCTTAGGGTTCATCAGGGGGCCTCTTGCTTTAGGTCTTCCGAAGCGCCGAAGACCCCTCAGGGGCACTTCGGACCCCTGCCGAAGGTGATCCGGAGGTCCTTCTGCTTTAGGTCTTCCGAAGCACCGAAGACCCCTCGGGCGCACTTCGGACCCCTACCGAAGGTGATCCGAAGGGCCTTCTGCTTTAGGTCTTCCGAAGTGCCGAAGACCCTTCGGGGCACTCCGGAATTTGATCAGGGAAAACTTGAGCTTGCGAGTGACGACGTTGCTTGACCACTGGGGCTGGTGGGGCCGCACCAACGACAAGCCCCTCACGGTTGAGGTCCCGCTTCGCCGAGGTTGAAATCGCGTAGTCCTTCCCGAAGGGTCCAGGCACACCGTCTCCTTTGGCTCGGCGAAGTTGTCGTGGTGGTGTATTCCCTGAGTAAAAAGACCAATTTTGGGTTAAACGACGCCGTTTGATGGTTGACGGCGTTTGGGACGTCCGTTAGCGAGGTCGTGTACACGTGGCAACCTCTTAATGGCTGTTGGCCCTTCGTATTTCGCGTCGTCTTGTTTTGTGTGCTTGGATGACTATATATACGGGGCAATGAATGTTGTCGCCCTCACTTTCACTTACGTCCGTTTGGTTCCTCCTTTCCATCAATCGTTCATTTAGGTTTGTTTAGATTTCCCTTGTTGTGAGCAAATGGCGAAGTGCTCTCGAGATGTTGCTTCGGCACTTACAACGGATGACCTCGGGCGTTCGTTGGTCACGGAGTCCGCTCTACACACTCTCTTCGAGGAAGGGAAAATAAGCGATGTGTCCCAGGCTCGTGCTCCCGGGTCAGAGACGGTGCCGAAGCCAAGAGAAGACGAGGCGGTCGTCTTCGTGACTTTCTTGGAGGCTGGCCTCCGGTTCCCCTTCGTGGAGTTAGTCGGCTCTGTTCTTCAATTATACGGGGTAGAATTAGCGCAGTTGACCCCGAACTCTATTGTGAAACTCAGGGTCTTCGAATGGATATTGCGCTCGGCTGGGGCACGCGGCGAAGGGTGTCTTTTCGCCTATCTTCATGACGGGCGGTGCCAGCCGAAGAAGAAGAAGGATACGGGCAAGACGCTAAACTTTGGCAGTGTAAATTTTTAGCCGAATCTCGATGCCTTCAATACTTATCTACCCCAGCGTCCCGGAATCGGTGGGATACGGATTGGACGCGGAAGTGGTTTTACCACAAGTCCAGGCCGAAGGATGGGCTACGGTCGTCGGGGGGACCAGTTCGCCTCACGCAGTCCCCGGAAATTGTGCTGAACTTGCGGGAGGAAGCGTTACTTCAAGTAGTGCTTGGTGTGGCCCGTAGATTCTCGACGTGAGATTTAGTGGAAGAATTATGCGCCCTTCGGGTGTTTCTGTTGGCGCAGGACTGGGATATCAAGCTTGGTGCTTCGAAGGGTGGTGTTCCATGTGAGACCCCGGCTTATCGGGCTTGTAATGCTTAACCATCCCTTGGTCCTAGCATCACAAATCAGATAACCCAAGACTCGAGAGATGTATACTTCCCAGAAATGCAGTATACACACCCCTTTACAAAATTCATGCATCAATTCCATTCATTCACATATAACCGAAGCACAGCAACAAACCAGAAGTAAAATAAATCAAGGATAGTTATTACAAAAGAGAGGCCAACCAGCCAAATTACAATAAATACAAGAATTGAACAGCGGAAGCAAAAGTGCCATAAGATGGCCATAAACAAAAGAGCCAATCAGTGTGCCTTTACCCACAAGGCAACCGATCGGACCGCCAAGCTAGTCGTCGAACCCTCAGCACATTTCACAAAAGTGAGGCCCTAGGGGCTCACCCTCCTCCTCTGCAACAAATAGTTAAGCAAAGCAAATGAGTACAAAAATTGTACTCCGCAAAACTTACGTGTAGAGTAACAGACCTATACATGTGCTACATGCAAGTTTATTTAAGTGGAGGCTGTATGTTTCATTTTTAGCACAAAGCAATCTTTATTTGCAATAATGTAGTACATTTAAAAGCAAGTTTCAAATCTGTTTTTTAAAGTTCAAATAACCGTAAATGACAACGATATAACAGTACATAGATGACAACAACAGTCCTGGAAGTGACTAAACCATTAGTCACCACAATAATAGCTTGAATTACCCACTCATGCCACGCATGTCAAATTTTAATTGAAAATGTTGTAGTCTAGTTCTTGCACGACCTTACCAAGCATGTCCATAACCTAGGACGAGACTATTCGAATAGTTTGAAACCCTGCAAGGGTGTACCAATGTACCCACACGCCAGACCGCCTCTTTTGCCACGCGATAAAGCACACTTCCTTAGGTATGCCGGCAAGGCTAAGTCCTACGAGACATTTCAAATATTGTGTATTAACTACAAGTCGCTCGTTTGGATAGAAACCCATACGTTGTGTCGGAGTCATCGTAAAGCCTCGGTCAACTACAAATCGCGAGTAAAGCCTTGAACAACTACGATGCTCCTCGGTGGAAGCCTACAGGAATCTCCACCACCCCGGAACCAACACAAGAACACATATCCTTTTCACACAACACACACAACCGCCTCCTGCGACTGGAGATAACACACGCCAAAGTACTAAGTCAAGAGAGGTCCATATCCCTCTCGCGTGGTTACGCATAAGCAGCAGCTTAGTGACACAAGTAACTCGGTCCTTGATGACCTAGGCACCATTCCATTCACAACAGATCACACCAACATACCATTGTGCCCAAGTCTAAAACAATTTTATTTTTAGTTTTTGACTTTACAAAGTAACAAAAGCATAAGTGCTGGACATAACGGAATAATAAATAGATGTGTGATCAAGATCATCGACTAAAATCGATGATCGCCCATTACTACCGAAACTAAGCATTTCTAAGCAATTTCAATTCGCAATCTACTAAGTGACAAGAGCTCATCCATCGAACTCAAATCACAGCAAATAACCTAGGCTCATGGTAGTAAAGGATAATCAATTCCTACAGATTATGCAACTATAGGATACTAACCATAATTTAATAACAAAATAGCAACGCATACATACAAATTGAAATCAATTTATTAGACTTGAAAAATACTGGGATTAACATGATCAAACTGCTTGTCTATTTGCTGTGGGTCAAGGTGTTGCGGAGGATCACTTATGTTATCAACGTGCTCTTCGGAACCTAACAAGAAAGCGAAAAAGAACCGATAAGAACGAAGAAAACACAAAGACTCAACAGCAAACTTTCTCGAAAAATTCTGAAAATTTTACAGTAACAAGATCATGATTTATAAGAAATTTAGCAATAAGAACCAATCAATTTGGATTATTAATGCAAAATACATGAGCAAAATAATTTTGCTTAGCCTAAAAATCAAAAATGCTACTATTCATTGCACTAATATTTTAGCAAAATTTTCTGGAAATATACTGAGGTTATAATTATTTTTAGATTAATATTTAGTTAAAAATATAACTAACAAAATTTGAATCAACCGAAAAGGAATTAAAATGTAAAAGTTATGCATTTTACAAGTTACTACCTTTTTCAGTTGACAATTAAATCCTTTCGGGAAAATCCGAAAACAAAAAGACGTGGACGAACTTAGATCGTTGATCTTGGATCCAACGGTCCAATTTCACGGGATGACGTGCGCATGCGCGACGCTCAAACCCTAAACGCTCACCGTTGGATTTGGATCCAACGGTTCACGTGGATCGGGACGTTCGGACGGTGCGAACGTTCACACGCACATGAGCCGTTGATCTTGGATCCAACGACCCATGCGGACTCGACTCGGGACCGTTGATCTTGGATCCAACGGTCCAAAGATCAAGGCGTGCGTTTAATTCAAACTCTCGCGCGAATCTGGGCCGTAGATCTAAGGATCGACGGTCCACATCGAATCGCGTTCAAACACCCATCCCTGTTTTCATCCGACAAACAACGGGGAAGAAATGGTCGTCGCCGGCGACGCTGGCCGCGGTGGTGCGAGCAAATGCCCAAAATGGGTTCCTAACACTCTTGCGCACCCAATGGTACCAGTGGTTTTGGCTGCGATGGCCAAGAACGCCGGCAAGCCGGAGATGACCGAGACGACTCAAAATGACCGAAAATGAAAAACTCCAAAGAGCTCAGCTGCGGTCCAAGGGAGCGGGTGCCCAGCAACTAGGGACTAATAAGAAGTTACCTGAGCCCAGAGAACGCACAGAGAAGGGTCGAATCTGCATTTGGTGAAGAGAAATCTGATTTCGGTAGAAAATGGGAAATCGAATTCGGTCAACCACGAGCGACAAGAACCAAATTGAGTGAGGGTTAAGCTTTAGAGAGTAAAGGTGGAGCAGAGGGAGCAAAATTTGGAAGGAGAGAACCCCTGCTGTACCGCCTTCACCGAAGCTCCAAACTCAACAATGGCGGCCGAAGGGATTTCGAGGGACTGCAGCTCAAACACGCTTGTGGGAGCTAGCTGGAGCTGCGGAAGTGCTAAAGGAAGCCAAGGTAGAAGCAATGGAGCTTAAATAGCTGAGAATGGCAGTGAGCAACGGCGATATTTCTCCTCGGTCCATACTACCATTAGAGCACACGAGAGCGACGGGAGCAGTTGAAGCATGGACTTCTGAGGGAGGAGCACGACGGGCATTTAATGCTCGCAGAGATAGCCGTTTAAAGGCGACCAAGGAGGTGACTGCACGCTGCTCGTTTCTCCTCTGCTCACGCCATTGCCGAATCGGGCGCTTGCTTGGCCAGGAGGAAGAGCGACTTTTCTACCGTTGGATTAAGATCGAACGGTTCAAATAGAACGAGGTGATTATAACGATTCGATCGTTCGCTCAAACCTGGGCCGTTGATTTGGATCCTACGGTTCATGTTGCGCGAGGCGTTCGGACGGTCCGAACGTTCACACGATCGTGGGCCCTCGATTTAGAATCCAAAGGTTCAAATGGATCGGCGCGCTCGGATGGTCCAAACGTTCCGCGATAAATGGGCCGTTCGATCTTGATCCAACGACGCACAACGCTCGCGCCCAAACGACCGAGGCGGTGCAGTTAGTTGATTGTGCTGAGTAAAGTGGCTCGAGCCCGAGTCCGATTCGAACCCAAGGAACAGTGAAAACCAGTTAGGGTTTGAATTAACAACTGATTTTTGAGGAATTTGTTTAAGGGAGCAAACCAGATCCAAAAATTATTAAATTTTAACTGGAGGTTGCCGACTGCGGAAGGAACCTCCCATAAAATTTCCAGATATTTCTATGCACTGCATTTTTCTCAAGAAATTCCAGAAGGTGGGAATTAGGGTTTGACCAAGCTTTGACTTCTTCCAAAAATTATCAAATAATTTCTAAAAATCATGAAATAATTCTGAGGTGTCACCAAGCCTCCCTAGAACTCAGGAAAAATATTTCCATGGGTTTGGCACAAGATCTTTGCCAAGGAGGTTTTTGATTGGGGTCAATTGAGGATCTTGATTTTGATTTCTATAATTCCTTTACAAGAATTACACAAATGCTCATGGACTTCGAGATGCAAGAAAAGTTTTAACTTCTTCTCATTTTCTTACATTTGAAACACAAATCCATATTTGGGATGTTACAAAACCTCCCCCCTTACAAAAATCTCGTCCCGAGATTTGGCTCACTCGGTAAAGAAAGATGGATAGTCTACGCGGAGACGATCTTCCCTCTCCCAAGTAGCCTCATCCTCAGAATTGTTCGACCACTGAACTTTAAGGAATCTAATGGCTCTATTCCTTGTTCTTCGTTGAACCTCATCGAGTATGCGAACAGGATGCTTGCGGTAGGTCAAATCCTCTTGGACATCGAGAGTTTCCAACGGAGCTTCCTCATTTGGAACACGGAGGCACTTCTTTAATTGTGACACATGGAACACATCATGTACTCCCTCAAGTGCAGCTGGCAACTCCAACTTATAGGCAACGGCTCCTTCTCGATAATGCGGTAAGGACCGGCATATCGAGGAGCTAACTTGCCCTTGACACCAAAACGTTGATGGCCCTTCAACGGAGAGATTTTGAGATAGACAACGTCATTAGGCTCAAAGCTCAATTCACGACGACGGCGATCCACATAGCTCTTTTGCTCGGTGAGGCGTGCGTGGCGATCACGAATAAAATTGGACTTGGCTCTCGGCCTCGTTGATCGAGTCCGGGCCAAAGAAAGGTCTTTCGCCGGTCTCAGACCAATTCAATGGGGTTCTGCACTTTCTCCCGTATAAGGCCTCGAATGGTGACATGCCGAGACTGGCCTAAAAACTGTTGTTGTAGGAAAACTCGGCAAATGGCAAGCATTTCTCCCAATTATTTCCATAGGAGAGGACACAAGCACGGAGCATGTCTTCCAACACTTGGTTGACCCGCTCAGTCTGCCCGTCAGTTTGAGGATGATATGCTGAGCTAAAAGAAAGGCGGGTTCCCATAGCCTCTTGCAAACTTTGCCAAAAGTGAGAGGTGAAAAGAGAAATGTGGTCAGACACGATCGTCTTAGGTACCCCATGTAAGCTCACGATGCGGGCAATGTAGAGATCCGCCAAAAGGCCTACACGGATATCCGTCTTGACCGGAAGGAAGTGTGCGACCTTAGTTAGTCGATCGATGACAACCCAGATGGAATCCTTGCCCTTGGATGTTCGAGGCAGACCGGTGATAAAATCCATCCCGATCGAATCCCACTTCCACTCGGGAATGAGGCAGCGGTGGCGATCCTGGCTGACGCCGATGCTCGGCCTTGACATCGGCGACACACGTCGCACTCGGCAACGAACTTCGCAATTTCCCTCTTCATTCGGGTCCACCAAAATTCCTGACGGAGATCTTGATACATCTTTGTGGCCCCGGGATGAATAGACAAAGGCGAATCATGAGCTTCGCGGAGGATCAAATTCCGCAATTCCATGTCATTTGGAACCACAAGGCGTTGCCCGAAACTTACCACACCACGCTCATCCTCAGAGAAGCACTTGGCGGTTCCGTTCTTGATATTTTCCCTGATGTTGTTCACTCCAACATCCGATTGCTGAGCAATCTTGATTCGATTCACCAAGGTTGGTTGCACAACCAAGGCAGTGAGGAAACAATGCTCAACTAAACCCAGGTTGAGACGCTGGAGCTCCTCCAGAAGGGTGGGATGAAACTCCTGGAGCAACAAGGCATTGCAATGCGCTTTACGACTAAGCGCATCGGCAACGACATTACCCTTGCCCGGATGGTAGTGAATACCCATGTCATAGTCCTTGATCAACTCCAACCATCTCTTTTGCCTGATGTTCAGATCTGGTTGGGTGAACAAATACTTTAAGCTTTTGTGATCCGAATACACTTCTAGCGATTACTGGATTAGGTAATGCCGCCAAATCTTAAGTGCATGAATCCGCGACCAACTCAAGTCATGGGTAGGATAGTTGAGTTCATGAGGTCTCAATTGCCTCGATGCATAGGCCACTACCTTGCCTTCTTGCATAAGGACACAACCGAGTCCTCGACGCGAAGCATCGCAAAAGATATCGAAGCTTCGATGAATATCGAGAAGAACGAGGACGGGAGCGGTGGCCAAACGCTTCTTGCGCACTTGGAAGCTTTCCTCACAAGCATCGAACCACAAGAACTTCTTGTCCTTCTTGAGCAACTCCGTCATCGGCTTCGCAATCTTGGAGAAGTTCTCGATAAAGCGACGATAATATCCCGCTAAACAAAGAAAACTCCGCCCTTCGGTAACCGAAGTAGGCTGACTCCATGAAAGAACATCACTGACCTTGCTAGGATCAACGGCTACGCCTCCTGCTGAAAGAACATGACCAAAGAAGGCCACTTCCTTTAACCAGAATGCGCACTTGCTGAACTTCGTGTACAGCTGGTGCTCACGAAGCTTGCCTAACACAAGCCTCGGATGCTCATCATGTTCCTCATCGTTCTTAGAATAGATAAGAATATCATCGATGAAGACCACGACAAACTTATCCAAATACTCCATGAATGCCGAATTCATGAGGTTCATGAACAAGGCAGGAGCATTGGTTAAGCCAAATGACATGACGGTGTACTCATACAAGCCGTAGCGAGTAGAGAAAGCTGACTTTGGAATATCTTCAGGTCGTATCCGAACTTGATGATATCCCACTCTCAAATCAATTTTGGAGAAAACTTGAGCTCCAGTTAATTGATCAAAGAGATCATCAATGCGGGGCAATGGATACTTGTTCTTTACCGTTACCTCATTAAGCGGACGGTAATCACGCTTTATCATAAAGTATTGTCCTTCTTCTTTATGAAGATTGCAGGACAACCCCACGGAGATGAGCTAGGATGGATGAAACCTTTTTCTTGCAGCTCACTCAGTTGCTTCTTCAACTCCACCAACTCGTTCAGTGGCATCCGATAAGGCCTCTTTGAAATCGGGGCGGTACCGGGAACCAACTCAATGACAAACTCGAGGTCTCGAACTGGTGGCATCCCTGTAAGATCTTCAGGAAAGACATCAACGAAGTCACAAACTGTTGGGACTTCACTAATGTCTAAGCGGGCCGCTTCGGCCGCGAAGAGATGCGGACCTAGGCGCCGGTAAAAGCGAAACCTGCTCGTCGGAAAGACTAGATAGAGAGACACACTTCTTGGCGCAATCGATTTGTCCCTTGTGGTGGGACAACCAATCCATACAAAGAATTACATCTAGACTCGAAAAACAAAGCCGAAAGAAAGCAAAAAGCTAATGACTAGGGGAATGGAATATCACCCTAATCGAAAGCCGAAAACAGCAAGTGTATAACTTAAACAGGCTTATAGAAAGACTCCAAAAACAGCAATGAATCACCAAACCAAAGCTCAACTTCCCACACAACTAACCCGTATTGAATGAATGAGTAATTGATTGAGAAGATAAAAATCAGAATATAACGTAAGATCTAATATCACTAAAGAACAAGGTTAAATCAACGGAATTAGTGTTAGATACATAGCTAACTAGTATCACATCTTACCCTTCTATTCTCACAAATTTTAGTTGATTAACCTTTCATTTTCTACCACATTTAGAACCTTTGAGCTTGCTGTCCGGAAATTGAAAATTCGCTGTCCAGGTTTTGCATCCAAGCTCCTAGTCGAATTTATCCATTCCAGAAACTTCAAAACCTTGTAGAGGGCAGCCACCACTTCAATTTGCCAAACTCATTAGTTCCCAAAACCCAATTAAATGATAACAACTATCTTTGAGATAGGAGAGGTAAACAATTTTTAAAACTCAAATTAGAGTAAGACGAGAGGAGAAAGCTAAGATAGGTAAGGAGTAAAATCTGAGAATTCCTTAAGCTTAGGTAAGGAGTAAAATCTGAGAATTCCTTAAGCTTTCTTAAATCATTTGATACTTCGAAAATAAGGTTTTCCAAAATATCCTAAAAGACGACCAAGCTTGGGTTACTACGGTCAGTATGGCTCTGATACCAAACTCTGTGAGACCCCGGCTTATCGGGCTTGTAATGCTTAACCATCCCTTGGTCCTAGCATCACAAATCAGATAACCCGAGACTCGAGACATGTATACTTCCCAGAAATACAGTATACACACCCCTTTACAAAATTCATGCATCAATTCCATTCATTCACATAGAACCGAACCACAGCAACAAACCAAAAGTAAAATAACTAAAGGATAGTTATTACAAAAGAGAGGCCAACCAGCCAAATTACAATAAATACAAGAATTGAACAGCGGAAGCAAAAGTGCCATAAGATGGCCATAAACAAAAGAGCCAATCAGTGTGCCTTTACCCACAAGGCAACCGACCGGACCGCCAAGCTAGTCGTCGAACCCGCAGGACATTTCACAAAAGTGAGGCCCGAGGGGCTCACCCTCCTCCTCTGCAACAAATAGTTAAGCAAAGCAAATGAGTACAAAAATTATACTCCGCAAGACTTACGTGTAGAGTAACAGACCTATAAATATGCTACATGCAAGTTTATTTAAGTGGAGGCTGTATGTTTCATTTTTAGCACAAAGCAATCTTTATTTGCAATAATGTAGTACATTTAAAAGCAAGTTGACAAATCTGTTTTTAATGTCCAAATAACCGTAAATGACAACAATATAACAGTAGATAGATGACAACAACAGTCCTGGAAGTGACTAAACCATTAGTCACCACAACAATAGAATGAATTACCCATTCATGCCACCCATGTCAAATTTTAATTGAAAAGGTTGTAGTCTAGTTCTTGCACGACCTTACCAAGCATGTCCATAACCTAGGATGAGGCTATTCGAATAGTTTGAAACCCTGCAGGGGTGTACCAATGTACCCACACGCCAGACCGCCTCTTTTGCCACGGGATAAAGCATACTTCCTTAGGTATGCCGGCAAGGCTAAGTCCTACGAGACATTTCCAATATTGTGTATTAACTACGAGTCGCCCGTATGGATAGAAACACATACGTTGTGTCGGAGTCATCGTAAAGCCTCGGTCAACTACCCATCGCAGGTAAAGCCTTGGACAACTACGATGCTCCTCGAGGTGGAGAGCCTAGCCGGAATCTCCACCACCGCACACCCAACACAAGAACACATATCCTTTTTCACACAACACACACAACCCCCTCCTGCGACTCTGATATAACACACGCCAAATTACTAAGTCAAGAGAGGTCACATATCCCTCTCGCGTGGTTAGCACGCATAAAAGCTTGGCTTAGTGACACAAGTAACTCGGTCCTTGATGACCTAGGCACCATTCCATTCACACCAACAGATCACACCAATATACCATTGTGCCCTAGTCTAAAACAATTTTATTTTTAGTTTTTGACTTTACAAAGTAACAAAAGCATAAGTGCTGGACATAATGGAATAATAAATAGATGTGTGATCAAGGTCATCGACTAAAATCGATGATCGCCCATTACTACCGAAACTAAGCATTTCTAAGCAATTTCAATTCGCAATCTACTAAGTGACAAGAGCTCATCCATCGAACTCAAATCACAGCAAATAACCTAGGCTCATGGTAGTAAAGGATATTCAATTCCTACAGATTATGCAACTATAGGATACTAACCATAATTTAATAACAAAATAGCAACGCATACATACAAATTGAAATCAATTTATTAGACTTGAAAAATACTGGGATTAACATGATCAAACTGTTTGTCTGTTTGCTGTGGCTCAAGGTGTTGCGGAGGATCACTTATGTTATCAACGTGCTCTTCGGAACCTAACAAGAAAGCGAAAAAGAACCGATAAGAACGAACAAAACACAAAGACTCAACAGCAAACTTTCTCCAAAAATTCTAAAAATTTTACAGTAGCAAGATCATGATTTATAAGGAATTTAGCAATAAGAACCAATCGATTTGGATTATTAATGCAAAATACATGAGCAAAATAATTTTGCTTAGCCTAAAAATAAAAAATGCTACTATTCAATGCACTAATATTTTAGCAAAATTTTCTGGAGATATACTGAGGTTATAATTATTTTTTGATTAATATTTAGTTAAAAATATAACTAACAAAATTTGAATCAACCGAAAAGGAATTAAAATGTAAAAGTTATGCATTTTACAAGTTACTACCTTTTTCAGTTGACAATTAAATCCTTTCGGGAAAATCCGAAAACAAAAAGACGTGGACGAACTTAGATCGTTGATCTTGGATCCAACGGTCCAAGTTCACAGGATGACGTGCGCACGCGCGACGCTCAAACCCTAAATGCTCACTGTTGGATTTGGATCCAACAGTTCACGTGGATCGGGACGTTCGGACGGTCCGAACGTTCACACGCACATGAGCCGTTGATCTTGGATCCAACGACCCATGCGGACTCGACTCGGGACCGTTGATCTTGGATCCAACGGTCCAAAGATCAAGGCGTGCGATTAATTCAAACTCTCGTGCGAATCTGGGCCGTAGATCTAAGGATCGACGGTCCACATCGAATCGCGTTCAAACACCCATCCCTGTTTTCATCCGACAAAACAACGGGGAAGAAATGGTCGTCGTCGGCGACGCTGGCTGCGGTGGTGTGAGCAAATGCCCAAAATGGGTTCCTAACACTCTTGAGCACCCAATGGTACCAGCGGTTTTGGCTGCGGTAGCCTAGAATGCCGTCAAGCCGGAGATGACCGAGACGACTCAAAATGACCGAAAATGAAAAACTCAAAAGGGCTCAGCTGCAGTCCAAGGGAGCGGGTGCCCAGCAACTAGGGACTAATAAGAAGTTACACGAGCCCGGAGAGCATACGAGAGAAGGGTCGAATCTGCGCTGGTGAAGAGAAATGCAGATTTCGGCCGAAAATAGGGAAATCCGAATTCAGTCCAACCCTTAACGAAAAGAACCAAATTGAGTGAGGGTTAAACTTCAAAGAGTAAAGGTGGAGCAGAGGGAGCAAAATTTGGAAGGAGAGAACCCCTGTTTGTCGCCTTCACCAAGCTCAAACTCAACAATGGCGTGAAAGGATTTGAGGACTCTGCTCAAACACGCTTGTGGGAGCTAGCTGGAGCTGCGGAAGTGCTAAAGGAAGCCAAGGGAGAAGCAATGGAGCTTAAATAGCTGAGAATGGCAGTGAGCAACGGCAATATTTCTCCTCGGTCCATCTGCGCCATTAGAGCCGCGAGGCGACAAGAAGCGATTGAAGCATGGACTTCTCGGGGAGGAGCACGATCGGCATTTAATACAGAGAGATAGCCGTTTAAAAGCGACCAAGGAGGTGGCCGATTGCTCGTTTCTCCTCTGCTCACGCCATTGCCGACTTCGGGCCTTGTGGCCGGGAGGAAGGAGCGACTTTTCTACCGTTGGATTAAGATCGAACGGTTCAAATAGAACTGGGTGATTATAACGATTCGATCGTTCGCTCAAACCTGGGCTGTTGATTTGGATCCTACGGTTCACGTTGTGCGAGGCGTTCGGACGGTCCGAACGTTCACACGATCGTGGGCCCTCGATTTAGAATCCAACGGTTCAAATGGATCGCGCTTTCGGATGGTCGAACGTTCGCGCGATCGTGGGCCGTTCGATCTTGATCAACGGCACAACGCTTCGCGCCCAAATGACCGGCGGTGCGGTTAGTTGGTAGGCCTAGTCAAGTGGCTCAAGCCCGAGTCCGATTCGAACCCAAGGAACAGTGAAAACCAGTTAGGGTTTAAATTAACAACTGATTTTTGAGGAATTTGTTGAAGGTAGCAAACCTGCTCCAAAAATTATAAAATTTTAACTGGAGGTTGCTGACTGCGGAAGGAACCTCTCATAAAATTTCCAGAGATTTTTATGAAATGCATTTTTCTCAAGAAATTCCAGAAAGTGGGAATTAGGGTTTTACCAAGCTTTGACTTCCTCCAAAAATTATCAAATAATTTCTAAAAATTATGAAATAATTCTGAGGTGTCACCAAGCCTCCCTCGAACTCAGGAAAAATATTTCCATAGGTTTGGCACAAGATCTTTGCCAAGTAGGTTTTTGATTGGGGTCAATTGAGGATCTTGATTTTGATTTCCATAATTCCTTTACAAGAATAACATAAATACTCATGGACTTCGAGATGCAAGAAAAGTTTTAATTTCTTCTCATTTTCTTACATTTGAAAAACAAATCCATATTTAGGATGTTACATTCCATCCTTCGATCTGTGCGCCGGGGAAGTTGATAAGTAATTTTTTAAAAATAATTGATATGACGGAGATATTACTTGGGGACATTGGCGATCCGTCGAAGATCTGGCCGCGAGCATGAGCGACTTTAAGACCGTACTTTGTGGATTAGCACGCATAAGCGAGGGCTCGTCGTTCGTGACCCTCGATTAAATCGAGCATACGTTGCCCAAGTCGTTCGGTTGGTTGAAAGGCCTGAACCGGACGATGTTAAGCGTAAGAAGGGTAAATGCTCATGGACTTCGAGATGCCAGAAAAGTTTTAATTCATTCTCATTTTCTTACATTTGAAACACAAATCAATATTTGGGATGTTACATTCCATCCTTCGATCTGTCTTGTAGTGGAAGGGATAAGTAATTTTTAAAATAATTGATATGGCGGAGATATTCTGCGAGGACATTGGCGGCGATCCGATCGAAGGCGGCGCGAGCCATGAAGCGACTTTGAGACCGTGCGTGGATTAGCACGCATAAGCGAGGGCTCGTCGTTCGTGACCCTCGATTAAATCGAGCATCTGTTGCCCAAATCGCTCGGTTGGTTGAAAGGCACAAGCAGACGATGTTATGCGTAAGAAGGGTAAATGCTCATGGACTTCGAGATGCAAGAAAAGTTTTAATTTTTCTCATTTTCTTACATTTGAAACACAAATCCATATTTGGGATGTTACATTCCATCCTTCGATCATCTTGTAGGGAAGGGATAAGTAATTTTTAAAATAATTGATATGCGGAGATATTATGCGAGGACATTGTGGCGATCCGATCGAAGGCCTGGCGTGAGCCGTGGAGCGACTTTGAGGCTGTACTGCGTGGATTAGCACGCATAAGCGAGGTTCGTCGTTAAGTGACCCTCGATTAAATCGAGTGTCTGTTGCCCAAGTCGTTCGGTTGGTTGAAAGGCTGAACAGGACGATGTTAAGCGTAAGAAGGTCATGTATTTGAGTTGGATGCTCCCACCTTATCGCGATGGTTAAACCGGTGTGGTGGGCCATCTGTTCCCCGTGAGGTTCTACTTCCCGCGGGACAAAGGCACTGCGTTTCCCAAAGCGCTGCTCGGTGGTGCATCGTCGGGATCGCGTGTGTCGGTGCTGCACCGACCATCCCCGAAGAGTCCTCGCGGGGCCTTGGCTCGTTCAAGGTTGCGAGCTAGGTCCCAGAGGAAGTGTCGGTTGGAACCCCTCTCAAGCGTATGGCGAGGTTCCACAGACACACTTGTCATTGATGAGTAACCGTCATTTGGCGAGTCGGTCGAGCAGGTACCTCGTATACAATGATCGAATCGTAAGAACGATGAAGAACACAAGAACACAACGATAGAATGAACACGAGATATGCGGGACTTTAGGGTGCCTTTATTGCTTGGATCAATTAGGGTTACAATGAGAGGGTGACCCTCTATTTATAGACTATGGGATGAGGAGTTCAAGCTGGGCGGGACTCTCGGGGTCACAGGCCCGTCTTGAGCCGAGGACTCTCGAGTCACAGGCGATTCTAACACTCCCCTTGAACACTCATCCAACATGTTCATGTCTCGTCAAAACTCCATAAAAACCCGAGTGGGAAAAATTTAGAAAGAGTACATGTCATGCGTTACTGCATGTTGCATTTGAATTGCCTCATCAAAAACCTTAGCGAGAAACTTGGGAAAACTTCGTAAGGGAAAAGAGTACAATCCACCCAATTTCATTTTTATCTCAGGATTTATTCTTTGGGTACTCGATCTTAGTGATCAAGATTCAATAATGAGTTCGTGAAGATTCTCCCCCAGATTACGCACTTCTTTAAGTCTTATCATTCCAATTCTCGTGTGCACCTTTCAAAGCTAGATCTTTGAAAGTGATTTTAGTGAATAAATCTGCAAGATTCTCACATGATTTAGTATGCGATTACTTTAATTTCGTCCATCTTTTGCAATTCATGAGCATAGAATAACTTGGGGTTGATATACTTTATGAGGGACTCTTCACATAACCCATTTGCACTTGCAATACAAGTTGCATTATCTTCATAGATAATTGTGGGGGTTTCGCGTATTCAATCAAATGATTCTTTGGATGTGGTGAATCTTCATGAAGCCAAGCACATTCTGTGAGGCCTAAATGCTGTGCTATGATTTGCGAGTGGTTCATCAAAGTCGATACAAGACTTTGCTTAGATGATTTTCATGGAATTGCGGTTCCACCACATAGGAATACATAGCACATTTATGACTTGGTTGTATGTGGGTCCGACAGGAACCCAACATCTGCATAGTCTTGGTTCTTTCTGTAGAATAGACTAAGTTCTTTGCTTTCTTGGAGGTAACGGAAGATGTCCATTATTTCTGCCAATGCCTTTGGTAGGTTACGTACTATACCTTACTAATAGGTTTCACGGCAAATGCAATGCACGATCTAATCTGATTTGCTAAAACATAAGTGCTCCCTCGCACTCGGTATGGGAATTTTGGTGCGAGGACTTTCTCCCCTCTTCTTTAGATCTGTACGGGTCCTTGTCTTGCTGCAAGGATCTCCCGACCATCGGCACTTTCGAAGGATATGCCTTTTCAAAGCTGAACTTTTCCAACACTTTACGAGTGTAGGTTGGGTGATGTACTAGAATCTCTTAGGGGTATGCTCAAAGGCGCAAGCTTAAGCGATGTTGGTTTGATCCAAATCTTTTATTTGAACTCGACTCGGTAAGAGCTTGATTTCTTAATACCTTCTAAGGTTCCAATGATATTCAGATCATCTTCATACTTTGAGATTTATACAAAATCCATCACAGGATCGTCGTATAAATACGAGGATAATTCTCATTGTTCGTGTAGCCTTTCTTGCATAGAAAGTCGCCTGGCGATTATACCACGATACGCCTAATCGCTTGAGTCCATCGGTGACTTTACGAGTTGCACATTGTATAGATTTCTATTTGCTCTATCTTGGTTGGGACAGGATACATTCGGTATCTTCATATAAATGTCAATTCAAATTTCCATAAAGGTATCGATTACCACATCCATCAATTTCACTTCTAACTTCCAAGTTTGCTGCCATTGAGATAAATATCTAAAGGTAATTCCGCCCATGACCGGGGAATATGTTTCTTCATAACAATCTCTCGGACGTTGAGTGAAACCTTGTGCAACGAGCCTTGCTTCTTTCATTTCTCTTTCGAACAAATACCCACTTATGCCCTACAGGGTGCACATGGGGAGGTGTGCAGCTTACAGGCCCAAACACCTCTCTTTTATTCAAAGAGAACGATTCAGTTTCTATTGCCTTCTTCCAATCTTCTCAATATGACCTTTTCTTATATTCAGCGAGCGTCGGGCTCTGGATCAAGATTGATGATTGTGATAATTTTCTTTGCAACATTGGTTGTTGGCTTATTCATAGATTCTCCCAAGATCATATAGCTATGTCTTCAAGGGGCGATATTTCTTATGCTTCTATTTGCTTACCGCTACTTTCAATTGCGGGTCAAGTCCCTTTAGTTTTGACTTGATGTGTGCGCACACATCCATCTTGATGTTTCCCTTCATGGGGATGTTCAATTCTAGTATGCCTTTTAGAAGGTTCCATCTTGGTGCAGTCTCAAGCGGCTCCCCTTAGATTATGGGGTACTTTGGTGATGGTGTGTCAAGTCCTTCTCATCCTTTTTCACGGGCGTCCCGGTTACTTCGGATTCGAGGTAGGAGTTCTCGTCCTTTCGGAGGCCTTAGGACGGGATTAGGGATACCTTCATCGGTATTTCAACCCTCTCCGGTGCATTGCGTACAGGCATATGCGACTTAGTCACGCTCTTCAAATCACTAAAGTGGTTAGGCGGTTGATTAGCTAATGCTTACAAATCAATTATCTTACGGGCGCAATTATTTTCTAGACTTCAATTGTCTTCTAGACTTATCTATTTGCTTCACTAGTGCGCGGGTCATATGCATGGATTTCAATTATCTTCTAGACTTCAATTATCTTCTGGACTTCTCTATTTCTCGACATTTTACATCAAGGGTTGATTTCCTCCCCCTAATGACGAGAAATAATTCTCATCTAATATGCTATCAGCGAAGCGGGCTGCATGCAAATCTCCAGTCGTGGGGTCCAAATACCTGATTATGGATGTTGTCTCATAACCAATGTATATCCCAGACTTTTGGAGAGTGCCCATTTTAGTTTGCTGTGGTGGTGGTATAGGTACATAAACCTTGCAACCAAACCTTCAAAGATGAGAAATTTTATGTGTTGACCATTGCGCTAGTTGCATAGGTGAATGGATGTTATATGTCGGTGGTCTAAAATTGATGAGGTTCTTTGCGTGCGAGGCTGCGTGTCCCCAACATGTAGTTGGTAAATAACAATTACGCTAGTCCATTCTAGGTGTGGACATGCGATGCAGGGATGCTCAATTTTAATTCTCATTTCACACAATAATCATCATATGCCCTTGAAGTAAATTCTCGGCGTTGTCCATTACGGTGGACTTCACATGATGATAAGGAAATTATTCTTAATGTTAATTATCTACGAGATTAGCTTTGCGAAGCGGGGTTTCGTAGACAATAAACTAATCGTCGACCATTTCGAGGAAGCATCGATGAGCACCATAAAATATCTAAATGGTCATGGCGGTGGTGTTTAGGACCGCAAATGTCTCCTGGATACGGTCCGAGAATGCGAGATTCGTCATTTACTTTAAGAGTAGAGGTCTAGTAATCGGTTTCCGATGGTACATGCGGGGCACACAAAATCTTAGGATTCGGAAATTCTTTACATTGACACTATGTCCTGTGAATTATTAATTATATTTCTCATCATCTTAAGACCTAAGTGGCATAATCTATCATGCGAGAGATAGAAGAGGTTTAGAGCTTCTAAATATAGTTTCGAGGCGGTATAAGTGCAGATGCCTTAATATTAGTGTAGTATAGCCCATTTTCAAATGAAGGAAGTCATTCTAATACCATTATTCTACTATTTTAAATCACGCTTTGTAATGAGCGGTATTCCTTACCATGCTCTTCTTGATCTCTACGTGGAAACCGTTAGCGAATATCCTTAAGAGTTCTAGTCGATTATGGGCACAACATGGCTTCTTTAATGACCAAAGTTGTGTCCGTCGGAGTATAATTGTGGCCTTTCACGAGCCTATTATACATGTATTCTTTGCTGCGATTGTCGTGAGCTACGAGCATTCTTCTTGATCATTGAAAAAAATACATATCTCTCAAGGTGGTATTCATTGTGCAGCTACACGCTAAGCACACTTCCTCCATAGGCGCTACATGCGATCTAATATAATGTACTTTATTAATATGTAGCAGAAATCCAGCAACACATAAAATAAAAATACTTTAGATATTAGAACATAACTTGCTATCATAAATACGAGAAATATAAGTCTTGCAGGACTCATCATAAGAATTTAATGCTTTGCTCTTCTAGAGCCTACAACCATTATTCAAAGTTCATCACAATCACAAAATGCAAGTATTGTAAAAGGATCTAAGTGCAATCGTGCACTAGATCGAATCAGCGAAGTATTCAGAAACTTCTGCCTCAATCTGCTACATGGCGATCTTCTCCTCTTGGGCAATTACGGTTGTGGCCGCTGCTATGTCCAAAGGAGGGATGATGGGGGCTGCTACTAGGCTTTCCATATCCATAAGTGCAACTAATGGGTGTGGATCTTAGATACTGCAATGGTGAGGTGTGCCTCATGCTATCCTTTGCCCCTTTTCTTAGGCATAAAACACCAATTACGTGCGACTCACGACCTTACCCTTCTTGCCCTTCTCCTTCGTGAGAGGCTTCATCACCTTGTAGCTACTAGTATTAGCTTCATGGCCATCATTGCTACTAGGTGGCTGTGAGATGTAGTTCTTCCTTAGAACATCATCTTGTGCTTTCGCAATTTTCACGGTGTCAATTAATGCGGCATACTTCTTGTAGCCATTTAGCAATAATTGCGTGCGGATTGCACCGCATTCGGGTGAAGGTAGAGAGGGTCTTGTCAATCTTACGCTCATCAGTGATTACATTATCACGAGTTGAAGATCTGTACAAATTACGGCCATGCTAGGCCAACCCTTCCGAACCACAGTTCGTGATGCGAGTCATTTTCATATTCATGCAAAAGTTCATAGGGTTCTTCTTGGTAATTTACATAAAATGGTTGCAAAATTCTCATAATGCTCGTCGAACTTCCGGTTCGTGATTAAATATTTTTCCATGCATTTTCATGATTCTTTGCTATTTTCGATGATTAAAAGCAATATGAATAATCACAAATAATCAAAACGATAAATACAATAAATAAATTGCATAGAAATAATAATGACAAGGTAAAAATGCTTCAAATGCAAAAACCGATTCAAAATTTGAATTCGAGGCCCTTTTACTGTGGAATATGAATTTTGGCGCATACGCAATTTCGAGGGCTAAAGCGTGAAAAATTCAGTTAGAAATTTTTCGCGTAATTTCTGAAAACTCGAGGGCCTTTTTGCAAATTGGCCCTTTTTGAGTTTTTTTCGTTTTGTCCGGTTATCTGGCCGGCCTAAAAAAAGCCCGTTCGCCGAGTTAAAACGGCAGGCGTTAGGGACTCGGGGTAGGAAAACCCTACCCCGAGTTCTATAGTGGTGGCGGCTCCTTCTTAGGAGCGCGCGTTCTTCTCAGTGGCGGCTCCCTTCATAGAACGCCGCCGCGGAAATGGCGGGACCGGCGGTCTTCTTTGGCGGCCGGGCCTTGGCCGTGTGGGGCGGCGTGGATTGCTCCGGCGGGGCAGCGTGGGGGCAGCGCCTCCGGCCGGGCCGTCTGTGTGCAGTGGAAAGCGGCCGGAGGTGCGGCGGCGGCCGTGCGGCCTGCTCCGGCGAGCTTGCGATGCGACTTCGGTGGCGCCGCGGCGTGGAAGCCGGCTCGGCGGCGGCTTCTTGCGGGCGCCTGGCGGCGTCTTGGCGGCGCCGGCGAAGCGGCGCCGGCTCTGCGGCGGCGTCATGCGCGGTGCCGCCGAGGCGCTCCGTGGCGGCTTCATGCGGCGGCGCCTTGAGCGGCTTCATGTCGGCGCCGCCGGCGGCTCCGTGGCTGCTCTGGTCGGCGGCCGATGCTACTGAGCGTCTGGCGGCGGGCTCGCGGCGGTTCTTTCCCCTCTCGGTTCTGCGGCGCCGGGGCTTGCGGCGGTGGTGCCTTGGCGGCGGCCGAGTGGCTTCTCTCCTTCTTCCCCTTTCTGTGATGCATGGCGGCTCTGGCGGGATGGAAATAATGGCGCCGGTGGCGAAATGTGGCGGCAGACGGCGTCGTGGCGGCTTCAAGCCGTGCCCATGCGGCGGTCTCGTCGCGGCGCATGGTCGATCCGCCTCTTGTCTTTGGCGGGCATTTCGAGCCTTGTGCGTGGCAGCGGCTGCTGGCGGCGTCATTTTTGATTCTTTGTTCGTATGTTTATCTTGTGCATATGTGATCTTGTACATGGAAATCCTTATTCATCAATGCAATTCGTGCAATTACGGTCGGTGACTTGAGTCGACTTGCGGTAGATTATAGCAATTTGCAATCTGATACAATCAACATCCGATCTTTCATGCAATCTCGATCGACATTGTGTCGGCGACTTCAAGTCACTTCGCGGTAGATTAGAACGATTTGCACCGTAGAAAAACAATCTAGAAAGCCAAATTTGCGAATTGAAAGCAATCTAGAAAATACGATTCAATCTCGAGTGTCGTTCTTCGACGGTTACCTTCGATCGCGAGGAGAGTCGATCGTCTTGATAGCGTGTTGAGTAGCAGTCATTGGCGAGTCGGTCCGACGGGTACCTCGTATACAATGATCGAGAATCGTAAGAAGCGATGAAGAACACAAGAACACAACGATAGAATGAACACGAGAGATATGCGGGACTTGAGTGCGCTTTGTGCTTCGGATCAATTAGGGTTACAATGAGAGGGTGACCCTCTATTTATAGACTATGGGATGAGGAGTTCAAGCTGGGCGAGACTCTCGGGGTCTGGGCCCGTCTTGAGCGAGACTCTCGAGTCTGGGCGTTTCTTAACGATCGCGTCGGGCGGTGTTGCGGCGAGTATAAGCATCCGTTTTCAGTTCTCCAATTGTGGAAGCGGCTAAACCTTTTTTAGGTGGTCACGAAGGAACCACTGGTCGGGGTGTGGATGCTGGGAGGATCGAAGGTCTCTCGGAAGCGCGAGCCACCGCGAGGTGTCGGCGTGGGTGCCTCGGATGATCGCGGGACAAGTGGTCGGCCGAGAGCGGCTGTGCCGATCTTGGTCCCCTGTGTTCAAATGACTTTAAGCCGGCGCCGGTTTATCTGCCGTCACCGGCGAGGTGGCGCGATTCATGGCGCCCCTTAGTGGATCATCTCTTCGAAATGGTCTATCTGCGAATGTTCCGCTCATTTGGAAGCAAGTGTTGGGTTTTATCTTGTTATCTAACGTTTTATTTGTGTTTGCATGTTTATGCGAGTTGTGTGGCGGAGGCTATATATGTGTTCATGGCATGGCCCAAGTGTTTAGAAAGTGCATGATTCCGCTCATGTAGTCTCGCATAGCATGCGGATACGTATTAGCCTTTGTTCATGCATACGTATCTGCTATTGTCTTGAGGAATAACTGTGACGAGCCTGAGTTTGCGGGCATGATTGGTGGTGCCGAGAGGAACAGCACGTCGTGCTTGTGGCGCAAAGGACGGGCGTTAGAAGCCTGCAATGATCCATACGTTTAGTTAGTTCGTGGCTTGAGATCCGGATCTGCTAGCTGTATGCATGCGTGTATGTGGTTATTTATAACTTGCATTGATCATTTCTAAAGATGAGAAATACAAGAGTAAAAGGCCAGCGTTTTGGTGCATGAAAAAACTCTCTGTGTGTGTTCTTCCTCCTTGAGTTTTTCCCCATGAAAATGTGAAGCTGTGTCCCTTTGTGATCGCGTGCGTGAGTGGTGGGCCAACAATTGGTATCGAGCCATGTCTAGTGAAGGTGTGTACTTGGCCGGGACGCCGTGGCCCATGCGTGTGTGAAACAGCGCCCGGCGGTGACTTTGGTGGCCATGAGCTGGTCGTGCAGCAAGTGAAGGAGGCGGGGGTGACGGTGCGCTACCCCATTCTCGGAGAACAACTACGGTGTGTGGGCGGTGAAGATGAAGTTCTTCATGCGCGCACAAGGCGTGTGGGCGTGGTGGAGGCGATGAAGTGGTCGATGAGAAGAAGGACAGATGGCTCTCGCCGCCATCGTCCAAGCTGTGCGGAGGCTATGGTGATAGCCATATCCAGAAGGAGGCGGCGAAGGAGGCTTGGGGCGCTCTAAAGAAGATGCGTTGGGAAGATCGTGTCAAGAAGTCCAGTACAAACTCTCAAGAAGCGACTTAACGGTATTAACATGAGTGAATCGAGAAAGTTAATGAATTTGCTTTGAAGGTTACCACCATCGTGAGCGAGATCGTTCTCTCGCACGAAAGTGGAGGAAATACCGTGGTGGAGAAGCTCCTACACTCCGTCCCGACAATTTCCTACCCATTGTTAGTACTATTGAACAATGGGGTGATGTAACGGAGATGTCGGTGGCGAGACCATCGAGGCGTTCTTGAGCGTTCGAGGAGAGTTCAAAGGCGACATCGTGAAAGAGAAGATGAGCGGCGGTTTGTTGTTCCGCTTGAGGGCAGCATTGCTCACTGCGTCTTGAGTGGGAGGCCAAGGTTGCTGAAGAACAGAGAAGCGGCGAGGGCTCCGGCAACGGCGTCAACAAAAATGGTGACAAGAAGTTCCGCGGCAAGTTCAACAAGTCGAAGATTGATTGTCGCAACTGTGGTGAGTTTGGTCACTTTGCCGACGAGTGCGACAAACCGAAGAGGGTGACCAAGGCAGTGGCGCAGCTTGCCATTGCTGATGCGGATTATGAGCCCACACTGCTATGAAACCCGATGTGGAGGTGAAGAATAAATCATCCAACAAGATTAAGGGGGTGATTGTTGGGTTTAATCTTGTTATCTAACGTTTTATTTGTGTTTGCATGTTTGTCTGAGTTGTGTGGCCAGAGGCTATGTGTTCATGGCATGGCCCAAGTGTTTAGAGAGTCTGCATGATTCCGCTCATGTAGTCTGCATAGCACTGTACACGGATACGTATTGGCACTGTTCATGCATACGTATACGCGCGCTGTGCGCAGGAATAGCTTGTGACGAGCCTGAGTTTGCGGGCATGATTGGTGGTGCCGAGAGGAACGGCACGTCGTGCTTGTGGCGCAAAGGACGGGCGTTAGAAGCCTGCGTGCATCCATACGTTTAGTTAGTTCGTGGCTTGAGATCCGAATCTGCTAGCTGTATGCATGCGTGTATGTGGTTATTTATAACTTGCATTCAGTCATTTCTAAAGATGAGAAATACAAGAGTAAAAGGCCAACGTTTTGGTGCCGCAGAAAAAACTCTCTGTGTGTGTTCTTCCTCCTTGAGTTTTTTCCCCATGAAAATGTGAACTGTGTCCACTGTGATCGCGTGCGTGAGAGTGAGCTGGGCCAACAGCAAGCGCTACCAGGGTTAGTATCACAATACCATTTTTGTGCGCACCTCGTCATAAACTGTAACCTGGCGTTTTTTGCTGCAGTCATTATTGCTGTCCCGCGGGCTTGAGGGACTTATGAAGCGTAATTGGATGGAGCACTAGCAGCGGCGGGGCGATGAAGTAAGAACTAATACGCTGCTGCGTTCGGAGCGTGATACCTTGGTGGAGAAGACGACTAGGCTGGAAGAGCGAGTGGCTGAGTTGGAAAAAGAACGAGATTCACTTCGGGAGGAGGTTGAGACGCTCGGAGCTACTCGGCGAGATCTCGAGATCGAGGTCGAAGCGGAGCGGCAGCTTTCCGAAGTATTCTATCGCGCCGTTTGGGAGGCTATGGAACACCTGGATAAAACAGTGATCGAGCTAGGCGTCGTCCCTCCTCCTCGAAAACATACAACCAGCCAATTGGATCAGACGCTCGAGCGCCTCTGTCGCGCCGGTGACGTGTGTTTGCCCGCAGTCCGAGCGTATGGCGACCATTGCGTGGCGGCCTGGACCTCGGTGTTGAGTCGATGAAGAAGGCCGGCTACGGGCACGTGGACGCCACTGGCTCTCGGAGCTTGGCCCTCGACCCGTCGGCCTCGGCCACCTTGGGCAGCCGCGCTGTACGGAGGGCAAGTAATGTGTTTGCGGAGACTTTGTGGGCACCGCACGGTCGGGAGGCGATGGCCTCGCTGAAAAAAGCGGTGGCTCAGAAAGGGAAAGGGCCTGCAGCCGCCACCGAAGTCACCGGCGAGCGGAGAACCACCATCAATGACAAATGACAAGGTGTAACCCTCCGCCCTTCTCCAACAATTTTTTGTAAAAGTTTACTGTAATTGGCGATAGGGCCTCGGCCGAATCGCGGTCACGCATTTTTGTAATGGTGGGAAATTAATGAAAGTTTTGAATGTTGCCATGCTGGCCCATCTTTGTTGATCTGAACAGGGCGAGATGTTGCGTTTTGCTTGTCGGGCCCGTCGAGGTATTTGTCCCTCGGAGGGCTGGAGTTCTAAAACCACCATCCCCTGCCGTACGAAAGATGAGAGGGTCCTTCTGCATAAATGGCCTTTGAGGGTGTGTTACCGGGGTGTCTTGTACCACGGCACCAAGTGGTAACGATGGAAATTTTTGAACCCACACGGGTCGATCAAACAGTTTCATAAATTTCGGCAACGCAAGGCTACACAGGCGCAAGCGGAAATTCGAGCTTTTTGGGAAAATCGAGGTGTCACTTTTGCTCCGGAAGAGCCCGTGACGAGTGACACGGATGAGTCTTCGGAATCTAGTTGTGAGGCAGAGGTAGAATACGAACGCCTCTTTCGCTCCGGAGCAAACAATGTGGAACTCTCAGCGTGGATCGAGAATTTGTACCAGCGGCTTGTTGCATCTGGTGCGTCCGACGAGGAGCTACTCGCTTGGGCCACCAATACGGAGTGATTTATTTGTTTGTGTATGACGTATTGCTTATTATTGAATAATTGTATTGTGATCCTGTTTACGTCTTCGAATTTATGTATAAGCGAAGCGCCGGTGAAACTGAGCGGCGGCGTCCCTGTACCACTTTAAATAGGGCACCGAGGTGCCCTCGCTTAATTTTTTTTGTGGCGAAGTGCGGAGAGAGGAAGCGGCGCCGTCCCCGTACCACTTTAAATAGGGATCTGAGGGAGCCTTCGCTTTAAATTTTTTGTAAGCGAAGCACCAGGAGAGCGAAGCGAGCGCCGTCCCCCGTACCACTTTAAATAGGGATCTGAGGGAGCCTTCGCTTTAAATTTTTGTAGCGAAGCACGGGAGAAGCGGCGGCGCCGTCCCGTACCACTTTAAATAGAGCTCTGAGGAAGCCCTCGCTTTTAATTTTTTGTAAGAGAAGCGCCGGGAGAGCGGAGCGAGCGCCGTCCCCCGTACTATTGGCGGTCTGACCAGGATGAATCGTTCAGACCGACCATCAGTTGACAGTCCGACCGACAGAGATTCCAACGACTACTTTTATAGCGGTTGGCGCTTGGACGGTCCGACCGGCCCATCTCTGATTCGATGGAATCTTTCCTCCAACGGCTAGTTTTTGTGTGTGGGTATAAAAACTCACCTTGGGTGGTTGGAGGAAGTAGTTGCTTGCATTGTGAAGGTTGCTAGTGTTATTGGACATTCTTTTGAGCTAAGAGCAAACCCTCTCATCTCTTTTGTGCATGTGTTGCACTTAGTGAGATTGGAGAGTAAACCCTAAGTCCATGTGTTGCCTTAGGTACTGGATTTTGTATCCATTGAGTTTAGACACTTGATTAGTTCAAGTGAGAGTTGAGACTTGCTACTCTTAGTGTTTGCCGACACCTAGACGGCGTGGAGGCGTCGTGTCCGGTGATCTTCTCAAGAAGCTTGTAAGAAGGCCCGGTGTGTTCGTGAATGGTTTGGTGCTCACTATCTCCGGAGTGGAGGAAGAGCAACCCTAGTAGAGCGAGGTGTTGGTTCGTGTTGGAACCGGTCCAAGTAGTTGAACTTACCTCGGATGTGTTGGCTTAATTTGTAGAGCCGATCCAACTTGTTTGGGCTTACCTCAACGTGGATTAGGAGAGACTAGCAAGTCTCCGAACACCATGGTAAAAACATCATTGTGTTATCTTGGTTTGCATTCTTGTTCCTTACTATTGCAATTTACATTCCTTGTATTAAATTACTTGTATACCTTTGTATGATTCCAATATTGTCTATAGTCTTATTATTGGTGCACTTAGTGGAAACTAGTTGATTTAGATTTTAATTGTGCAAAACCAATTTGTTATTAACTTCCGCATTATAAATTGATTTTAACCAAAGAAATTTTTAAAACCGCATATTCAGCCCCCTCTAGTCGGCCTCCTCGTTCTTACAGGGTGCCTGGGGATTGGATGGGTATGCCGTTGGAGCTTGTGATACTTTTACTAGTTCTTCCTCTGCTACTTTACTATATTAATACTTGTTTGTATTTAAGCGATCGGCCGTTGATGTAATATATGTACCACTTGAGTTAAGTACCATTTGCTTTATTTTTATACATGAATATATCGGTGTGAATGCCAAAAGTTGTGAATGAGTGTATTAGCCACTGATAATGGGACTAGTTCGGTACACACATAAGATCTTCCGGTATTCCACGCTAGGGGGTCTGGCACACCCGATCTTCGCGCATTGGCAACATTTAATTTACTACATTTTCAACACATATTTACCAGAAATGGCAGGCACACGTTGTTGCTATGTAACATCCTGATTGTAGAATAGGGATGTTAATATTTAATTAGGGGATCTAATAAATATTTGGCAATGTTTTAAAATTTTTCCGTGTTTAAGTAAAAAGATTTCTTTTTAAAATCAAATTGAATTAATTAAAAGGTTACATTTCCAAGTCAAATCAAATTTGTTTAAAAGCTGCAAAAAACAATAATAACAATAACCAATTGTTAATTGAATTGTTTGAGAGCCTGCAATTAATTAAAATATTTTGTTTCTCGTTTTCACATGCATTCAAAAATCATGATACAAACATTAATATCTCCGTTCTTATTTTCCAATTCGACCGACCACGAGGGAAACAACCGCGTGTCCCTTCTTTTCTGGTCATCTCTTCCATTTTCCAACCCTACTAACTCCTGCGCGTCTCTCCTTCAAATCTCAACTAAAAATTGAAAACCAAGTCATGCATATCATACCACCGCGATAGTCATCGCACGAGTAACTCAATTCTGTAATTTGTTTTCGCATGCATAGCGGTTCGAGCGAATTCACAAAAAGGATGAAAGAACTCACAAATAAAATACCTACGTGTCCATTCTTTATTTTTCCAACTTCTCTCTTCGCAATCACAACAAAAAATCAGAAATCATGCAACGCATGTTATATTGTTGTGATTGTTATCTCGAGGGCATTCTATTTTAGTAGTTAGTTCACACATGTGAGGTCGTTTGTGCGAGTTGGAGAAAAAGCGGAAGAACTGTACTGCTATTCATCTTCCAACTAAACACATGCTTAAAGATTTTTAGAGAGCGTCACACTATGAATAAATTCCTAAAATTTTTACCTAAACATTTACATTATGTCAGGAACCTCCCCTAAAAATTTTGTGATTTTTAGAGTTAAACTTCGATGCCTAAAAATTCTTTAACTCTCTCTGCCATTTCTCCCCCCTATACTGAACACTATTCATTCAAAAAAAATTCCCTAACACAGCCGAAACTAGCCACCTCCATTCACTGGCATTGTACAGCCTTTACACCCATCTCCACTGCCATCTTTTTGGTCAATGTCAAATCCCATCGATCTCCATTTCTTTAATCCCCAAACAAAGCAACCCACTGCCACCTTCCTTCTCTTGTCACCTCCACTCCATTGCCCAAACCATTTCCTACTAAAACTAGCAGCCGAACAGCACCTCCCCAATCCTTTTTCCATCCAAAGCCCCTTTTCTCTCCATTGCATTTTTATTTTTCCAACAAGGCACCCCACTGCCCATCCCAGCCAAACCACCCCATAGACATTTCTTCCCCAGCCGAACAGCCCTCATCCATTTCTCATCCCCACGCCAAGTCTTGCTTTCTCCCAAGGGAACATTTCCAGTCATACCAAGTTTAGAACTAGTTCATCTCCCTCCTTACCTTCTCTCTTCCATTATCCACTCAAAACTGAAGATCAGCCCATGCATGTTATACTTGGGTTATCCTCATCATCTAGGCATTCCATTCATCCAATTAGATTTTGCATGCATTATCTTTTGAGCCTCATGCAAGAAGGAGAGACAGACAGATGCATTGTAGCATTGCAAGCAGCATGTAGCAGTAGGACTTTGTTCGGCTGATTGCTAGCAGTCGGCAGTACAAGTGTTAGCAGCATGTAGCAGCTCGGTTGGCAGTGCAGGCCATGCAGTTGACTAGAGCAATGGTTAGCAGTTGCAGTGGCTAGTTAGTAGCGGGCTAGCGGCGCAGAGGACCCGGTCTGCGGCAGCACATGGCAACAGCAGCCCGGGGCGGGCCAATGGCCGAGCCGGCAGCGGCAGCCCGGCGCGAAGACGAGGCGCTGCAGCGGCACAAAGATGACGGTGTTGAGGCGAGGAGGCAAGGCAGTGCGTGAGCGGCACGGCCGTGGACGCGGGCGCCAAGGCTCGGCCAAGCCGAGGGAGAGCCGCGATGGAGGACGACGAGGCGACCAGGCGGTGGCATGTGCGGCACGGCGCGCCGAGCTGGCGGCACATGCAAATAGCGATGCGGCCGGCTCGGCGGGTGCATGCATGCAGCCGGCCTCGACGGCATCGGCAAAGACGGTGCGTGCAAGCGACCAGCTTCAATGGCGTCGGCAAAGACGGTGTATACATGCGACGGCTTTGCATGTAGCGGCGGGACGGCCCGAGCGAGGCGAGCCGGCATGGCATGTTGTGCTAGAGGACGGCTTGGTGCATGCGGCGGCACTAGGACGACCGACATGGACGAGGAGCTGGACGTGGAGGCGGACAAGCTCGACGACGACTACGGTGGACACAGATGAGAGGCCGAGCGGACGCGCGATCGGCGCGACTACGGTGTGCGTGGGCGCGTTCCCAACAAGGTGTCGATGATATTTCGCACGCCTAGTCTGTGGTAAAATCTTTAGTGTCAAATCGCGTTTCGATATTTACTTGTGTATCTTGCATATTAGTCATGAGCATGACATCTCTTTATGCATGTTTATTTACAAAAATGATTTGATAGCTTTTGGCCGGTATAATTCTATGGTTAAGTTGTATTTGTGCGTGGGCGTGATTATGTGTCGATATATTGGTGAATACGAATAATTAGATTATTATGGCAAAATGTGAGTATTATTGATCGGTGGATGCTAAACTAAATTTATGAGTTGATTATTTTGATCAGCCGATATTATTGTGAGGTCGCAAAGAAGCTAGTGGTGATCTTTGGAGGATAAATTAATTGAAGGTTTCTTCTTATATTGGATTAGTAATTTTTGAAGATAGGACGCATAAAGAGTTTTACAATCTATTACTTGGTGGATGACGTATGTGTTGATGATTAACGATATGTCTCTTGTATATGTATATTGTTGCTTGTTGGATGTCGGATTATGTACATTGTTGAATTAATTGAATCGGATGATTTAATTAAGCATGAACAAATTGATCGGATGTCCAAAGTAATAGCTATGTGAGTCATGTATGCTAGAATTGGGAGATGGTAGAATGAATTACTTGATTGCGGATAAATATTTGGATTACCGTGTATGTAGTAGTTAAGTCCTATGTGTCGAGTTCATAGAATTGTGCCTCTATTGGATTAATAGATAAATGATTATTAGTCAATCGTAGAAGCCGATATGTGTTTGGATTGGTGGATGTGGTGCACGACTAAGTTCGGTGGTATGAATATGAGTTGATCGATTAGTGAGCTATTGGATGATGGGTGTGTTATTAAATTGTTAAGCCCATTAGAAGTCGTTGGTCAAATAAACCTCGATCGGTGGAAATTTTGGGTATATACGAATATGAATTACCGAGGCGAGACTAGTAGAGCTATATAATTAGTCTTAGCTTAAATAATATATCGGAGAATGATTGATGGATTTAGGTATGGTCTTATGCCCACAAGTCGGTGGATTTCGTACAATTATCGAATAGGTTGTATAGTTGAAAGATCGTTAATCTGGGCATTGTGCGGTTGGATAGGCTACTTTGATTATGATAGAGGTGAGGTTAGATTTAGTTTAAAAAGTATTTTTACGTGGAAGAAATTTCAAAAAAGAATTACTTTTACACTACAAAATACTTTTAACTTTGAAAATTCATAACTATTTCATATGAACTCCAAATGAGTTGAACCAAATTATTTTGGTCTTATAATTTTACTATATATTTATATATGTAATCATTTTCTTCACCACTGTTCTACAAATTTTTTTACTAAAAATTGGATTTTAGATTAATAGTAATCGAAGCCAATTTTTCAGCATTTTTCAATAAACTGATTTTCAAATAACTATAACTTTCACATACGAAATCCTAATGAAATAATATTTTCACCTAAATTCATCTAAACTCATAATCTAGCTACTGTAAAAATTTCATTCATTTTTGAGAATTTTGAATGTTTGACTTTTCCCGGTGTTTATTCGATGTCGCTATTTCTATAGAGTTCGAGTTGTCGCAAATGAACGACTACGTAATCGAGAGTGAGCAAGTGGACTCATAGTAAGGCAAGCATCATTTGAACTTTCTTTTACATCGTATTGATCCCAATTTTAATACGCTAGTGTTTGAAATGCAATGATATTGCTGGCATGCTATTTTCGGTATATCATTATGTTATGAGTAGTTAGTTATGCCCTACACTTGCTGGTTATCCATGATTATTCCCTCATAATTATGCTTAAGACGGATGCTTCTGATGTTGTGAGGGTTATGTGTTGAATGCTTAGCCATCGCGGGTCTAGAAAACACAATAGGTCGATTAACGGGATTAGCTCGTCAATTGTAGGAGACACATAACAATTTATCTTCCTTTATTAATTTTGTTCAGAATGTTACATCTGGTTATTGAGTTCAAAACTTGTTAATTGTTAAATGGTTTTGGGTCTGGTCAAGTGGTTGTAGGGTGGGTGCTGCTATGTACGAGATTCGGGTTTGTGGTTGTCTTGTTCGGACCATTAAGGACCGAGCCATGGACTTATCACTCCATGTAACGAGCGTACTATCACATGCGAGATATGGGTACCGTAAGATTAAGTAAGGGGAAGGTTTTATTGGTTTGGACCACAGGTGGTGTGAGGACATAGAGACCGTGATATCCTATGTTCATTAGGAACCCAGTGTGATATATATTGTGCTTAATGTGCACGATTACATATGTTGAGGAAAAACAATATACTAAATACCTTACACTGGCCCCTCCCGCACAACATGTGTGCCCGCTTAGCGTTTGGTATATGCTTATGTCTATGTTGGGATTCGTCTCACATGGGTGGTCTATCTCAATAGGATTTTGTTGCTAAAAACAACCGTATCTTGATTTTTGCCCTGCCGACATACCTAAGGTAGTGTGTCATTTTCCGTAGGCATCCGGAGGTTTACGGGCTAGTCAAGTCTTGTGGGTAAAGTAGTACACCTCTGCAGAGATAATCTATTCGAATAGCCGTGTCCACGGTTTTGGACAACACTTGGTTTGGCATACGTCATAGTCTCAAAACTTAAAAGTTGACATGGTTATAATTTGGTTACGGCACGAATGGGATGTTCGTGTGTTTTAGTTTATAAAAGTGGACAGCCACTTTGATATTGATTGATCCATATTATTACATATGTCTTGTGAAACCTTCTCTTGAATAAATGATTTATAACTTGGCTTTTGAAAACTAGATGATCTAGGAATGTAAGATGTTGCATTTTATGCAAAAACTAGAACCACTAATGCTATCATTTGATTGGCCAATATGTATAACTAATTTTTCTTTGTGTAAGACTTGCGAGTACCCTTTTGTACTTAGCCAGTTGTTTGTTGGCTTTTCATGTGAGGGCGACTTGAACCCGATGAGCTCGTAAGTGCGATTTAGCGATCTTGACGAGTAGTGCTATCATTTAAGTCCCAGTCAGTTGCGGGGTTATGGGGCGCACCATACTGGATTTTTGGTGTATTTAACTTGCTTCTGCTGCTACATTATATTCTTATTTGAATTGACCAGTCAACCACTTGTAATAGTTGTAGGCTTGACTATTATTGATGTATGTCTTTTGAACTATCAATGTATAAATGTTGTATAGATGTGATCAATGTTGAAGGTGAGTTTGGGGGCATGTTGGTCGCTGATCTTGAGAGCCAACATGATCTCATTCTCGCTGTGATGCATTACCTTTTAACTCGTTTAAGTGTGTGCCCGAACCGTTCATCATGTGGTGCTTGCAGAGGGGCAGCGCGCATGATCATCGGAGCTTTAGTTTTGGTTGGGCCTCTTACTTAGATGGATTTAACTTGGAATTCATTTACTTTAGGCCCAGAGTTACTTAAGATCGGGATTGCCTCGGTCTCACGGGATTAACCCGGGTGTCCTCACATGCTAGCTACGCTTTGTATCAAATTGATAAACGCAAGATCGCATTACTACTAATTAATTTTGCTGTCATACGATTATATGACCATTTTAAGCCGTGCACCCCAAGTTCCAGCCCATATCAGGCAACAATTGGAGGATCAAGACGAGGAGCACGTCAAGCTGTGGTTCCACGTGGGCAACAATGCCCGCAAGGAGAACCTGGAGGTCCGACTCGGGCACGGTGAGCCCGCGAGCTCGCTGGACGTCCGCCTGCTGGTGCCCAACGGCTACGACAAAGGGCTCACGTTCGGGTCAGCAAGAAAAAGGTCGTCGATGACAAGATCAAGAGCATCGAAATCAGTCGAAAGGACACCAGTTCTAAGTCCTAATTGCGATCGATGTAGATGACAGATATGCACGAGTATATACGTATGTACGATCGATCAATGTGTTTACGTATGTCATAGGGCCAATGTATGGCCCGCACGTTGCTATATACGATCCTCAAAACAACACCAATTGCAATAGGGTCGGCAACAAGCTAGGCTCACCCAAGATCGTCCCAAAACTAAAAGTGGTGTTGCAATACCTATGATCGTCCCAAAAGTACTGAGGCTTTGCGAAACTCTAGCAAAATAGGAGTGAAACTTAAGCACCTTGTAGTCCCCGTTGCATTCACAGATTTCATTCACCAAGAAAGAAGGAAAATAATTCCTTATTTTTTCGCCAGGAAGAAAGAAATGTATTTCTAGCTTCCCCTTTTATTGTTGTGAAATTGTGTTACCTTCCCGGATTGCTTGTTTGGATATAATTTTGTGAGTGTGATGTGCATATATTGCAGGCTAGCATGCTGGCCAACATGCTGTTCAGTAGAAGATTGCTTAACTAGCTGTTCGTGGATTTTTTTTTTGGAACTTCTAAATTAGGTGAAAATGAAATTTGAACAAAATTCGAAATTTCACCTAATATTTCGCCTCCGTAGTAAGCCATCCAAGCAATTAAGCAGGAATCCCGAAATATAGTTCGAAGTCTTCGAATCTCACAACTATCAAATTGTATGTGAGCGACAAAACAGATCAAATAGATGAAATATCATGTGCGGCCCCTCTTACGGTGCTACCTTTGTGTTACCAATGTGTAAAAGCTTTAAAAAATTCCCTGAAAATCCGAAGATGGGGGAGAACATATTCTAAAGCTATCTAAAATTTTAAGATTAAACTTGATTATATCTAGAAGATATGAAAAACTACCGTTGGTTATACAAGAGTAATAAATCTTATCACGCATGCATGCAACAACTTCCAAAGCATGCATGGACACATCTAGTCACTGGACTAATGGTTAATGCCCATGATCAAACCGAGAGTACAGCTCTCTAATGCATTAAACATGTGCATTCTTGTAAATATATGTTGGTCCTTGCACCTTATGCTAAAACCAAATACGCCCTGTGATGCTGAACGGAGGGAACACCATTTTGATCCAGCGAGTTGCGGAAAGTGAGCACGCGGAGAACCAGCATAGGGAGAAGGCCAAGTCTAAATTAAATGGATTAAAAAATTTATGAACATTTTTGTGGAGGCTTTTAACCTAGTATGGTTCCTTGTGTAAATTTTTAGGATTCTACTGGTTCCGTGATTTTCTCGAAAATTCCTTGAATTTGCTGTTTGCATGTAAATTCAATAATTGATTTATGCAAAGGTTCGAAATCATGCTAAACATAGATTTCCCACACATAAACATGTTCAACACTATTCTCAAATTTATTATCATTATACTTTTCCGAAATGTGGTTTTTGGAATGTTACAAATTCGATCTACAAGCCGGCGCTTGCCGATGAGCCTGCAACCTCAACGGGTAATCCATGATGGTGACCATCAGGAAAAGCATCCATGACCGTCGGCGAAATGTCCCACCACACGCAGAAGTCACAGAGACTAAGAGCCCAAGAAGGCCCAATGCTTATCGCCATTGTCGAAAGTGGACATCAGGGTTCTGATTTTCGGTAGAAAATCGACACTACCGGTCGTACCGTCCACCCTAAGAATCCGTACCAGACAAAAAAAATTGCTCGCTTGAATTTTATTCGAATTTACTTGAATTTACGCCCTGGTGGAGTTGCATCATAGTGTGGACAGTGGAAATGCTTTCCAGTGATCCAAACAGTGATCAGGCCGTCGTGACGTACAAATTTCTCTTTCTTTTTTAAAAGAGAAATGGAGTTTGTACCGGATACCTCCCTCAGTACTACTAGAATCTAGTTTTTCCCCGATGGCTAGGATCTTTCCTGACGATCGGAAAGCATCCATCAGGCAATATGGACTTTCCCTGGCATTATAAGAGACACGACAAGATGCATAACCAGTTTCCTTGAAGGCACCTGACCCAGGTTCCTGTCAGGCAATTATCCCTAACAGCATCGTCTAGGCATTTCACTGAAGTCCTCAAGAAGCAACCTCGACGGGTAATGTCTGATGGTGACTGTTAGGGAAAGCATCCCTGACAGTTTTTAGGCCATCACTGACTATTCGGCCGCGGGGAAAAACTAGAGTCTAGTAGTGCCTTGATCGAGAGAACAAATGTTCAAGTTTGCATCTACGTACAGGAAAAGCACCCATTTTTGGATAGCGTGAAAACACCAGCTGCAGCAACTTTACAAAAAGCTGCTCAGCAACTTCTTTCATTATTCCAAAAGCCATCGGCCGAATCGAAGTTAAGTATTTGGCTTACACCCGGCCTCTGTATAAGCTAGCCACCCCTCGTAGCCGCCTCCATCGCAAGTTGCAACCCTCTAGCAGCAAAAGAAAATCTGCAAGTTAATATAGAGGTTTCTCGGGTCACCGACAAGTGGAGGTGTGGCGTGTCAGCTCCATATTTTGAATGAATTTGCTTCATTGAAACACTCTCTAAAAAAAGGATGACTGGAAATGTGGAACTGCCTTGGCAATACATTTGTTCCACTATCTATCTATCTATAACTAACCTCACATTTTTTTATTTCCATCGGAAAAAACCTTTAATTTGAGTCATTTAAAAGCTGGTACAGAAAGCTCAAGGGGTGAAATTGGCTTGATCAGTGAGTTGAAGAGTAAAAAAATGACCAGTCTATAAGAAATAGAGTATACATAGATTTATGGATTATCGTCATTTCAGGAGGTCTTATTTGACAGCTTATTTCGCATAATTCTTCTCCTTCAACCCGACCAAGCAAAGGGCATTATTCCCCTTCCCGACCAAGCAAAGGTAACAAGTGCTATGTTGTGCCTCATGTCTCTACAAATGGCCTCTACGCAATCACCAATTTTAGTAGTACAAACTAATGATGGTGTTCTTTCTTTATCATTTTATTTTCTAAGGATCCAATCATGTTTTGTGAGACCCCCAGGCATAGAATAATCGAAGGCCTTATGTGTGTACTGTACTAGTCCCATGATCAGTAGCTAGTACACATTCACAACATTTGACATTCACAACCATAAACATATACAAGGTAAAGCAAAATGGTACTTAACTTACACGATTATAGTATTTACATTACAAAGGCCGAACGGCCAAATAAAACTTAAGTACCAGAAGTAACGGAGTAGCAGAAATAACAAACTACCGAAACAACAGCGGAAGATTTAAAAGTGATGAAAGTAAACTAATTCCAGCGGTGTACCCAACCATACACAAAGGCAATCGATAGGGAACAAATCCTAGATAGACTCATCATCGAACCTTTCAGTTCCAGGTGCGAAGAAAGTGTCGCCTGGCATAGGTTCATCTTCATACTCTAAACAACAACATAAGCAAAATTGAGTACAATATGTACTCAGCAAGACTTGTAGTGTATCGCAAAATTATAGAGGTACATGGCTAACAAGAGGTGAGGCTCTAATCTACAAGTTGTCTTGCAATATTCATAAGTCATACTTTGCAATGGAATTTGAAAGAGCAGTTAAATAGATACTAGACAATACTAAGTGATTGAATGAATCATGTAACATCTCAAATATGGATTTGTGTTTCAAATATAAGAAAATAAGAAGAAATAAAAACTTTTCTTGCATCTTGAAGCCCTTGGTCATTTTTGTAATTCTTTTAAAAAGAATTATGGAAAAATCAAATTTAAATCCTCATTTGACTCTAATCAAATGATCTCCTTGGCATAGATCTTGTGCCAAACCCTTGGAAAATTTTTTCCTGAGTTCTAGGGAGGCTTGGCAACCCCTCTGAATTATCCCATGATTTTTAGAAATTATTTGATAATTTTTGGGAGGCAAGTCACATTTGGTCAAACCCTATTTCTCCTCTTCTGGAATTTCTGGAGAAAAATTTAGGGCATGAAAATCTCTGAAAATTTTATGGGAGGTTCCTCCTGCTGCCAGCAAGCTCCAATTAAAATTTCATAAATTTTGGAGTTTGTTTGCTACCTCAAATAATTCCTAAAAAATCAGATGTTTAAAATTCAAATTCTAACGGGTTTGCACTGTTCCTCGGGTTCGAACCGGACTCGGGCTCGAGCCACTAGACTCGGTCCAGTCAACTAATCGCACCAGCGCGGTCGATCGGGCGCGCGCGTTGTGAGCCGTTGGATCAGCATCGAACGGTCCTTGATCAACCGAACGATGGAATCGTTTTAATCCACCCGTTCTAACTCAGCCGTTCGATTTCAATCCGACGGTCGACACGTCGTCTCCTTCCTCCGTCAGCGCGCGCGTGAGCTCAGTCATGGCGTGCGCAGAGGAGAAAAGCCGCGGCGTGCAGTCCACTCTTCGGTCGCCTTTACACGGCTAGCTCTGCGCGCATTAAATGCCCGTTGTGCTCCTCCCTCAGGCGTCCACTCTCCAACTGCTCCCGTCGCTCTCTCGCTCAAATGGCGTGTTGACCGAGAGGATATCGCCGTTGCTCTCTGCCATCCTCGGCTATTTAAGCTCCATTGTTTCTCCCTTAGCTTCCTTTAGCGCCTCCGCAACTCCAGCTATCACTCACAAGTTTGCTGGAGCTGCAGGTCCTCGCAAATCCTTCGACCGCCATTGCTGGTTTTAGAGCTCCGGTGGAGTCGGTGTAGCAGGGGTTTTCTTCTTCGAGTCTTTGCTCCCTCTGCTCCCCCTCTACTCTTTGAAGCTTAACCCTCACTCAATTTTGCTCAATTTGCTCAGGGCTTGGCTGAATTCGGATTTCCCCATTTTCGGCTGAAAATGCCATTCTTCTTCGCCCGGGCAGCTTCGACTCTCCTCGGTGCATTCTTTGCGCTCAGGTAACCCCTGTTTAGTCCCTAGTGGCCTAGCACCTGCTCCCTTGAACCGCAGCTGAGCTCTTTGCCGTTTTTTGTTTTCGTCACTTTCGGCCACTTCGGTTCTCTCCGCTTGTTTGGCGTCTGAACCACATGACCAAATCCATTGGTACCATTAGGTGCGCAATGATGTTTGTGACCTATTTTGGGCACTTGCTCGCACCGCCACGGCCAGAGCCGCCGGCGGCGAGCCGTTCTTCCCTGTCGTTTTTGCCGGACGAAAACAGGACGGGCGTTTGAACGTAGGTCGTTTTGGACCGTCAATCCTTAGATCTACGGCCCACATTCGCGGGGAAATTTGAATTCGTCGCGCGTTTTGGTCTGTGACCCGTTGGATCCAAGATCAACGGTCCCGATTCGAGTCCGCTTGGATCGTTGGATCCCAGATCCACAGCTCGCGTGCGTGTGAACGTTCGGACCGTCCGAACGCTCTGATCCACGTGGACCGTTGGATCCAGATCCAACGGTTGGCGTTTAGGGTTCGGAGCCGCGCGCGCACGTGTCAGCACAGGGACTCGGACCGTTGGATAAAAGATCAACGCTCCTCGTTCACCCACGTCATTTCAAATTTCGGATTTTCCCGAAAGGATTTATTTATCAACTAAAAAATGTGATAACTTGTAAAATGCATAACTAATTCATTTTAAATCCTTTTCGGTTCATTCAAATTTTGTTAGTTATGTTTTTAACTAAAATTTAATCTAAAAATGTTTCCAAACCCAGTATAGCTCCAAAAAACTTTGCTAATGAATAGTAGCATTTTTTATTTATAAAAGCTGAGCAAAATTGATTTGGTCATATCTTTGGTATTAAGAATCCAAATCAATTGGTTCTTGTTGCTAAATTCTTAATAAATCATGCTCTTGTTACTGTAAAATTTTCAGAATTTTTGGAGGGAATTTACTGTTGGGTCTTTGCATTTTATTCATTCTTATCGGTTGTTTCTCGTTTTCTCGTTAGGATCCGAAGAGCACATTAACAATATTATTGATCCTCAGCAGCATATTGAACCACAGCAAACAGGCAAGCTGTTTGATCATAAATTTTCCCATTACTTTCAAGTCTAATATCTTGTTTACAAATCATATGTATGCATGCTTTTGTGTCAAATTAATTTTCCCGATTAGAGGTAGTTATTCCTATTGCATTGTTGCCCTCAAATTGTTATCCCCTGCCACAAACATAAGTTATTAATATCGCTGGTGAATTAGAGCCCAGTGGTTTAATTATGCTCTTATACTGTCTTTTCGAGGTCATGCTTAGAAATGCTTAGATATCGATAGTATTGGGCAGTCATCGACTTAGTCGATGATCTTGATCACATAAATATAATTATTACTCCATTATGTCCCGCACTTTGTGCTTTGTTAATTTTGTAAAGTCAAAAACTGAAAATAAAACTGTTTCGACTTGGGCACAATGGTATGTTGGTGTGATCTGTTGGTGTGAATGGAATGGTGCCTAGGTCATCAAGGACCGAGTTACTTGTGTCACTAAGCCAAGCGCTTATGCGTGCTAACCACGCGAGAGAGATATGGGACCTCTCTTGACTAAGTACTTTGGCGTGTGTTATCTCCGTGTCGCTGGAGGGGGTTGTGTGTGTTGTGTGAAAAAGGATATGTGTTCTTGTGTTGGGTGTGCGGTGGTGGAGATTCCGGGTAGGCTCTCCAACTCGAGGGGCATTTTAGTTGTCCAAGGCTTTACCTGCGATGGGTAGTTGACCGAGGCTTTACAATGACTCCGACACAACGTTTGGGTTTCTATCCATACGGGTGGCTCGTAGTTAATGCACAATATTGGAAATGTCTCATAGGACTTAGCTGTGCCGGCATACCTAAGGAAGTGTGCTAATCATGTGGCAAAAAGGCGGTCTGGTGTGTGGGTACATTGGTACACCCCTGCAGGGTATAAAACTATTCGAATAGCCTCGTCTTAGGTTATGGACATGCTTGGTAAGGTCGTGCAAGAACTAGACTACAACCTTTTACATTAAAATTGACATGGTTAGAACGAATGTGTAATTCATTCTATTGTTGTGGTGACTAATGGGTTAGTCACTCCCAGGATTGTTGTTGTCATCTATCTACTGTTATATTGTTGTCATTTACGGTTATTTGAACATTAAAAACAGATTTGTTAACTTGCTTTCAAATGTACTACATTATTGCAAATAAAGATTGCTTTGTTTGAAAATGAAACATCTGACCTCCACTTAAATAAGCTTGCATGTAGCATATGTATAGTCTCACATTACTACACGTAAGTCTTGCAGAGTACAGTTGTTGTACTCATTTGCTTTGCTTAACTATTTGTTGCAGAGGAGGAAGGTGAGCCCCAAGGGCCTCACTTTTGTGAAATGTGCTGTGGATTCGACGACTAGCTTGGCGGTCCGGTCGGTTGCCTTGTGGGTTAAAGGCACACTGATTGGCTCTTTTGGTTTATGGCCATCTTATGGCACTTTTGCTTCCGCTGTTCAATTTCTATTTGTATATGTCATTTGGCCGGTCGGCCTCTCGTTTGTAATAACTATCATTTATTTATCTTAACTTCTAGTTTGTGCTTTGCTTCGGTTCTATGTGAATGAATGGAATTGATGCATGAATTTTGTAAAGAGGTGTGTATACTGCATTCCTGGGAAGTATACATGTCTCGAGTCTCGGTTTATTCGATTTGTAATGCTAGGACCAAATGGATGGTTAAGCATTACAAGCCCAATAAACCGGGGTCTCACAGAGTTTGGTATCAGAGCCATACTGACCGTAGTAACCCAAGCTTGGTCGTCTTTTAGTATATTTTGGAAAATCCTAATTTCAAAATATCAAATGATTTATGAAAGTTTAAAGATACCTCAGATTTTACTCCTCACCTATCTTAGCTTCCTCCTCTCATCTTACTCTGATTTGAGTTTCAGAAATTGTTTTCCCCTCCTTCCTTCAACAATAGTGTTATCGTTTAATTGGGTTTTGGGAAGTAATGAGCTTGGCAAATTGAAGTGGTGGTTGCCCTCTACAAGGTTTTGAAGTTTCTGGAATGGATAGATTCGACTAGAAGCTTGGATGCAAAACCTGGACAGCGATCTTTCAATTTCCGGACAGCAAGCTCAAACGTTCTAAATGGGGTAGAAAATGAGAGGATAATCAACTAAAACTGGTGGGAATAGAAGGGTAAGATGCGATACTAATTAGCTATGTATCTAACACTAATTTCGCTGATTTAACCTTGCTCTTTAGCGGTATTAGTTCTTACGTTATATTCTGATTTTTATCTTCTCAATTGATTACTCGTTCATTCAATACAAGTTAGTTACATTGGGAAGTTGAGCTTTGGTTTGGTGATTCGTTACTGTTTTTGAGTCTTTTTATAAGCATGTTTAAGTTTATACACTTGTTGTTTTTGGCTTTCGATTAGGGGGTATTCCATTTCCCTAGTCATTAGTTTTTTGCTTCCTTTCGGCTTTGATTTTCGGGTCTAGTTTTTAACCCAAATTTCTTGTAATAGGATGGCCGGACGCATTCGTAGCGGCCAAGGCCAGTCAGCTGGTGCGGACGAGGATCTTCCTCCTCCTCCGACCATGGCCGAGGTCCTTCTTCAGATTGAGCGCAACCGTGCAGAGGACAGGAGGGTTCTTCTGGACGTCATCACGCGCAACATTTCCGCCCTTACCGGTGCTTCAGGATCTGGGCAAGGGAGTGGACACCAGCCGCGTGGGGGACATGCGGAGTTTCTTCGCACCCACCCCCACGTTCTCCGTGTCCGAGGACCCGCTTGACGCAGACGAGCCGTCTGGTTGAGCGAAAGTCAGATAGCGCAGATGTGGAGCACGAGAAGGCGTTGTTCGCATCGCACCACCGGAGGGTGCGGCTTTGTCTTGGTGGGAGAGCTTTCGCCATGCGACCGACGGTCACACCGCCACAGGAGGAGTTCCGACCGCCTTACAGGAGTCACATTCCTTCCGGCCTGATGAGGCTTAAGAAGAAGGAGTTCTTGTCGCTCAGACAAGGACGTTTCTCGCCACGAGTACATGCACGAGTTTAACCATTTGGCTCGTTATGCTCCGGAAGAGGTGGCCACTGATGAGGCCAAGCAAGAGAAGTTCAAGGATGGGTTGTCCGAGGAGCTGCAGGACAAGCTATCTATCGTCGACTTCCCTGATTTCCAAACCTTGGTCGACAAGGCCATCGTGGCGAGCACTTCGCGAGAGCGCGTGTGGATTCCGCAGCGTAAGTGGAGGCCCACAAGTCCTCTAGGGCCGCTATCCCCGCTTGATCGAGATCCGGTCGCGTCAAGATGCTTCAAAGACCGAGGCCGTCAAGACCGCTCTTCATCCTTCGCAGGCCGTGCCCCAATCACGTGCACCTGCGAGTCGCCAGGTGGCCCCGCAACCCATTGCCGAGTCACTTGCTTCGACTTCAACGGAAGGGGCATTATGCGAACCAATGCCCTAAGAAGGCGGAGCGAGCCCTCGTCCTAATGGAGGGCGGGCGGAGGTGGTTCTTCTCGGGACACGAAGATAGTTCCGCTACCCAAGGTGTGGGTAGTGGTCGCGTCAACCTCATCTCGGCGGAGGAGGCACAGGAGGCACCCGACGTCGCGGCCGGGTACACTTTCGTTAACTCTCATTACGCTCTGTTTTGTTTGATTCAGGAGCATCTCATTCTTTATTTACGAGTCTTTGCGCTATTAGTGAACTCCTCTTTACTCCATTGTTGGTCCGTTGCTCATTCGCTCTCGGGTTGAAGTTGAGAGTGAATTGGAGTGTAGGATGTTCGATTGAGATCGAGGAGTGAGATTCTTCGCGAATCTTATCCTCCTCCATTCAGCAAGTTTGGATGTATTTCTTGGTATGGATTGGTTGTCTCAGTATAAGGGACAAATCGATTGTGCCAGGAAGTGTGTATCTCTATCTAGTCCATCGGCGGCGGGTTCGCCGCCAAGTCGCTAGGTCCGCATCTCTTCGGCTTGAAGCGAAGCCCGCTCTAGATATTAGTGAAGTCCCAACGGTTCGTGACTTCGTTGATGTCTTTCCTGAAGATCTTCCAGGGATGCCACCGGTTCGAGACCTCGAGTTTGTCATTGAGTTGGTTCCCGGACCACCCCGATTTCAAAGAGGCATTATCGGATGCCACCGAACGAGTTGGTAGAGTTGAAGAAGCAGCTTGGTGAGCTGGAAGAAAAAGGTTTCATCCGCCCTAGCTCATCTCCGTGGGGTTGTACTGCAATCTTCGTAAAGAAGAAGGACAATACTTTGCGCATGTGCGTTGATTACCGTCCGCTTAATGAGGTAACGGTAAAGAATAAGTATCCATTGCCCCGCATTGATGATCTCTTTGATCAGTTAACTGGAGCTCGAGTATTCTCCAAGATTGATTTGAGAGTGGGATATCATCAAGTTCGGATATGACCTGAAGATATTCCAAAAACGGCTTTCTCTACTCGCTACGGCTTGTATGAGTACACCGTCATGTCATTTGGCTTAACCAATGCTCCCGCCTTGTTCATGAACCTCATGAATTCGGTATTCATGGAGTATTTGGATAAGTTTGTCGTGGTCTTCATCGACGATATTCTTATCTATTCCAAGGATGATGAGGAACATGATGAGCATCTGAGGCTTGTGTTAGGCAAGCTTCGTGAGCACCAGCTGTATGCGAAGTTCAGCAAGTGCGCATTCTGGTTGAAGGAAGTGGCCTTCTTGGGCCATGTTCTTTTGGCAGGAGGCGTAGCCGTTGATCCTAGTAAGGTCAGCGATGTCCTTTCATGGTGTCAGCCTACTTCGGTAACCGAAGTGCGGAGTTTTCTTGGTTTAACGGGATATTATCGTCGTTTTATCGAGAACTTCTCCAAGATTGCAAAGCCGATGACGGAGTTGCTCAAGAAGGACAAGAAGTTCTTATGGTCTGATGCTTGTGAGGAAAGCTTCTAAGTACTCTAGAAGCGTTTGACCACTGCTCCTGTCCTCGTTCTTCCCGATATCCATCGAAGCTTCGATATCTTTTGCGATGCTTCTCGTCGAGGACTCGGTTGTGTCCTTATGCAAGAGGGCAAGGTAGTGGCCTATGCATCAAGACAATTGAGACCTCATGAACTCAACTATCCTACCCATAACTTAGAATTGGCTGCTGTGATTCATGCACTTAAGATTTGGCGACATTACCTAATCCAGAATCGCTAAGTGTATTCGGATCACAAAAGCCTAAAGTATTTGTTCACCCAACCAGATCTGAACCTCAGGCAAAAGAGATGGTTGGAGTTAATCAAAGACTATAACATGGGTATTCACTACCATCCGGGCAAGGCTAATGTCGTTGCCGATGCGCTCAGTCGCAAAGCGCATTGCAATGCCTTGTTGCTCCAGGAGCGTCAACCCACTCCTCTGGAGGAATTTTAGTGTCTCAACTTGGGATTGGTTGAGCATGGTTCCCTCGCTGTCTTGGTTGTGCAACCAACCTTGGTGGATCGGATTAAGATCGCTCAGCGATCGGATGCTGGAGTCAGCCGCATCAAGGAAAATGTCAAGAACGGAACAGCCAAGTGCTTCTCTGAGGATGAGCATGGTGTTGTAAGGTTTGGGCAATGCCTTGTGGTTCCAAAGGACATGGAATTGCGGAATTTGATTCTCCGCGAAGCCCATGATTCGCCTTTGTCTATTCATCCCGGGGCCACAAAGATGTATCAAGATCTCCGTCAGGGATTTTGGTGGACCCGAATGAAGAGGGAGATTGCGAAGTTCGTTGCCGAATGCGACGTGTGTCGTCGTGTCAAGGCCGAGCATCAGCGTCCTGCAGGACTGCTTCAACCTCTGCCTATTCCTGAATGGAAGTGGGATTCGATCGGGATGGATTTTATCACCGGTCTGCCTCGTACCTCCAAGGGCAATGATGCCATCTGGGTTGTCATTGATCGGCTAACTAAGGTGGCGCACTTCCTTCCAGTCAAGATGGATCTCCGTGTAGGTCTTTTGGCGGATCTCTACATTGCCCGCATCGTGAGCGTACATGGGGTACCCAAGACAATTGTCTCGGATCGTGGTTCACTTTTCACCTCTCGCTTTTGGCAAAGTTTGCAAGAGGCTATGGGAACCCGTCTTACCTTTAGCACAGCATACCACCCCCAAACTGATGGTCAGACCGAAAGGGTCAACCAACTGTTGGAAGACATGCTTCGTGCTTGTGTCCTCTCCTATAAAAAGAATTGGGAGAAATGCTTGCCATTTGCCGAGTGTTCCTACAACAACAGTTTTCAGGCCAGTCTCGGCATGTCACCTTTCGAGGCCTTGTACGGGAGAAAGTGCAGAACCCCGTTGAATTGGTCTGAGACAGGCGAAAGACCATTCTTTGGTTCGGACTCGATCAATGAGGCCGAGAGCCAAGTCCAGCTCATTCGTGATCGTTTGCGCACAGCTCAATCCAGGCAAAAGAGCTATGCGAATCGCCGTCGTCGTGAATTGAGCTTCGAGCCTGATGACTTTGTTTATCTCAAAGTCTCTCCTTTGAAGGGCCATCAGCGTTTCGGCGTCAAGGGCAAGTTAGCTCCTCGATATGTCGGTCCTTACCGTGTTATCGAGAAGAAAGGAGTTGTTGCCTATAAGTTCGAATTGCCAGCTGCACTCGAGGGGGTACACGATGTTTTCCATGTGTCCCAACTAAAGAAGTGCCTCCGTGTTCCAACTGAGGAAGCTCCGTTGGAAACCCTTGATGTCCAAGAGCATTTGACCTATCGCGAGCACCCTGTTCGTATACTCGATGAGGCTGAACGAAGAACAAGGAATAAAACCATCAGATTTGGTCAAACCCTATTTCTCCTCTTCTGGAATTTCTAGAGAAAAATTCAGGGCATGAAAATCTCTGAAAATTTTATGAGAGGTTCCTCCTGCTGCCAGCAAGCTCCAGTAAAAGTTCCATAAATTTTCGAGTTTGTTTGCTACCTCAAATAATTCCTGAAAAATCATATGTTTAAAATTCAAATTCTAACGGGTTTGCACTGTTCCTCGGGTTCGAACCGGACTTGGGCTCGAGCCACTGGACACGGTCCAGTCAACTAATCGCACCGACGTGGTGGATCGGGCGTGCGCGTTGTGAGCCGTTGGATCAGCATCGAACGGTCCTTGATCAACCGAACGATGGAATCGTTTTAATCCACCCGTTCTAACTCAGCCGTTCGATTTCAATCTGAGGGTCGACACGTCGTCTCCTTCCTCCGCCAGCGGACGCGTGAGTTCAGTCATGGCGTGCGTAGAGGAGAAAAGCCGCGGCGTGTAGTCCACTCTTCGGTCGCCTTTAAACGGCTAGCTCTGCGCGCATTAAATGCCCGTCGTGCTCCTCCTCAGCGCCCACTCTCCAATCGCTCCGTCGCTCTCGCTCAAATGGCCGTGTTGACCGAGAGGATATCGCTGCTGCTCTCTACCATCCTCGGCTATTTAAGCTCCATTGTTTCTCCCTTAGCTTCCTTTAGCACCTCCGCAACTCCGCCTAGCACTCACAAGTTTGTCGGAGCCGCATGTCCTCGCAAATCCTTGGTGCCGCCATTGCCGGCTTTGGAGCTCGGTGGAGTCGGCAGCAGGGTTTTCTTCTTGAGTCTTTGCTCCTCTGCTCCCCCTCTACTCTCTAAAACTTAACCTCACTCAATTTTGCTCGGGCTTGGTGGTCAGATTTCCCCTTTCGCCAAAACGTCATTCTTCTTCGCCGGCGGCTTGACTCTCCTCGGTGCATTCTTTGCGCCAGTAACCCTCTTGATCCCTAGTGGCTCGCTTTGCTCCCTTGAACCGCAGCTGAGCTCTTTGCCATTTTTCGTTTTTGTCACTTTCGGCCATTTCGGTTCTCTCCGGCTTGCCGGCGTCCTGGACCACCGCAGCCAAATCCATTGGTACCATTAGGTGCGCAATGATGTTTGGGACCCATTTTGGGCACTTGCTCGCACCGCCATGCAGGCGAGCACGGCCGCGGCGAAGCGCTCTCCCCGTCGTTTTGGGGACGAAAACAGATTCGGCGCTTGAACGTGGGCCGTTTTGGACCGTCGATCCTTAGATCTACGGCCCACATTCGCGCGGAAATTTGAATTCATCGCGCATTTCGGTCTATGACCAGTTGGATCCAAGATCAACGGTCCCGATTCGAGTCCGCTTGGATCGTTGGATCCCAGATCCACGGCTCGCGTGCGTGTGAACGTTCGGACCGTCCGAACGCTCTGATCCACGTGGACCGTTGGATCCAGATCCAACGGTTGGCGTTTAGGGTTCGGGCACACATGAAGCGTCGCCAACGAGGACTCGGACCGTTGGATCCAAGATCAACGCTCCTCGTTCGCCCACCTCATTCCAAATTTCGGATTTTCCCGAAAGGATTTATTTATCAATTGAAAAATGTGATAACTTGTAAAATGCATACTAATTCATTTTAAATCCTTTTCGGTTGATTCAAATTTTGTTAGTTATGTTTTTAACTAAATTTTAATATAAAAATATTTCCAAACCCAGTATAGCTCCAAAAAATTTTGCTAATAAATAGTAGCATTTTTGATTTATAAAAGCTGAGCAAAATTGATTTGGTCATATCTTTGGCATTAAGAATCCAAATCAATTGGTTCTTATTGCTAAATTCTTTATAAATCATGCTCTTGCTGCGGTAAAATTTTCAGAAATTTTGGAGGGAATTTACTATTGGGTCTTTGCGTTTTATTCGTTCTTATCGGTTGTTTCTCGCTTTCTCGTTAGGATCCGAAGAGCACATTGACAATATTATTGATCCTCAAAGAAGATCTTGAACCACGACAAGCGAAAAGCGGCTTGATCATACATTTTCCCATTACTTTCAAGTCTAATATCTTGTTTACAAATCATATGTATGCATGCTTTTGTGTCAAATTAATTTTCCCGATTAGAGGTAGTTATTCCTATTGCATTGTTGCCCTCAAATTGTTATCCCCTGCCACAAACATAAGTTATTAATATCGCTGGTGAATTAGAGCCCGGTGATTTAATTATGCTCTTATACTTCTTTTCGAGGCCATGCTTAGAAATGCTTAGATGTCGGTAGTATTGGGCAGTCATCGACTTAGTCGATGATCTTGATCACACAAATATAATTATTACTCCATTATGTCCCGCACTTTGTGCTTTGTTAATTTTGTAAAGTCAAAAACTGAAAATAAAACTGCTACGACTTGGGCACAATGGTATGTTGGTGTGATCTGTTGGTGTGAATGGAATGGTGCCTAGGTCATCAAGGACCGAGTTACATGTGTCACTAAGCCAAGCGATTATGCGTGCTAACCAAGCGAGAGGGATATGGACCTCTCTTGACTAAGTACTTTGGCGTGTGTTATCTCCGAGTCGCAGGAGGGGGTTGTGTGTGTTGTGTGAAGAAGGATATGTGTTCTTGTGTTGGGTGTGCGGTGGTGGAGATTCCGGGTAGGCTCTCCACCTCGAGGGGCATTGTAGTTGTCCAAGGCTTTACCTGCGACGGGTAGTTGACCGAGGCTTTACAATGACTCCGACACAACGTATGGGTTTCTATCCATACGGGCGGCTCGTAGTTAATACACAATATTGGAAATGTCTCGTAGGACTTAGCTGTGCTGGCATACCAAAGGAAGTATGCTAATCTAGTGGCAAAAAGACGGTCTGGCGTGTGGGTACATTGGTACACCCCTGCAGGTATAAAGCTGTTCGAATAGCCTCGTCCTAGGTTATGGACATGCTTGGTAAGGTCGTGCAAGAACTAGACTACAATATTTTAAATTAAAATTTGACATGGTTAGTATGAATGGGTAATTCATGCTATTGTTGTGGTGACTAATGGGTTAGTCACTTCCAGGATTGTTGTTGTCATCTATCTACTGTTATATTGTTGTCATTTACAGTTATTTGAACATTAGAAACAGATTTGTTAACTTGCTTTCAAATGTACTACATTATTGCAAATAAAGATTGCTTTGTGCTGAAAATGAAACATACAGCCTCCACTTAAATAAGCTTGCATGTAGCATATGTATAGGTCTGTTACTCTACACGTAAGTCTTGCGGAGTACAATTGTTGTACTCATTTGCTTTGCTTAACTATTTGTTGCAGAGGAGGAAGGTGAGCCCCAAGGGCCTCACTTTTGTGAAATGTGCTATGGATTCGACGACTAGCTTGGCGGTCCAGTCGGTTGCCTTGTGGGTTAAAGGCACACTGATTGGCTCTTTTGGTTTATGGCCATCTCATGGCACTTTTGCTTCCGCTGTTCAATTTCTGTTTGTATATGTCATGTGGCCGGTCGGCCTCTTGTTTGTAATAACTATCATTTATTTATCTTAACTTCTAGTTTGTGCTTTGCTTCGGTTCTATGTGAATGAATGGAATTGATGCATGAATTTTGTAAAGAGGTGTGTATACTGCATTCCTCGGAAGTATACATGTCTCGAGTCTCGGTTTATTCGATTTGTGATGCTAGGACCAAATGGATGGTTAAGCATTACAAGCCCAATAAACCGGGGTCTCACAAATCACCAATAATAACAACTACAACTCGCAACCCTCCTCGGTTGTGAGCAATATTTCATGTTCAGCCATAACTCCGCAGATAACTCAAATAAAACCATAAACAATTTCCCATGTTTTTCCAATGAGACAGTATTTGTGAAAATTAAGACTATACTAGGCAATACCACACTTAGTATGCTCATCACCGCGACCACGACTATTATAATAGATGTACACTATATAGAGGGGTACAACTTTACCCACAGTACACGAATTCTCTAGTTTGTCTGGCACCTATCGATACCACCGCTCACTACCTTAGGTAAACAATCTAGAGCACTTATCGAAGCCTTTATATCATACAGCCCTAACCATGCACTTAACCCATCGAATGTTGTTGCTCACTTTGCCCGAGTGTACCTTTCTCGGTATATGAGAACCCTTCTCGGTACAACCATCTCAGTGAGGCATTCGCCATTATGTCGGCAATACATAAACTTTCTCGCGCATCTACAGCCTACCCCTCATGCATGGCTAGATCTAGACAACATAATTAGCTAAGGCCACCCCTCATGTATGTTTGTACACTTACGCTAAGGTTGGATATACCTGCGTTCGGTCCTTAATTGATCTCGGGCGAGAATCTCCCCCTATCTACAAGTGAGACTCCTCTCCCGCCCTTTTTAGAAAATAATATAACTCGTCAGCATCAAAAGTTAGGTTTTGCATTTTCATTCTTATACAAAAATAACAGAGATATTTCACTTGGACATTTTTCAAATATCTCCCAAATTCACATTTACCATATTGTCCTTTTATATATTTTCAGGAAAATATGTTATTCTTTTAGTAGTTGTGCGATAAATCGCACTCAAAGCTCCTAATTGACATTGTATATTGTCTAACCCATAACCTAATGTCCACAATAGCAAGGACATCAACATATCAAGGGAATTCATGCATTTGAATAGGATTTGCAACTACCGACGCCCCGAATATAGCAATTTCATATCAAACATACACCATGCAATAATAGGTTTTGCAACAATAAATACAATAAGTAAAATAGTGGGATCAATATGATCAAAGGAGGTGCTTGCCTTGCTCTGGTTGTTCTGAGTATGAGGTCGGTTGGTCGTCGAAGTTATCGCTCGAGAAATCAACGTCTATTGCAAAAGAAAAGAGAGAGAGAGAGAGAGCGTTCTCTCACAGGTGGGACCCACCCCTTTTTATTTTTTCCTTTTGATTTATTTCTTTAACCGAAATGCTTAGTCTACGACAGCTGGGTCCTATGAATTTTTTTCTTTTATTTTCCCAAAGATATCCATTTCTTACAGGTGGGTCCTACATGTCATATTGTTGGTCTACCGAACAGTGCATGTGGACCGGAGTTCACATCACAGTGTTTTGGTTCATGCGATGCACCACTGTGCAATTAATGGCCTCGGGCCCACGTGTCAGCTACCGAATGCGAAAAACCAAACACTTAACTGCCCTCGTTTCCTGCTCGTGGACCCACACGGCAACGACTTATTGTAGCAGTTAAACCCGTATATGCTCAGCAATCAACGCTAAGACAACGACGGCATTAGATAAGGATAAAAATGGAAAGCTTAGCCCTAGGTGATTCTACTGCTACCGAAGCCGAGGCTATGGTGGCCTGTAGTGATGGTGCTACGCCAATGAGCGGCTGCGGTAAATGGAGCTATGGCGGTTTTTGTGTTCCAACAATGCTTTCACCTAGGTAGTGTAAGCTTGAGTATCCAACGGTTACTAGGAACTCACCTGTGACAAGGGATAGGAAGGAAATGTTCGGAGTTGATATGGCGGCGACGGACAACGGCGGTGAAGATCGATGATGCTCACGTGGAGAGGTGTAAGGACCCCGATTTATTAAGCCTGCAATGCTTAGTCACCAATTGACCCTAGCATCACAAACGGAATAACTCGTGTCTTCGAGATATGTATACTTCCTAGAATGCAGTATACACACCCCTTTACAAAAGTCATGCATCAATTCCATTCAAGACATAGAACCAAAGCAACACAAAACAAATCAAAAGACATACATAGTAGAGTTATTACAAAAGGGGCCCGACGGGCCAAATACAACTAAAGAGATAAATAAGTAGCGGAAGCGAACAGCCATAAGATGGCGATAACAAAAGAGCCAATCAGTGTGCCTTTTACCCACAAGGCAACCAACCGGACCACCAAGCTAGTCGTCAAACCCGCAGCACATCTCACAAAAGTGAGGCCCCAGGGGCTCACCTTCCTCCTCTGCAACAAATAGTTAAGCAAAGAAAATGAGTACAAAATTGTACTCCGCAAGACTTACGTGTAGAGTAATAGGCCTATATAAATAGCTACATGCAAGCTTATTTAAGTGGAGCAGGCTCTAGACTTATTTTCGGCATAAAGCAAGTTTTCATTTGCAATAATGTAATAGATTAAAAGCAATTTTACATTCTGATTTTATTTGATAAAAATAGTGATAAACAAGTAACAATTATAACCAGATATCCTGGAAGTAGCTAACCCGATAGCCACCACAACAATAGCATGAAATCCCCATTCACACCATCCACAACAAGTTTTAGTTAAGACTTCCAAAAATATTGAGTCTAACTCCTGAAAATCCATATTTCCAAGCGTGTCCATAACCTAGGACGAGGCTATCGAATAGATCATACCCTGTAGGGGTGTACCAATGTACCCACACGCCAGACCGCCTTTTTGCCACATGATTAAGCATACTATCTTTGGTATGCCAACATAGCTAAGTCCTACGAGACAATTCCAATATTATGTATTAACTACGAGTCGCCCGTATGGATAGAAACCCCATACGTTGTGTCGGAGTCATCGTAAAGCCTCGGTCAACTACCCCTCACGGGTAAAGCCTTGGACAACTACGATGCCCCTCGAGGCGGAGAACCTACCGGGAACTCCACCACCGCACACCCAACAACAACAACAACACAAATCCTTTTTCACACAACACAAACAAACCACCTCCTGCGACTCGGAGTTAACACACACCAAAGTACTAAGTCAAGAGAGGTCTCATATCCCTCTCATGTGGTTAGCATGCAATAATGCTTGGTTTTGGTAAAGCAAGATGTTCAGTCCTTGTTGACCTAGGCAAGACATTCACACACCCAATATCCCACCATCTAACCACTTGCCCAAGTCTAAGTCATTTTATTTGCACTTTTAGTTTTCAAAACAATTTAGCACAAGGTGCTGAACAAAGAGTAATAAAATGATTTGTGTGATCAAGGTTATCGACTAAGTCGATAACCGCCTAATTCTACCGGTAGCTAAGTGTGAGACACCGGCTTATCGGGCTTGTAATGCTTAACCATCCACTTGGTCCTAGCATGACAAATCAGATAACCCGAGACTCGAGACATGTATACTTCCCAGAAATGCAGTATACACACCCCTTCACAAAATTCATGCATCAATTCCATTCAATCACATAGAACCAAAGCACAGCAACAAACCAGAAGGTAGAATAAATAAAGGATAGTTATTACAAAAAAGAGGCCAACCGGCCACATTACATATAAATACAAGATTTGAACAGCGGAAGCAAAAGTGCTAAAAGATGACCATAAACAAAAGAGCCAATCAATGTGCCTTTACCCACAAGGCAACCGACCGGACCGCCAAGCTAGTCGTCGAATCCACATCACATTTCACAAAAGTCAGGCCCTTGGGGCTCACCTTCCTCGTCTGCAACAAATAGTTAAGCAAAGCAAATGAGTACAAAAATTGTACTCCGCAAGACTTACGTGTAAAGTAACAGACCTATACATATGCTACATGCAAGCTTATTTAAGTGGAGGTTGTATGTTTCATTTTCAGCACAAAGCAATCTTTATTTGCAATAATGTAGTACATTTAAAAGCAAGTTAACAAATCTGTTTTTATTGTTCAAATAACAGTAAATGACAATAATATAACAGTAGATAGATGACAACAACAATCCTGGAAGTGACTAAACCCATAGTCACCACAACAATAGCATGAATTACCCATGCATGCCAACCCTGTCAAGTTTTAATTAAAAAGGTTGTAGTCTAACTCTTGCAAAACCTAACCAAGCTTGTCCATAACCTAGGACGAGGCTATTCGAATAATTATATTTGTGTGATCAAGATCATCGACTAAGTCGATGACTGCCCAATACTACCGACATCTAAGCATGATAATTCTAGCAAGTCAAAGAACTAGACATGACATTGAGCAAGAATTGAAATACAAAAGCTCTAAAGGGTAATAGGCAAAGCTTCATCAATTTTTAAAGATAAGCAGAAAATCTTATATTACAATGCATCTTTTTGGATTTTTTTCATACCACTTGCTGTAACCACTTGTTGTTACCACTTGTTGGATTTTTCATAAGAATGCAATATGATACAATGAGATGCAAATAAAAAGCCTAAAAACTTAAAAAGTTCAAAAAAAAAAATCACTAAGTTCATAAAAAGAACAATAAAAGATCAAAAGAACAAGGAAAGATCAGAAAAGATCAAACTCCCCCTCAAACCAACCCATAAGGATAAATAACCCCTAACTCGCTTCTCAAGGTGGCAAACCTAGTTGGGTCTAAAGATTTGGTGAGGATAAAAACAAGATACAAGAGAAGAATCTATTGGGTGACAAGCGCCGAGGTACTCTTCCTATCTAGCCGATGACCCGCACAATTAGGATAAGAAAAACCCCGAATGGACAAGGATAAAGAACAGAATATCAAATGCCATACAAAGAGAGTAGAGTGTAAATGGCGAATAAGAGCTTACGGCTGGCGATGGGAAGTTCTCGGAGATGCTTGAAACCCGTCGATCGCGTGAAGGAGGTGAACCATCTTGAGTCTCGGCAATATGATGTGAGCAATCGAGTCGACAAAGCCCGTGCCCTTCCTCTTTCGCGGCAATCACGAAAAATCAAGGCACAGAAGAACGATGTGTCTCGACATCAAGTTAGTTAAACAAGACTTGGGAACCCAAGATCGAGACACACGCGTCTGCGAGTAGTATGCAAAGCGTATGTTATCCTTGATTTCATCTAAAATTCGTTATGAGCAATGTTTAAGTTAACATGGGAATTAAAGCTGTCGAGGCGGTCGGCCGGCGTTGTCTTTGTGGTCGACCGGTGACTAAATCGGTCGACCGGTGACCACCAATGATCGACCGGCGACTCAAGAACATGAGAATTAGGATATGTAGAAGCATGATGATTAGCATGTGAGAAAAATCCTAATCCAGCTTTTATTCCTTTCGGTGTTACCATGTCTCATAAAAGCTCTAGGTTGCTGAATGAGATTCTATCAAGATTTTTCCTATCATTTTTCAACCTACGCCAATGAGATTCAATCAAATGCCCACCTTTCTTGCAATAAGTGCAATGGTACTTGGTACCACTAGAAGAAGCACCATTTGAATTAATACAAGGTTGGGCAAAACCGCAGATTTAAAAGATGTTTTTTGGGTTGGGTTTTGAATTCAATTAAACCTTTTTCCAAGACTTGAATGACTTTTGGCTTTGAATTGTCTTGAAAAGAATTGAATCCTAAACCTTGCTTCTTATAAGGAGTTTTAGACTTGTCAAGAATCATGTTTAATTGTTTCTTACCTTTAGAAAATTTCTCTAATGTATCATGAAGGTAAGCATTTTCTTTTCTTAAACTAACACAAGCATCACAAGTTTTATCCATGATTTCTCCTAATATAAAGCAATTTCAAGCTTAAGAGTGGAACAAGAAGCACAAGTAGTATTTTCAATATTGTCCTTAAGCTTAGCATATTTGACTCTAGCGACTTCTAAGATATCTTTGATTTCACGCTCTTTTCTAAGCATGAAGTGCAAGGGCTAGAATCAATCACATCGAAGCAATCAACTTGCTAGACTCTAAGCATTTTTCACAAGGAGCGATTTAATTTCAATTAGCTCGGTTCTAGCATTTTCAAGTTGTTGTAAAGCAATATTGTGAGCAGATTGTAAATTGGTAATTTCTGAATGCATAGCATGACAAGATAAACATTCATCAGGTTCAAGAGTCTTAACATTTGCAAGTTCTAGTTTTAGTTTACCAATTTTTCACTCTAGTTTCTTATTTTTAGTCATGACAAATTCTAGCGCTTCATCTTGACTAAGCACTTGCTCAACTATAGAATCATATTTAGCAGAAAGCTCATCATAAGAAAAAGATACCTCATCATTATCAATGTCGTCGGTATCAGCCATGAAGCACATGCCGGTGAAGTCCTTGGTCTTCCCTTTCTTGTCCTCTTCGCTCCCGGAGTCCACATCACTAATGGATTGCTCTCCAAAAGCGGCAAGGACCCGGTGAGCGGCCTTTATGAGCTTGACAGCATCATACTCAGAGTTGTTCTCATGAGGCTTCTTCCAAGTCGTCTTCTCCTCCCTGTGCTTACCCTTACCTTTTAGCTTGGGGCAATTGGCGGATGTGGTAAAGCTCTCCACACTCATAGCAAGTAACAGACCACCTCTCTTTTATTTCTCACATTGTTGTAAGCCCGTGTGAATTTTTTAGCTAAAAGGGCTAACTCGTCTCAGAATATTTTCAAGCTCCTCCTCGTAAATCGCAGATAAGCAAGCAAATGAAAATCCGTAAGAAGATTCAAAAGAGTCATCAAAAGCCTTTTGTGAGGATCCGCTACCAAAGCTAAATTATCTTTCTTGGGATGATCAACTCTTTTAATTTCATGAGTCTTGAGTTTACTATAAAGCAATTCTAAAGTAAGACTCGAAGATCAACATTCTCTTCTATAGCAATGGCCTTCATCTCCCACTCCTTGGTGTTGATTGTACCAAGAGGTGGGTGGCATTTTCAGATTGAGAATATTCAATATCAACGACTTTCATTTGATTAATCACTTTATTAAAACGATCGAAAATGTCATCGATGCTCTCTCCAGACGATCTCAAATTTGTTATAATCACGCTTATAGATTGTTTGGCGACTTTCTTAATTTGGGACGAACCTCATGATATGTTTCGAGAGTGCTCCAAATCTCGCTTGTGCAATGCAAAATTGCAAATCCTATCATATTCTTGTCTACCAAGCGCACCATATAAAAGATTCTTGGCCTTGTTGTTGTTAGCCAAAAGAACCACGTATGTGAGTTTCAACCTCAGAATAATGAGCGGGATCGAACAACGCCCCATATAGCTTGTCCTCGCTCTCAAGGAATACTCGCATACGATTCTTCCAATAGGCATAGTCTTGTCCATTGAACATATGCGGTTTTGTAGTGAATCTATCCATCGCTAAAGTTCGGTGACCGGTTAAGATCAAGAGTGAACTAACCGGCTCGATACCACTTGTTGGACCGTAAAGGCGACTAGAGGGGGTGAATAGGAGCACGCCACTTTTTCACAAATTATGAACTCAATACAATTTCACTCCAAAGAGCTATTAGAAAGCTATGAAGATCAATATACCAAGACAATGAAGACTAGTATTGAATCCAATTAAACCCCTAAGCAATGCTACAAAAATCAACTAAGATTGCAAAGACTCACAACACGGCGGTCGATCATTGGACCCAATCGGTCGGACCGATTGTCGGGCGGTCCGACCGGCGTTATCAAGCGGTCGGACCGCTCAAAATCGGCTCGACCGGTGATGATGAAGCGATCGACCGCCGACTCGTAACCGATCCGCAATGAAGAAATCACCCGATGACGGTTGCAATTAGGTGAAACTTTTGATTCTCAACTCTAATCTTTATGAAACTTTGCACACACCTTCTATATGCTATTGAGGACCTATTCCAATCGAATATTATGATAATTCTTGGAACGATCTTGATGACGAAGTTGCAATTAGGTGAAACTTTTGATTCTCAACTCTAATCTTTATGAAACTTTGCACACACCTTCTATATGCTATTGAGGACCTATTCCAATCGAATATTATGATAATTCTTGGAACGATCTTGAGCAATTGCCAATTGATTAACAGAAGGTCTAAAACCGGGCAAGAACGAAAACTTGATCCTAAAGTTTGTTCGTGAGTGATTGAGGATCAAGATGATGCTAGATAGATTCACACATATCACAGCAAGCTAATTCACGTGAAAGAATCAATCACAAACTCGCGGATCAAAGAAAGCCCTAAAAACACGAAATTGAAAGCAAGAACGAAAAGAGACTTATCTCAAGCAAACCTTGCATAGATTGATTTCGTGATTGAAGCTGGATTACATCCACACCATCATGGATCAGTGGACAATCAAAGATCACGAAATTCTTCTCAAACCATGAAAAGCCCTAGCCTCCACCTCAACTCCCCTAAAGACAATTAGGGTTTTGAAACATAAAAAGGAGAGAGAGTGAAAGAGGTGCAGCCACCATCTCCTCCTATTTATAGTGGAGGCCTAAAACTCCTAGGGTTTGACTTAATTGGGCTCCCGTTAAGGCCCACCAACAAACGGGTCACACACGCACGCTTCGCGAAGCGCCGTCTTTAACTTTTGACCTAAACCGCTTCACCATGCGTCATGGATTTGCCAATAGGTCACCCTTGTCCATCTTGTGTCACGCTTGAGTCGTTGACCTCACCCGCATCGCCAATCGCTCGACCTCAACTCTCCGAGTCTAGTCCCGATCCTCCTCGCCGCTGACCGTCGTTGACCACCAAGCAACCTCGCACAACCACGCATAAGCAAACACGAATTCGGGAACAAGTTCTTCACAACTTGACCCATGTTAGTCAAAACATGCATCATGCAAATCATATGCCATGAAACCAATGACTTTGACCTAATAAATCAACATCGCCACGGTTGGCCGACGCTCAAGTAGAAACCGGTCCGACCGCTCCAGTGAGAGCGGTCGATCGCCCATGGCCGGTCGGACCGCTCCTCGTGAGCGGCCGGACCGCCCCTTGGGACTTAGCCGAAATTCAAACTCCCAAATTCCGAAACCTTCTGGAAACTTTAAACCAATAGAACTTCTTACTAAAGACTCCAAAAATCATGAGACCAAGTGCATTGGGATCCCCTCACTTGCCTACAACATCTATTTTTGGCCCAGCCCATTCTGAGAACTTTTAGGTCATTGCCGGTCCGACCGCCCCACATGGCCGGTCCGACCGATTTGAGACCGGTCGGACGATCATTGCGGTAAGGACCGGTCGGACCGCCCCTGTCCAGAATACCTGTAGCTTTGTCGAAAACGCGTGAAACGACAAACCGTAAACGCCATTGCCAATTGTCACATCATCCTAAGATCTGGAGCATATCCCCATGAAATCCACACTACTAAGTGACAAGAGCTCATCTATCGAACTCAAATCACAGCAAATAACCTAGGCTCATGGTAGTAGAGGATAATCAATTCCTACAGATTATGCAACTATAGGATACTAACCATAATTTAACAACAAAATAGCGATGCATACATACAAGTTGAAATCAATATATTAGACTTGAAAAATACTGGGATTAACATGATCAAACTACTTGCCTGTTTGCTGTGGGTCAAGATGTTGCGGAGGATCACTTAAGTTATCAACGTGCTCTTCGGAACCTAACGAGAAAGCGAAAAAGAACTGATAAGAACGAAGAAAACACAAAGACTCAAAAGCAAACTTTCTCCGAATATTCTGAAAATTTTACAGTAGCAAGAACATGATTTATAAGGAATTTAGCAATAAGAACCAATTGATTTGGATTCTCAATACAAAAGCTATGAGCAAAACAATTTTGCTCAGCTTTATAAATCATAAATGCTACTATTCATTGCACTAAAAAAATTAGCAAAATTTTCTGGAGACATACTGAGGTTAGAATCATTTTTAGATTAAAGTTTAGTTAAAAATATAACTAACAAAATTTGAATTAACCGAAAAGGAATTAAAGTAAAATAGTTATGCATTTTACAAGTTACTACATTTTTCAGTTGACAAATAATCCTTACGGGAAAAATCAGAAATTAAATCGACGTGGACAAACTTGGATCGTTGATCTTGGATCCAATGGTCCAAGTTCACAGGCTACCGCGCGCACGCGCGACTCACAAACCCTAAACGCTCACCGTTGGATTTGGATCCAACGGTTCACGTGGATCAGGACGTTCGGACCAGTCTGAACGTTCACACGCAGATGAGCCGCTGATCTTGGATCCAACGACCCATGCGGACTCGAATCGGGACAGTTGATCTTGGATCGAACGGTCCACTGATCAAGGCGTGCGTTAAATTCAAACTTTCGCGCGATCCTGGGCCGTAGATCTAAGGATCGACGGTCCACATCGACTCACGTTCAAACATTTGTCCCGGTTTTCATCCGACAAAAGGACGGGGAAGAAAGGGTCGTCGTTGGCGACTTTGGCCGCGGTGGTGCGAGCAAATGCCCAAAATGGATTCCCAACAACCTTGCGCACCCAATGGTACCAACCATTTTGGCTGCGGTAGTCTAGAATGCCGGCAAGCCAGAGATGACCGAGATGACCAAAAGTGGCCGAAAATGAAAAACGCAAATGAGCTCAGCTGCGGTCCAAGGAAGCGGGTGCCAAGCAACTAGGGAGTAATAAGGAGTTACCTGAGCACAGAGAAAGCACAGAGAAGTGTCGAGTCTGCTTTGGTGAAGAGAAATGCGGATTTCGGCCGAAAATGGAGAAATCCAAATTCAATCAAGCCTTGAGCGAAATGAACCAAATTGAGTGAGGGTTAAGCTCAAGATAGTAAAGATGGAGCAGAGAGAGTAAGAAATGAAAGGAGAGAACCCCTGCTGTACCGCCTTCACCGAAGCTCCAAACTCGACAATGGCGGCCGAATGGATTTCGAGTGACTGCAGCTCAAACAAGCCTGTGGGTGCTAGCTGGAGTTGCGGAAGTGCTAAAGGAAACCAAGAGTGAAACAAAGGAGCTTAAATAGCTGAGAATGGTAGTGCGCAACGGCGATATTTCTCTCGGGTCAACACTGCCATTAGAGCACGCGAGAGCGACGGGAGCAGTTGAACCATGGACTTCTGAGGGAGGAGCACAACGGGCATTTAATGCGCGCAGAGATAGCCGTTTAAAGGTGACCACAGAGGTGACTGCCCGCTGCTCGTTTTCTCCTCTGCTCACGCCATTTCCGGACTCAGCGCACGCTCCGACCCGAGGAAGGAGACGACGTTTCCACTGTCGGATTGAAATCGAACGGTTCCATTAGAACGGGGTGATTATAACGATTTGATCGCTCGCTCGAACCTGGTCCGTTGATTTGGATCCTACGGTTCACGTTGCGCGAGCCATTCGGATAGTCCGATCGTTCACGCGATTGTGGGCCTTTGATTTAGAATCCAACGGTTCACTTGGATCGGCGCGCTCGGATGGTCCGAACATTCACGCGATCGTGGGCCGTTTGATGCCGATCCAATGACTCACAACGCTCGCACCCAAACGACCGAGTCAGTGCAGTTAGTTGATCGAACCCAGTCAAGTTGCTCGAGCCCGAGTTTGACCCGAACCAAATGAACAGTGAAAACCAGTTAGGGTTTGAATTTAAATAGCTGATTTTTGAGGAATTTGTTTAAGGTAGCAAACCAGCTCCAAAAATTATAAAATTTTAACTGGATGCTGCTGACTACAGGATGAACCTCACATCAAATTTTTAGAGATTTTCAAGCACTGCATTTTTCTCCAGAAATTTCAGAACGTGTGAATTAGGGTTTGACCCAGCTTTGACTTGCCTCCAAAAATTATCAAATAATTTCTAAAAATCATGAGATAATTCAGAGGTGTTACCCAGCCTCCCTAGAGCTCAGGAAAAATATTTCCATGGGTTTGGCACAAGATCTTTGCCAAGGAGGTTTTTGATTGGAGTCAATTGAGGATTTTGATTTTTATTTCCATAACTCCTTTACAAGAATTACAGAAATGATCAAGAACTTCAAGATGCAAGAAAAGTTTTAATTTCTTCTCATTTTCTTACATTTGAAACACAAATCCATATTTGGGATGTTACACTAAGCATTTCTAAGCATGACATCGAAAAGACAATAAAAGAGCGTAATTAAATCACCGGGCTCTAATTCACCAGCGATATTAATAACTTTTGTTTGTGGCAGGGGATAACAATTTAAGGGCAACAATGCAATAGGAATTGCTACCTCTAATAGGGAAAAATACTTTGACACAAAAGCATGCATACATACAATTTGTAAACAAAGCATTAGACTTGAAAGTAATAGGACATTTATGATCAAACTGCTTGCCTTGCTGTGGATTACCCTCTTCCTGTAGAGGAGCGCTCTCGCAATCAATAATATCATTTGAATCTACCGAAAGAAGTCGAAAGCACAATAAGAACGCATAACACCGAAAAGACCTAGAAATTCAAGGTCATCCAAAAATTATGAAAAATTCGCAGAATGAAGATCCTGATTTTAGATGAATTTAGCAACAAGAATCAATTCAATTGAATGTTCTACACAGAAGTTATAGCCGTTTGAAAATAAGTTTTCAGAAAAATCAAATTTAATTACAAGCTATCACTATTCATCCTATATTAAAAGTTTATGTGAAAATTTCTGGAGAAGTGGTGCACATGGAATTTCTTTGGTAGATAGAGCATCACATGAGATGATCAACGAAAAATGATTCACCTTATTTGGACCTAAGATGAATTTTCTATGATTTTTCAAAGGCATGAAAGTAGTACACAAGTTACATGCAAAATCAGATTTTTAGTAACAGTATTGCAATACCCCAGAAACGGAACGGGTAAAGAAACGAATCGAGTAATTTGAATGGAAGTCGGGGGGAGAAAAGGCAAATAAAGAATTAGAAATTCCTGTTCAAAGAGGGGGGTTTTCTGTGATTTCTTGCAAACTTGGGCCGCGGGCCGCGATCCCATAGGCCCAAGAGGGGGAACCGGCCTAGGGGGGCTGGCCAAAGGGGGGAGGTGCCCCAAACCCTAGCCGCCTCCCCCACTCCCTCTCCCCCCCCCAAGCCGCCACCTCCACCTCTCCTCCTCCCCAAGCCGCCTCCTCTCATGCTTTGTTGTGATTATGTCGGAGGTTGTACTCAAACAAAAATTATAGGCTACGGGTTTCTATGGGTCTCTATTTGTTTTTCAAAACAGTTCTTGTCTTTCTGACTGCTGAGCTCTCTTTACTACTTGTAAACGTTATTTTTGACAAGATCGTTCTCTTTATGATAATCCTATCTTTCTTGTTGATAAAGGTGACTTGGTCATCCGTTTGACATTTTGGAGAATGAAAATTTTCTTTCACAAAGTTCATTGAAGAAATTTTGACTCCGCGGAGTGTTGAAGTTTAGAACCTCCCTTTGAAAAAAAAGAAAAGAAATGTGTTGAAACCCCTTTGTAAGGTTTTGTGGTGTTATGTGAGGGTAATGCTGATTCTTTTATAGAGAAAGAAATTTGATCGTCTTTCGTGATAATTCTAAAATGATCAAATTTTAAGTTTTGTGTTCATGATCTTTTGGGGGTTCAAGCTTTATGGGATAAACGAAATTTGTCGAGTAAAGCGATATGTTGTAAAGTATAATGGTTCTTGAGTGAGGCGAATGCTTTGATTTGAATACTCGTCTATACTTATTTGTTAAAGTCTGATATTCTCTTCTTGTGAGGCCTATACTTTCAACTGCATACTCCACTTATATTCTATGAGTTCAGTGTTTAATTGGTTTTCCCCTCAGTCCTGTGCTCATTGCGAGTGGTAAATGAGTTTTTAGTTGGTGAAAAATCGTTTTCATGTACCTCTTCCTTTGAGAAAGATTCGACCCATTCTTTTCGCATGAGTCTTTCAAGGTGTTTTCTAATTGTTATTGCGAAACAGAAGTTAAAACTTGTATTAAATTGATCGCCCACGGTGATATCTCTTAAATGAGAACACTTCAAGTTTAGTTTTCGTGACCTTTTGGAGTTCGTGAATAATATGGTAACTGAAATTATTTTAAGTAAAATAGTGTATGGAGTTATCCTATTGCTTCTTAAGAGTTTCGTGTGATTTAGTCCTAAAGGCTCCTTAGTTTGAGTTCGCAAAGGAAGGTTGCAATCAAAGGAAATTTTCGTTGATTTCTTGAAGAGGAAATTAATCTGTTTGTTTTGTGTGAAGTCTTATAAATGAAAATGTTTCGAGTTTTGTTGCTGAGATCATTTGGATCTCATGCTTCATGAGTAGATGAACTGTTCCAAACAAATTTGGCGTGTTGAATAATTTTATTGGTTTTTAAGTAGTTCTGTGGGTTGGACTAAAGAACTTACCTTGTTCGTATTATTAGTTCAAGGACTAAATGCTATGTTAAAGGAAGGGGTGCAGTAGAAGTATTTGAGAATTTGAGTCAAGTTTTGTATCATGTGGTTATTTGAAGCTTGCCTAGACTTTATGCTCTTTCCGCTCAAGAGATGTTGAGCTTCAACCGTAATGTCATTTTCCTTATTAGTTGTTACTTGTTAATTCCTTTTTGAGGGATGTGTCCCCTCAGCTGTGAGTTCAACTTTTGTTTCTTTTAAGGTACTCCTTACCGGATTCTTTCTTTTGGTTTCGTGCTAGCTGTGAGGAGCAACATTTTTTTTGTGTGATGAAGCTTGTCCTTATTCGACTCTTTCTTTTGAGAAGGACCCAGCAGTGTTGTTGCGAAGTTTTGTGAAGCGTAAATTGGCCTCTGTTTGGTTGTGGCTAAGTTTTGCTTGTGGTGATATTTTGCTACCAGGTTATTGGAGGAGTAGTAGGATGTGAAATGGCTTTGATCTGTATCTGTTGGAGGAAAAAAAATTGATCCACAGGGAATGTTTGGTTCCGAAGTAGACCTGAATAGTGTTATGGCTGAGCGGAACCTATGGCATAGTGAAATTCCAAAACTTCAGTTCATGTTGAAAGGTCGAGTATTATTGAAGGTATGAAAACCTTGATTAAATTTATAGAGTAACACAATTGGATATTGTAGAGGTTTTGGAAGTTAAATATGGGCTTTACACTCTTGTGCTAGACCATTGGTCACACGATGATTGTGTGTAGAGAAATGGAATAATAGAGTTTCCTGAGCAGCGAATGATCATTGATAGAACTCTTCTGATGTAATACATAAACATGTGTACTGAGTATTCTAAGTTGTTCTGGAAAATTAGAGGTGATGTGATTGTGTGTGATTTGTGGCGCTTTAGGTGACTTCAATCAAACTAATGTTGATTAGTAGAATGAGATGCCTAGAGTATTCAGAGGGTTCAATGGAGCCTCTCCACAATAGTGTAGATGATGAATTTCAGTCTGAGCATAATTTGAAGATGTGTAATTAATAAGTTTAAGCTCGTGGGGTATGCGATGAGTTCAAATTCCAAGGTTCGAGAGAAACTTTAGTCGTAAAAGGGAAACCGATAAAAAGGATGTTTTCTTGGGTAGTGAATCGTTTTCTTTATTCACGCTTGACTTGGTGTTGTTGACTGATGTCTTCCACAATTTTTGGTTGGCGTTGTTTTGACATGTTTGATTCTTTCCAATCCAGACAAACTAAAAGAAGTATTTGGTTTGGGCATTCGAGTGATTTCTCCTTTAACTATCGTGGTGTTCATTCGTAAACTGCCTATTTAGAAAATGGATTTGTTACCGTGTTGAATTGTCAAATTTGGGCTTTAACCTCTCTGGTGGAGAGTTAGCATTGCGTGGATGCGATGAGGACTCTCCATTTCCAGTTGGATTCTCTTGGTTTCCGAAGATTTTAGAAATTAGGAAGTTGGCATATTGCGTTGACCATCTCGGGTCCTTATGCGAAGTACGCATCGTTTGGTGTGCTCGAGTGTTAAGCGAGTAACTGAGCAATTCCAAGCTCGGGATGTTGTTGTTTCATTCCAATCGTAGTTTTCTTTCGAATAGATTTATGTTTAGATTCGAGGTCGAATCCTATTAAGGGGGGTAGAATATAATACCCCAGAAAGGGAACGGGTAAAGAAACGAATCGAGTAATTTGAATGGAAGCCGGGGGGAGAAAAGGCAAACAAATAATTAGAAATTCATGTTCAAAGAGGGGGTTTTATGTGATTTCTCGCCAACTTGGGCCGCGGGCCGCGATCCCATAGGCCCAAGAGGGGGAACCGGCCTAGGGGGGCCAGCCAAAGGGGGGAAGCGCCCCAAACCCTAGCCGCCTCCCCCACTCCCTCTCCCCCCCAATCCACCACCTCCACCTCTCCTCCTCCCCAAGTCGCCTCCTCTCATGGTTCTTGGTGCACCCCTACTGCCCTGGTGCCGCCCCCTGCAGTGGTGCCTCCCCTTCTCGCTAACGGAACTCCCTGCTGCCGACATTCGCAAGAAAGAGAGGAGGACAGCACGATTCAGCCAACGGAGGGAAGGAAAGGGGTGAAGGGAAGGGGGATCGTCATCCCCAAGGCTTTTTCTCCGTCGTACTACGAGTCTTCAAGGGTAACGACGAGTTTGATTCGTGGTTTGATGTTTATTGGATGAAAAATCAATTAGTAGAATTGGATCGATCTACTGCTGTTAAATTTCCAGAACCTGTCCGGCGTCTTGCGCGGTCAGTTTGGTCCACTTAGAATCCGATATGGAGGCTCCACCCTGCTAGTGATTTGTAGCTCCGATTGTTATCTTTCCATAGGCACTAAGATCAGGAGATTCCATCTTACGCTTTAGGAGATATGAATTTTTAACAGTGCACTATTCTGTCTGTCTGAGATTTGGAGACTGTCGGTTTGTTCCTCTGTTTTGGTATAGTTAGAGTGAGATTCAAAACTTTTACCCAACTAGGTTATTGTAGCCCTTTAAATAATATTTCTAAGTTGATAAATATCACCTCCATTGGATCAGTAGAATGAAAGTTACATCATTTTATTTACTGCTATTCTGTATTCTAGACAGATGTCTGTCAGTTGTTTTCAACCGCGGTTTAGCTAACTGTTTTGGCAAAATCAAAGAACCCCGTCATCTAGAGTTTTGTAGCGTTACGCATTAATTTTCATTGGGCACTGGTTCCAGGTCGTGTCGAGTCCCAGATAATTATTTATGATTTTATTTGTACTGCTATCTAGTTGGTTGGGCAGATGGCTGAAATGAGTATTGTCCGTTTATATTCGTGGTCTTTGTTGGTTAGTGGGAGGGATAGTGTGGGTCTCCCGTACCTAATCCATGCCACGTTATTCTTATTTCGGGATCATACTTGTGTAGGCAGCGAGGCATCGCATGTGGGAACACCTTCGTTGCTTGCTAGCGCGTCGCAACGCGAAAGGCAAGTACATTGAAATCCTTTACATTGATGATTGATGTTTGTTTGTGTTCGTTCTAATATTTCCATGATCCATGTTTTCGATCAAAGATATTAATCAATATTCATATTCCATTACATACAAGTGCCATGTGTTAAGATATATTAATTTCTGTTGAATGCTCGTTCATGGTTGATATACCGGTAATGTTTTGATCCATGTTGATATTCCATGTTATACATTCCGTTCCTATTTGATAATCCATGAGGAAGAAAACGATAATATTCATTTCATTTATGTGTTGTTCATGTTCCTTTCACGGTAGTGGATTTGTAAAGACCCATCAACTCCAGTATGGGCATGTAAGACCCACCATTTCAATGTGGGCAGTTTCGGACACCCGTATGAAACGTTCTTCATAGGGTAATTGGATCCCCGGGCTTTGTTAAGTACGGGCTTAAGTGAACACCGACGGGTGTCTCACTCGCTATACCGGTATGAGCATATGTTAGTCCATTCCTTTCACTGCATCCATTCATTCCATTCATGCACATAAGTTTTCAGAGATTAATTCATAATTCGTATTGAGATTGGTTTGTTTATAACATGGTATGTTCAAACTATCTACTGTACTTGCTGAGTTTTGACTCATTCTTGTTTTCTGTCTTTATTTAGGTGAATGTTGATGATGGCTTTGTTGGGAGGGATTAGACAAGCACATTTCACTCAGATCATTATTATTCCTCTTCATTGATTAAGTTCGATTATGTCTATCATTGGTAACTGAGAAACTGTAATAAATAAGTCTAAGACTGAAGGTTAAATCCTGCAAGTAGTTCTTCAAATTACTCCATTGATCATGTTCTGATGTATTCAGTCTTAATTCCTGACATGCTTCTGTTAAAGTTGGTCCCTTCATTTACTTAGAGGAGTTATAGTTTAAGTTCTTCTGCAATTTGATTGGATGTTAGTTCTTTTAGGTAACATCTTGACTTCCGAATAGCCAGGGTGTTACAATTATCATGCTTACAACCTATTTTACAATAACCTACCCTAACAGAGGATCCTAACAAAATTGAGTTTACTCCATTTGGGGTTTTTATGAATCAGTTACGAATTTTCAAAATTGTTAGCAATTTATCATGTATTAATAATTCAATTTTGGAGCACTCTCCACAAAATAGGTTTTCTGAGATAGTGATAAGGTTGAAACTGATTTTATAATAAAGTTCATTAAAAATGAAAAAAAAAAAAGTGGTTTCACTATTTTTGGAGTTAAAATGAATTCGTTATGCATTTTCGAAGTTAATTGTATTTTTTCAGTCAGCAAACAAATCATTACGGGACTTTCTAAATATACTATTACTTTTCTTACCGTCCTCCATTCTAGCCGCCTTCACTGACAGGCGGAACCCGCGGTCAGCAGTTGACTGGGTCCACTTTGACCTGGTCCCTCGGAGAACGACGTCGAAGGCGGATTTCTAAAGTGCGCCTTCTAAACGCGAACACGTATTATTAGTTTTATATGCACAGAGAAAAAGCTTAAGCGTACTACACAAGTTTTACGCTATCACTTAACAGCCGTGGGGGCCCACATGACAGGTACACATTACTTGAGTTAATCAATCATTAGCATTTAATGACAGTGATTATCCCTAATTAACTTCACTACTGTGCTGTCGGCTTCCGACAAAACAAGGCAGCGCCTCCCGCACGTTTTGCCGGCGGCTCGCCGGCGTCTCCGGCCACAGCGGCACCGGCCAAGGGTAGGGATGAGTTTCTAATAGCCTGACGGTCCGACTGGCGGCCGGTACTTGGTCGGAGAACGGTTGAAGCGGCGGCGCGACAACGGAGTGCGGTGGTGTAGGTATGGCTCAGGAGGACTCACCGAACGGATGACATAACAAGCAAACGAAAGCACACCTAAGCTCCTACAGGGTAATGCGAAGCTACCTGAGCTGAAGAAAAGACCAAAGACCAACGGAGGAGTTCCGGCGATGTATGACCGAACGGCGGCGGTAAGGTCCTCACGAGGGCACGGCGACCTTAGCAAAAAGAGAACTAGAGACTGATCGGAAACACTTAAGTAGACCTAGGAGGTGCTACTACTGAAAGGAATTGATGAACAACCCACCCGTTTGAAAATGGATAGGGAATAGTGTTGTCGACCGAAATATGGGAAGAACTCCAATTTCAAATGTCCCTGCGATGCATCGACCAAATTGGTCGAGGGGAAATCATTAGATGGCTCCAAGGAAGGGGATGATACAATTAACTGAGAGAAACTCTTACTGGAGTCGATGATGACCTAAGTAGCAGTCGCGGGCGCGCTCTGGAGGTAGTGAGGACACGAATTTGCCCCAGGTCCTACAAGCAATGACAAGCGCCCCAATGAGCGAAAACGTGAAGGCCATGGGAAATGTGAGCCGGGGGAGACCGTGGGTGGAGACTTACCCGAGAGAAATGTTCGTGCGAGCTTCCCCCTCCTCGGCCACTGAGAGAAGTGAGGAAGAAGGTGGCATTGCGGGCCACTTAAGCCGAGCCGAGGGACGGAAGGGAGGTTGCGTGAGAGGGCGACGCCCAGGGATTGGTCACGGAGGCGGTGGGGTTCACGGTGTCAGCATAGCGGTGCAGAGCATGCCAGGCGCGTGGCGCACAGCGCCTGAACGCGCTGACGCGGGGAAGAAGTCGACTCTGACGTCGTGGGCCCGGCCTGTCTGTGAGTCGAGCGAAGGGGTCCGGGGCGAGGCGGTCTGGATCGCCCGATACTGATCGGACCGTCAAACCGGGCGCACTGGCGGCTAAAAGTGCCTGGAAGGCGCGTTAGGTTGATCCGAGGAATAGTAAAGTGGCTTGGTCGCATGAACAGTGGTATGCCCGAAGTTTGACTGGGGTTTTAAATTTGTTTCTCTACTTTGACCAGAGATTTGGAATAGAAATAAAATTCCAAAAACTCTGAAATAATTTGGGGGTCTTCCAGGGATGACCTAGAACCCATGTAAAATTTGAAAACCCATTGTTCATGAGTTATTTGCATAATTCAATTTCAAAGTTAAAATATGTTATTTATTGCGCTTGAATTTTCTGTGGTTTGAATTCAAACCCAAAGATTTGGTAAATTTTTTATTAATTCATGATAATCAATCTAGTACTTGAATAAATTATTTCGTAAGGTTTTCATCGCTTTTATTATCGATTTCTTTGGGAGTTCAGATTTGAGTTGTAGGTTTACTTTGCTTTTGTGATTTTCCAAGAGCAATAAATTAATCAAAAGATTTAAAAACCCTCTTCATGTTAATAAGGTGCACACTAATCATCATTACTTAATTTGGGATGTTGCAAGAAGATGGCCAGCAAAAAGGGAAAGTAGGAGAGAGTTAGGGGGAGTATCACTAAGGCTAGGAGACGGTTCCAGAGTGAGTAATTGGGGTTTGATTCACTGTAGACGAAGTGGTGGTGGAAGTGGTTGTTTCATCTGGAGCCTAGGAAAATGAGCGCTTTGGCGAGCTCCTGTGCACGAAGATCAAAATTGGGTTAGGGGATATACTCCTTGGGAGCCAAAACACAATATAACGTAGGTGGGGGAGAAAGAGGTTCAATGCGGCAGCCGGAATGGCAAGGCGACGCTCTGGTTCAGGGAGGTAAAGAGGAAGGTTAGTGGAGATTGGGAGCCTCTTGTAGGCATGGTGGCGGAGAAGACAATGCGGCTGGCCACGCACTTAGTACGAAGGCATGCGCTGAGCTGATAGATGAAGTGATGGAGTGGCAACAAGGTATGGTGAGGACGCGAGACACGAATGAGCCGACATGGGCATAGGAGAAGGCCGAGGGTGGCCAACCAAACCGAGGACGAGTAAGCCACGCAGGCGCGAAGCACTACCAAAATCCGCTTATTTCCCGAGTGTTTAGACGAAAACACTCGGCTAGGTCCCGAGTGTTTAATATGACACTCGAAACGAAAAGTCAGCATGCACTCGATAGAAAGAAGGTTCCTGAGTGTTTGCCATAACAGTCGGGAGATAAAGTATAATCCCGAGTGTACAAAAATGGAAACACTAGGGAGAGAAAGCCACACCTTTTTTCGCTGCTAACCCTATATCCCCCACGTAGAGCTCTCCTGCCCCCACCACCACCCCATCCATCTTTCCACATCTCCATCCCGGCGTTTCTCCTCACGTCGATCTAGCACTAGGGTTAGGGCTTCCCCTTCTCCTCCAGCCCCATGGCTCTCGCCGACGCCCCCCGCCTCCTCCGAACCCGATAGCGGTGGCATCTGTGACGAGGAGAAGGTCATCACGAAGCCACTCCTCTCAGTGCCCTTCCCCTCATCGGCAATGGCCACGCCAGCACAGGAGAGCCACGAGGAGCTGGATCAGAGGTACGTGTTGTACACGCAGTGGGACGCATACAGGCCGATGGGCCTAGGCCCCTTGGGGGCGGCGGAGGTGGAATGGCTGGCTTTCGCGGCGGCCATGGTCCTCCCGCTCTAGGTCATGGCGGGTGTCCTCGTGGTCGTTGCCTAATACCTCGTTTGCCGCGTGTGCCCGCTACGGGTGGAGGAGGAGCGGGTAGCGTCGGCGAGGGGGAATAGTATGCGCAGCTGGAAGGGTGGAGGCTGGAGGTGGTCATGCGTTGCGGCTGCTCCCTCGTCCGCACCTTTATCATATTTTGTTTCAATTTATTTTGATCCTTAATTAGTTTTGTATTTCTAGTATTTGGTTTTCTTGAATTTATTAATTAGAAAAAAAATCTTTCAAATAAATCCTGAAATGCAGATATAAACAAAGATCAATAAAAAATTTAATTTTTTATCACATTTTTATCTGTTTTAAAACAATCCCAATATTTGGGTTGTTACATGTTTGTTTTCTAGTTTTGTATCATTTGATCTGTCATGAAAGGTATTTTAATAACATAATAACTTTATATTATTTTGTGAAAATATTTATAAAAAAATAGTGATCAAAGTTGTATATTGGAGACCGTGTGCTCCATGTCAACGTCCAAAACGTCTTATATTGTTGAACAGAACAAGTACCTTCTAGTTTTTTTACGTGAAAAGTAGAGGAGCACAGTGATGAAGCATCGAAGTGCTTAGATGGAGGTGGGTGTAGCTTCAACTGCCCGAAGATCGTGCTAATGTATTTGTGAACTCAGTTAATAGATGTATGCCTTCTTATAATATAAATAATTTTCTTAAATAGCTTCTGTTTTGGAGCCAAAACAAAAGTAATTACGAAATTATGTATTAAGAAAAATACTGCAATTAACTGTGCTCCGTGGCAACTACTCCCTCCGTTCATAAATGTACGATGTTTTCGAAAGCGTGTAGTCAACACTACTACAAAATAGGCAATAGAAGGCGCCTCATCACAGACGGTCTGTGATAAAATTATCACTTACGATTCTTCGTTAACCGTCTGTGATAAGGACATATCACGCAGCGGTTTATTAATACAACTGTCGCGGATACTTCACGCACGATTGTCGCGAATAACCGCTCGTGATAATGGTAGTCATCACAGACGATTTTTTACAAGAACCGTCTATGATAGGCATTTATCACAGATGGTTCTTGTAAAGAACCGTCTGTGATATACAAGCACTATAAATAGATGCTCCCGACAGGCCCCCCTGCCCATTCCATTTGAGGCACCGCCACCCTTCGCCTTTGCCTCCTCCCATTGGACACCCTCATCTCGCCTCCTCCCTATTGGGCCACCCTGTTGTTGCTGCCTCCTTCCATGCACATTGCTGCCCATTCCCTTTTGAGCTGTCACCCCTGCCGCCTCCTCCCCCATTGCGGCACCTCTGCTGCCTCCTTCTACATTGTGCCACATTGGAGAGAAGGGTAACGATCTGTAACACTTTATTTTTGCTCTAGACTAATCACTAATGTGTAATGATCTGTAACCCTTTATATTTGTTCTAGACTAATCACTAATGTGTTTGGTCATTATTTCTGTTGAAAATGTTTAACAACCCAGCGCACATCGAAGCTCACTTAATACGAAGGGGTTTCAAAAACGGATATACATGTTGGACCAGTCACGGTGAAGAGCAGATTATACTGGAAGTCAGTAATGATGACATCCCCGAGGAAGTCAACGATATGCAGGGTGTGGAATGTGCTTTTGATGAGGATATGTCGCATGATGACAATCTGGATCAGATGCTACGCGATGCAGAAGGGAACTACGGTGAGAGAGAGTTTTGTAAATTCGTGGGCTTAATGGAGGACTCGGGGAAACCTATGTTCCCTGGCTGCAAGCCGGAATACACAAGGTTGTCAACCGTGCTTGAACTGCGTACAAATGAGAGAACTTCACTTTACGCGCCATGTTATTTAGCACTATCAATGATTTTCCTGCCCTTGGTAACCTGTCCGAGTTCAGTACAAAATGAACCAAAGCCTGTCCACACTACTTAGATGGTACCGAGAGTGTATGGCTGAACAACTCACTCAAAACTATGTATATGCGTCACCGTAGGTTCCTTCTCAAGATTCACCTATACCGCAAGATGAAGAAACATTCAACTGAAATAAGGAGGACGGTTCAGCTCCAAGTGCTTTTAGAGGGAAAGAGGTCTATGATATGGTTAAGGATATCGATGTTGTGCTTGGAAAGGGACGTAAATTAAGGACCCTCGTAAAAATATCCGAAGAAGCGGCCAATTTTTGGGACTTGCCTTGTTGGGAGCACTTAGAAGTTCGCCACTGCATCGACGTTATGCACGTGGAGAAGAATGTATGTGATAGCTTGATTGGTCTCTTACTGAACATTAGTGGCAAAACAAAAGATGGTGTTAACGCACGGCGTGACTTGGTTGATATGAACATAAGAACAGAGTTAGCACCGAAAGAGACCGATAAAGGACGAACGTACCTTCCCCCAGCTTGCTACGCTTTGTCCAAGGCCGAGAGAAATGAACTGTGTCAAAGCTTGCATGGTGTGAAAGTTCGGTCCGGTTACTCCTCCAATATTGAGAAACTTGTTTCCATAAAAGATTTGAAATTCATTGGTATGAAGTCTCATGATTGTCATGTGCTGATGACACAAATGCTTCCTGTTGCAATTAGGAGTATCTTGCCGAACAAGGTCCGAGTGGCAATCTTTAGGCTGTGTTATTTCCTTAACTAAATTGCTCAGAAGGTCATTGATCCGGAAGGACTCGACACTCTGCAGACCAAGGTGGTGACGACTCTATGTCATCTTGAGATGTATTTCCCTCCATCATTTTTTGATATCATGGTCCATCTCATTGTTCACCTTGTTAAAAAGATAAAGATATGCGGCTCTGTGTTCCTGCGTCATATGTACCATTTCGAGAGATACATGGGAATTCTGAAGTCCTACGTGCGAAATCGATCTCGGCCGGAGGGCAGTATCATCGAAGGTTATGCAACCGAAGTGGTCATTGAGCTCTGCGTCGACTACATGGCTCAGGTGGAACCGATAGGTGTGCCTCTATCTCGTCATGAGGGGAGATTGGAGGTATCGGGACCATCGGAAGGAAAGCAATCACTCCCGATATAGATACATACGCGCAAGCCCAATTCACCATCTTGCAACACATGACCCAAGTGTCCCCGTACATCGACGAGCACAAAGACGTGGTACGCCAACAGAATCCAGACCGGTCGGAGGTTTGGATAAGGAGAGAGCACGACCGTCGATTCAACGAATGGTTAAAGGTGCGATTCACTGGGAGGTCATCAAGTGATGAAACACTGCTGTGGTTGGCAAAAGGGCCAAAATTTACAATTGTGACATGGCAAGTATACAACATAAATGGGTACACGTTTTATACGGCAGCTCACGATAGGAAGAGCACAGTCCAGAACAGCGGTGTCCGCATAGATGCATTTCACGAGGGGTTCAATATCGCGGGGCACGCGGGTTGAACTCGTACTATGGGATCATAGAGGAGATTTGGGCGCTCGACTATGTACTTTTCAAGATCCCCCTGTTTCGATGTCATTGGGTTAAACTTCCGCAGGGCGTAAAGGTCGACAAGTATGGCGTCACTACTGTGGACCTCAAACGTGTCGGATACAAGGACGAACTATTCGTACTCTCTAAGCAAGTTGTTAAAGTTTTTTATGTAACGGACCCAGCAAATAAGAACCGCGACGTAGTTCTTCATGGGAAAAGAAGGATTGTCGTAGTTGAGAATGTCGTGGATGAGGAAGAGTACAATCAATTTGACGAGTTGCCTCCATTCGGAGACGGCATCAGACTGGAGGAAGAACCCAGTGAGAAAGCTAATTATATGCGGTCGATCATCATCAAGGACTATATTTCAATTAAGCATGTATTCCATTGTAATATTATGTTAACATGGAAATGCGTCACGTGTTATGGACTTGTTCTTCCATTGTAATGTGATGTCAACGTGGAATTGTCATGTGTTATGGACTTGTCATCTCTAATGTTGGTGTTAATGCAGACTTGTTAGAGTTATCAACTTGTTGAGAATATCATATCTGAAACCTTGTTGGAAATGCACACAAATGGGCAAATATGTTTTGTCATTTGAGCAAAGTTAAAAGTGCATTGCTTCTGTGACCTGGCAGTCTGACCGCCAGGGGTCACCAGTCTGACCTGTGCCAAATCGGTTAGACTGCCATGTGTTGGGCGGTCCGACCGATTTCCCTTTGAAATGATTCTCTGTGCGGTAGTTCCGCCGTTGATAAATGGAACTACCGGTGTGTGGAAGTTCCGAAGTTCTCACGGAACGTTTATTCCAGAGAAGCACATTTTTGGTGTGGGTCAATTTGCCTCGGGCGGTTGGACCGTCCACCCTTGGCGGTCTGACTGATTTGGCGGTGGTCAGATTGGCCATTAGTTGGCGGTCCATTTGTGCACACCACAGACTGTTCAATTATAGAACCGTTTGTGATGTGAGATATCACGGACGGTTCTTTAATCGAATCGTCTGTGATAACTCTAATATCATAGACAGTTCAATTTTATAACCGTCTGTGATGCTTCATTTATCACAGACGGTTCGTTAATGGAATCGTCTGTGATATCTCACATCACAGACGGTTCAATTAAACAACCGTTTTTGATGTTAGAGTTATCATAGACGGTTCTTTAATAGAACCGTCTGTGATGTTATCTATATATGTGGCCCGCTGCACTTGCCCTAGTTCTTCCCAAGAATCGCCGCCTCCCCCGCTGTACTTGCCCTAGTTCTTCCCCAGAATCGCCGCTCGGCCTCCTCCTCCACGCCGAAGCCACGCCGCTCGGCCTCCTCCACCACGCCGAAGCCACCACTACTACAAAATATGCTATACTAGACACCCCATCATAGACAGTTCCTTTGTAACCGTCTGTGATAAAATTATCACAGACGGTTCTTCGTTAACCGTTTGTGATAAATAAGTATCACAGATGGTTCTTTATACGAACCGTCTGTGATACTTAACAGACGGTTCGTATAAAGAACCGTCTATGATACTATAAACAAGCACTATAAGTAGATGCTCCCGACAGGCCCCCTTTCCATTCCATTCGAGGCGCCGCCACCCTACTGCTGCTACTGCTTCCTACCCATTGGCCACCCTACTGCTGCTGCTTCCTGCTCCCCCATTTTCAACTGTTACCCCTGCCTCCTCCTCCCCCATTGCGGTACCTCTGCTGCCTCCTCCCACATTGTGCTACCTTGGAGAGAAGGGTAACGATCTGTAACCCTTTTATTTTTACTCTAGACTAATCACTAATGTGTAACGATCTGTAACCCTTTATATTTGCTCTAGACTAATCACTAATGTGTTTGGTCATTATGAAGGGTACTTGCGGTTTATTAATATAATTTAACACTAATTAATTTGTTACGTGCGTATACGTGTAGATGGACCGGAACTGGATGTACATTGAGAACAGTGTGAGTGAAGAGTATATTAATGGCGTGTTTGCTTTTAGAAGAGCCGACGAGCAAGATATGTGGAAGAAGGGGATAAAATTTATGTCTTGTCCATGCATTGATTGCGATGAATATGAAAATGTTTAACAACCGCGCAGATCGAAGCTCACTTAATCTGAGGGGTTTCAAAAAGTATATACATGTTGGAGCAGTCACGGTGAAGAACAGATTATACCGGAAGTCAGTAATGACGACATCGCCGAGGAAGTCAACGATATGCAGGGTATGGAATGTGCTTCTGATGAGGATAGGTCGCGTGATGACAATCTGGATCAGATGCTACGTGATGCAGAAGGGAACTACGGTGAGAGAGAGTTTTGTAAATTCGAGGGCTTAATGGAGGATTCGGGGAAACCTTTGTTCCCTGGCTGCAAGCCGGAACACACAAGGTTGTCAACCGTGCTTGAACTGCTGAAATTGAAGGCAAGCAATGGTTGGTCCGACAAGAGTTTTACGGCGTTGTTAGGTCTCTTAGCTGACATCCTTCCAGAGGTAAACGTGTTGCCCAGCACGACCTACCAAGCTAAGAAGGTTATTTGTCCATTGGGAATGTAAGTACAAAGAATACATGCATGTCCTCACGATTGTATCCTCTACCGTAAAGAGTATGCAAACATGCATTTATGTCCCGTGTGCAAAGCATCCCGATACAAGCGTAAGAATACTGCTAAGGCGAAGCAAGGACCTCCTGCTAAGATGTTGTGGTATCTGCCTGTGATCCCACGTTTGAAGCATTTATTTGCGAACCGAAAGGAGGCAATATTGATGCTTTGGCACTAGGAGGAGCGTAAGAAATATGCAAAGCTCAGACACCCTGCTGATTCTGCCCAGTGGAGAAACTTCGATCGGAGCTTCGAAGAGTTCGGTGCGGAACCGAGGAACATAAGGTTAGGGTTGAGTACGGACGGAATGAATCCTTTCGGTAACATGAGCAGCCGACATAGCATCTGGCCCGTGAATCTCTGTATGTACAACCTTCCTCCTTGGCTGTGTATGAAGCGGAAATACATTTTGATATCACTACTTATCCAAGGGCCGAAGCAACCTGGGAACGATATTGAGGTGTACCTAGCACCATTATTGGAAGATCTTGTGACACTTTAGAACGAAGGGGTACAAGTATGGGATGCATACAAACGAGAGAACTTCACTTTACGGGCCATATTATTATGCACCATCAATGATTTTCCTGCCCTTGGTAACCTATCGGGGTTCAGTACAAAAGGAGCCAAAGCCTGTCCGCACTGCTTAGATGGTACCGAGAGTGTATGGCTGAACAACTCATGCAAAATTGTGTATATGCGTCGCCGTAGGTTCCTTCCCAGTATTCACCCATACCGCAAGATGAAGAAATAATTCGACGAAAATAAGGAGGACGGTTCAGCTCCAAGGGCATTTAGAGGGAAAGAGGTATGTGATATGGTTAAGGATATCGATGTTGTGCTTGGAAAGGGACGAAAATTAAGGACCCCTCAGAAAAAACATCTGAAAGAAGCGGTCAATTTTTTGGGACTTGCCTTGTTTGGAGCACTTAGAAGTTCGCCACTGCATCGACGTCATGCACGTGGAGAAGAATGTATGTGATAGCTTGATTGGTCTCTTACTAAACATTAGTGGCAAAAAAAAAGACGGTGTTAACGCACGGCGTGACTTGGTTGATATGAACATAAGAACCGAGTTAGCACCGAAAGAGACCGATAAAGGATTTAACGACATTCCCCGACTTGCTACACTTTGTCTAAGGCCGAGAGAAATGAACTGTGTCAAAACTTGCATGGTGTGAAAGTTCCGTCCGGTTACTCCGCCAATATTAAGAAACTTGTTTCCATGAAAGATTTGAAATTAATTGGTATGAAGTCTCATGATTGTCATGTGCTGATGACACAGATGCTTCCTGTTGCAATTAGGAGTATCTTACCAAACAATGCCCGAGTGGAAATCTTTAGGCTGTGTTATTTCTTTACCTCAATTGCTCAGAAGGTCATCGATCCCGAAGGACTCGACGCTCTACAGGGCGAGGTGGTGACAACTCTATGTCATCTTGAGATGTATTTCCCTCCGTCATTTTTTGATATCATGGTCCATCTCATTGTTTACCTTGTGAAAGAGATAAAGATATGCGGCCCTGTGTTCCTACGTCATATGTACCCTTTCGAGAGATACATGGGAATTCTGAAGTCCTACGTACGGAATCGATATCAGTCAGAGGGCAGTATCATCGAAGGTTATTCAACCGAAGAGGTCATTGAGTTCTACGTGGACTACATGGCTCAGGTGGAACCGATAGGTGTGCCTCTATCTCCTCACGAGGGGAGACTGCAGGGTATCGGGACCATCGGGAGGAAAGCTGTCGGGACCCAAATATGCAAATCTGGACCCTCTGTGTATTCTGCACTAGTCCAGGATCACGCTAGTGCACACAGTGTCAACATTGATGAAATATCACATCCATACAACGAGTATAAGAATAAACGAGTACTTTAAATAACAAATAACTGTTGGGACCTTATGGTCGAGTTTTACATTTATTAAGCCATGCAAGGCTGACAATAAAAAATAAAGCTGCAATGAAACGAAATAAACTCGGTGGCTCCCATCAATTTACCACAGCAACCGATCGATCAAGACCCTAACGCTCAACCTTCGTAGAACTCCTCTTCAAAAGCAAAGATTTACTCCTCCACTTCATTGATTTGTTTAGCAAGAGTGAGTACACACGTACATCGCAAGTCATACCACGTAATGCATTTATACATGATGGCTTATTCCAAAGAAATGGCTTCGTGGTTATTTTGCGTAAATGCAACATTTGCAATTGAATACAAATAATAGATTGAAAGCATAATTCAAAACAAATAGACAATAATAAGTTAACAATTGATTTCACAAAGGACACACAGTCTAATCAAGTTCTTTCACACATTGAACAAGTTATCTCACACGGTGACCCTTCCCATTTGTTTTATGAAAATCTACCCTCGTGTGAAATTCCGAGCATGTCCATAACCGAGGACGCGGCTATTCGAATAGATTGGTTTAAACACTCTGCAGAGGTTGTACACTTTACCCACACGATGAAATCAACCGGATCGAGTTGATCACAACAAAACCTTTCGAGACTTCATCTCAAACAATGACACTCTGGTGTGCTTTATCCGTCAATTTGTACACACGTACTCTTGGAACGACACACACCATTGGACGGGGATGCAATGAATCGTCCGCGATGTGACATATCACACCTCCAAATTTCATCACATAGCTTAAATACAACCCGAGTTGTCAATGTCAAGACTCCATAACTTACTAAGTCAGCCCGGCCCATACTAGGCATGTGGTCGCATGCAAGAAGGCCAGTTCAATGGCGCACAAAGTTAAGTCCTTAATTGACTAAGGCAAGACTTCCAGCTTTAACCCAAATCACAAAGTTTAATAAGCACACAGCTCCACCATTCACACAGTAATCCACCACTTGCCTCGGCCTAAATCTTTTCCCACCCGTTGATTAAGTGCAACACATGCCATCAACGAGTAATAGCACACAAAGACACACAGATTCATCACACAGTTCCATAATCACTTAGTCAAGTTTATAATTGCAACTCTCACATGAAATGATGACTCGTGGCATGGCTAAGCAGTCTAATCGTATCTAACCAACCCACGTTGGTGCTACGATAATACCAACTAATAATTAACCAACCTAGGGTGACAAAAGATTATGGCATACAATAGACAAGGTGGATATAACAATTTGGATTATTATCTATCCCAAAAGCATTTAAATAAATACTTGAAATAGAATGCAATACATTGAAACAAAGTATTTTGGCTGGGTTCAAAATGATCAAAGGTATAACTTGCCTTGGAATAGATCTAGATATTGGTCTTGGTCTTGAGGTGCTCCTTCTTCTGCAAAATTCCCCGAAGTATCGACGTCTACTCGCAAACGAGACAAAAGAAAACAAAACAAATAAATAACAGAGGCAAAATAAACTCCAAATATTAAATAAAATTCACCATTAAATAGATCTTAATTTTATATGAATTTACAAATTTGAATGGGCTCAATTGGACTTCGGATGCAAAAGATATGGGCTTTGGAAGATTGGAAAATCAATTAAACCCTAATTTGGATTTTCTCGAATTTCCCGAATAAATTTTCAATGGAAAAATCGGATTAATGACGTCGGCTGACGTCAGCGATGAATTTCCACCGGAAAAGAAAATAAATAAAAAAAATCGTACTGACAGGTGGGACCCACTGTCAGTGGCTCGGTACACCGTGAACTTGGTTCACCAAGAGATGGCTCGGGAGAGATAATGGGCGTGCCACCCATTGTTGACCAGGCGCCACGCCAAAGAAACCGAGGAGGTGGCGCCGAGTCGACTCGATTGGCGCCACGCCGGGCACCGGACACAGAGCAGAGGAGGCAGTGCCGATGAACTTGCCGGCGATGGCGACGGCGGACGGCGGCGAGTCGGCGGCGGCGGAGGGGCAAAATGGATCGCCGAGTGGAGTGCGCAGCTACTGGTGGTGGTGACGGTGCCTGGACGGTGATGGCTTACCGGCGGCAGCGAAGGAGGCGGCGGCGGTGACGAGCTTTCGTTGTCGGACGATCCGGCAACGGCGATGGAGACGTCCTCGGGCGAAGGCGACGGCGGCACCGAGTAGCTCCGGCTTTTGCGATCACGAGGGCAGCGGTGGCACAGACGCCGAGGGTCTGGAGGCGGCGGAATCCGGCGGCGGAGCGACTTCGGTCGACGGCGGAACTTCGGCAATGGCGGCGCCGAGAAAACGAGGGAGCGGGTGAGAAGTTGGGGCTTTGGTGCAGGAGGTCGGGGCGAGCAGATTCGAGGGGTCGGGGGCCTTTATATAGGCGGAGGAGGAGGAGACCGGGGTAGATACGGCAAGGGCAGCTGAAGGGCTGAGGCAGCGCGGGAGTTCGGAGAACGACGACGCGGACGTGGCATCGGCGGGCCACCAAAGCAGCGAGAGCAAGACGAAAGGTGTGCTGGCCGCGGCGATGGAAATCGACCACTGGGAGCGAGCGCGAGAGGGCGCCGCGATCGGCGGAAGGAGACACGGCGCTCATCCGAGCCGAAGGCGCGACGCAGCGGGAGTGGGCGGGCGATGGAATAGTGTTGGGTTTCGCCCAACACTGCTCCAAAGGATTAAAATTGGATTTCTATTTTTAATAAAATCAGAAAATACAAATAGCAAATAGAAATTAGCAAATGACTTTGGAAAAATCCTAAAATTCTATAAAATATAACCAAGCATATAGAATCTAAATAAAATAATTTTGACAATTGTTGATGTTGGGATTAAGCACATTAAATCAATTTGTCCTTAAAGTCCATATTAAGCTTTTTAATTTAATATTCAAATAAATCCAAATGATGAATTTTCTTGCTACCATTATTTAAAAGATTTTCAAGCTCAAAATAGGGATGTTACAAACCTCCCCTTAAACGAATCTCGCCCCGAGATTCCGCTAGCTAGAGAAAAGGCTAGGAACTCGCTTTCAACTCTTCTTCACGCTCCCACGCTGCTTCTCCTTCCGAGTGGTTACTCCATCGACTTTGCGTAAACGAACAGCCTTGCTTACAGTGCGGTGCTCTGCGACATCCAAAATCTTGACAGTCGCTCTTTGTACGTGAGATCCTCCTTGATTCAATTGACTCCAACGGGTGCGCTCTTCCGCACACGAAGACACTTCTTGGTGAGAGACATGAAAGACATCATGCACTCTCGCTAACGATCGCGGTAGCTCCAAGCCGTACGCAACTTCTCCACGGCCCAAAACCTTGAATGGACCCACATACCTTGGAGCAAGCTTCCCTTTGGTGTGGAATCTCTTAACACCTCTCGGCGGAGTAACTCAAGATACACAAAATCCTCGTTCAAAGTCGAGGTCACGACGACGATTATCGGCATAACTCTTTTGCTCGGATCGGGCTATCTTTAACCTCTCTCGATCATAGCAACTTGTTCTTCGCCTCTGGATAATATCCGCCCGAACACTACACGCTTGGTGTCTCGACCAATTCAACGGAGTTCTGCAGTAACGACCGTCTGAGCTTCAAATGGTGACATCTCGCAAACGGCTTGATAATCGTTGTTGTACGAGAATTCGCATACGGCAAACTTTTATCCCAACGGTAGCATTAGCTAAGGCATGCTCTCAACATATCTTCTAATATCGGTTGACTCTTTCATCCGGCCCATCCGTCTGGGATGATAAGCGATCAAATTCGATGAGTTCCTGTGGCTTCATGTAGACTCGCGTAAACGAGAGGTGAATTGAGATCCTCGATCCGACACTATCTTCTTAGGCACACCGTGCGGTCGACGATTTTTGACATATACAATTCGCCAAGCGGTCTCTCGAGTAAGTGGTTTTGATTGGCAAGAAATGGGCAACCTTAGTCAAACGATCCACTATTACCCAAATCGAATCATAACCCGATTGAGTCTTGGGTAGACCGTAATGAAATCCATACCGATCTCTTCCCACTTCCATTCTCGTATCTTCACGGTTGTAGCAATCCTGCCGCCTCGATGTTCGGCCTTTACTTTCGACACACGCCGCATAAGGCAACGAACTCGCGACGCCTCGCTTTAAATTTGGCCACCAAAACTTATTCTTAACATCCCGATACATCTTAGTGCTTCGGGGTGAATTGAATACTTAGAGTCATGGGCTTCCTTCGTAATCGGTTGTCTTAATCCATCCATATCCGCACACGATCGCCCATTGATCCACAATATATCCCGATCATCTATGGTAAAGTCTTTAAATTTTCCTTCCGACATCTTCTTCTTGAGATCAACAAACTCGTAATCCTTAGGTTGAGCTTCACGAATCTGCTTCTCCGAGTAGACTGCACTTCCAAATTGGCCACAAATCCTTCCTAACAACTTCTAGTCAGTAGCTTCGGAATTCCTCCCAAGTTCAACACAACTCTTTGCTTCCGAGCATTGCGGTAGCTCTTACGACTCGGTGCATCCGCAACTACATTGGCCTTACCGGGATGGTAATGGATTCCAAGATTATAATCCTTTATTAATTCCAACCATCTTCTCTGTCTCATGTTCAAATCGACCGAGTGAATATGTACTTGTGCTCTTATGATCTGTGTAGACTTCACAAATGATTCCGATGAGATAATGACGCTAAATCTTCAAGGCATGCACTACTGCACTAGTTCCAAATCATGGGTAGGATAGTTCTCTTCATGAGGTCTTAATTGCCTTGACGCATAAGCGGCGCCTCTTCCTTCTTGCATAAGGACACATCCTAATCCTTGACGCCAAGCATCACAAGAGATATCAAAATTCTTACTAATATCAGGCAAAACTAGCATCGGGTCAAGTCAAACGCTTCTTCAATTCTTGAAAACTTTCTTCACAAGTCAGTCCAAATAAACTTCTTCTCTTTCTTCAACAATTGCGTAAGAGGTTTAGCAATCGTTGAGAATCCTTCAATGAAACGACGATAGTATCCCGCCATTCCCAAGAAACTACGAATTTGAGTAACCGTCTTGGGCCGCTCCCAATTCATTCTGACTTTAACCTTCCGGTCAATCACTCCTTTCTTTGTCATTACATGACCGAGAAAATCAACTTTCTTCTTCCAAAAGTCACACTTGCTGAACTTGGCATACAAGCGATGTCTCTCCGAGCTTCTCTAGGATTAATCTCAAATGTCCTGTATGTTCTTCTTCCGACTTTGAGTATACCAAAATATCATCAATGAATACTACCACGAACTTATCCAAATATTCCATGAATACTTTGTTCATCATGTTCATGAAATAGGCGGGGCATTAGTCAATCCAAAAGACATGACTAAAAATTCATAATGTCCATACCGGGTTGAGAAAGCGGTCTTTGGTACATCCTTAGGACAAATTTTCAATCGATGATAACTTTGATCGCAGATCGATCTTGGAGAATACTCGGCTCCTTTCATCCGGTCGAACAAATCATCTATTTCGGGCAATGGGTACTTATTCTTGATGGTGACTTCGTTGAGGAACGATAATCGATACACATTCTCATACTTCCATCTTTCTTCTTGACGAACAAAACAGTGCTCCCCATGGCGCATTTAACTAGGTCTTACAAAACCTTTCTCCGAAGTTCTTCTATCCGCTTCTTCATTTCCACAAGTTCATCGACCGCATCCGATAGGGTCTCTTGAAATTGGTGTCGTTCACGGCACTAGATCGATGACAAACTCAATGTCACGGTCGGTGGCATTCCCGTAAATCTTCCGAAATACATCGGGTAATCTCGACTACGTGCACGCTTCCAAAGAAACTGTCTTCGCATCGTTGACTACCAAATGTCCATCACGCATCGAGGTGGCTAGAAATTCAACTTTCTTTCCGTGGTATCCTCTATTGTTACGCTCTTCGCCACAATCTAGCATCGCTTTATGTTTGGATAACCAATCCATACCAAGGATGACATCTATGGTCCGAGTGTCTAGAACTATTAGGTTGGCTAGAAACTCAACTCCGCCTATGAGTAGCCTAGCTCCTAAACATCCAACTTTAGAACTTAGCTCGCTCCGCGCATCGGACTAACAGAGTATGCTTAAGATGCATAACTTCCAATTTGTTCTTAGTTGCAAAATTCCGTAAACAAACGAATGCGAAGCTCGTAATCAAAAGCGATGCGTAATCTTGAATTTACTAGAACTTACCCGAAGACAACGTCGGGTGCTTCTTGGGCTCCTTCCAGAGTGACGTGGTTGACACGACCTCGACCATCGATGGCGGTGCTCCTCCGGATTGACCGTAGCTTGAGGAGTTCCTTGATGGTTGCCTTGTATCGCGCCTTGGTGGTGTGTTCCCAAGGTTGAAGCGCATCGAGTGATAGTCCCATTCGCGGACATCGGTTGGCGAAATGCCCGGCCGACGGCTGTAAAGCAAACTCGTTGTATTCGTGGGTTGCTTATCGGATTGGGGTTGGTAGTGCAGGTTGCGAAATTTCGAGCAATCGGGCGAGGTGAAGTTGGTTGGTGGTGGCCGCGACTCGTGGTGGAAAACGGCTAAAGCTGCGGTGGAATCATTCTTGCCCTCGGTGGGGTTGGTGACTTCCTTGCCGAGCCATTCTGCGCTACGATGATCTTCCAATTCCTTACGCTTATCCTCTAGAATCAAAGCCTTGTTGATCAACTCTTGAAAATCGTGAAAGGTGTGGGCGATCAAGTTGACTTGAAGTCCAAATGTTCAATCTTTCGTAAAACGACTCGACGAGCCTTGTCGCTGGCGACATCTTCCGCAAAGATATCGAGCAAGTTGAGAGAATTTGTTGAGGTAGTCGATCAACGACATTCCTCCTTGCTTGAGAGCACGGAATTCATCCTTCTTTAGATCCATGATTCCTTACCGTACATGATATCGCGAAAAGCGTTGTGAACTCTTCCCAAGTAATGTCTTGCGGCGTTCCATGTGTTTGCACAAAGTTTTCCCACCATTCGCAAGCAATGCCTTCCATCCGTGAGAGGCGCATGTAACTTTTTCATGATCGCCGCATTGAGTGATCGCAGTTTCCTCTCAATAACACGAAGCCAATCATCGCCTTCTCCGTGAGACATGTCCGTAAAAGGTTGGTGGACGGGTCCTCATAAACTCCGCCAACTTGATGATCCATTGTGACCATGAGCAATCGGGCTCCATTGTGATGCCGATTGTTGTTGTTCGTTATTCATAGCTTGCATCCGATTCATCATGGTGTACATCACCGGTCCGAGCTGTCATGAATGCTCCAAAATTCGCAGATCGATCAAGGTGCTTGTGGTGGAATTGCTTCTCCGGGATTTGCTCCGTCCTTCCGACATCGGAGTATCGTAACCACTTGCGCGACTTGACGAGTCTAAACCATCCGTGAATCTCCAAGGGTTAGATAAGGTAGCAAGCACGAGATAAGTTGTAGAACTAAGCGGGGTAGGTAAAACCCAACAACATATTTTAAGAAAGCTCAATCAAACTCTTATATTGATTAAGATAATAGTATGGCTTGCAACAAATGCCTAAGGGCCTTTGCAGCTCATACTTGCACACAAAAATAAGGACAAACTTAAGCACACAAAACTACCGCCTAAAGGGCGACTCAAGACATAAAGCGGCTAAGCTCAAACAACGCGAACAGACTACTCAATCAAATAGCCTCAGCCTTGACGGTGCTCCCGCTCAGAGACTCGAAAGTGAGCCGCATCCTCGCAAACCGATCCCGATGTCCCGGATGGTGCAATAGGAGCAGTGTCCTCGTGCAAAGCCGCTGGTGCTTCGCTCTCTCGCCTCTGCTGGCTCTTCGCTCACCGGTCCATCGCCTTCTCTCGGGTCTTCCTCTTGATGTCTTCTTCGTGTCGCCCATAAAGAGTTTCTTCTAATATGGCGATCCTTTCTTGACTCAAGAGTCTCATAGGTACACTCCACTGTGGCGGCTAACTCCAACGATTCTTCCCGAGCAATGCGAATCGGGCGAGATGCACAACGGTGGCGTTGTCTTCTCCTCCGTAGACGGAAAACGTGCAAATGAGATCCACGCCTCGATGTGCGGGATGATAACGAAAAGCGTGTCACGAAGCTCTCGAGAGTAGATGTTGCGATCCTCGTGATGGCAAGGCGTGAAGACTCTGGATTGCTTCAATCCAAATACTCCTTCGAGTGAGATGTTCAAGGGTTTGCTTGCCTTGGTGTTCTCGCCTGGCGAGACGGTCAAATGGCATATCACTCCACGATCTCGCCGCTCACAATCCAAGCACCGCCACGGTACAATGGACGATCGAACCCTCCAAGTACTTGTAGCAACTTCCAAAGCTCGGCAAGAAGTCCTCCCTTGCGCCTCCATAACTCAAGACGAGGCATCCGTCAAGATGGACAAGGATATGAAAACAACTTTAAAACAATGGAGAGAGAGAATTTTAGCAATAGTTGAGTCAAGAGAGACATGAGATGAGTTAAAGAGTTCAATTAATCTTGTAAGTTAATATTTGCTTTAGAAAATAGTTTTGGACTCACTAAGAACGGCCAATCTAACTAGGGTCAAGACCTACGATCAAGATGGCTCGATACCACCTCTGTCGGGACCCAAATATGCAATCTGGACCCTCGTGTATTCTCGTGACTAGTCCAGATCACGCTAGTGCACACAAGGTCAACATTGATGAAATATCACATCCATACAACGAATATAAGAATAAACGAGTACTTTAAATAACAAATAATCTGTTGGGACCTTATGGTCGAGTTTTACATTTATTAAGCCATGCAAGGTCGATAATAAAGAAATAAACCGCAATGAAACGAAATAAACTCGGTGGCTCCCATCAATTTACCACAGCAACCGATCGATCAAGACCCTAACGCTCAACCTTCGAGAACTCCTCTTCAAAAGCAAAGACGACTCCTCCACTTTGATTTGTTTAGCAAGAGTGAGTACACACTGCACTGCAAGTCATACCACGTAATGCATTTATACATGATGGCTTATTCCAAAGAAATGGCTTCTGTGGTTATTTTGCAGAAATGCAACATTTGCAATTGAATACAAATAATAGATTGAAAGCATAATTCAAAACAAATAGACAATAATAAGTTAACAATTGATTTCACAAAGGACACACAGTCTAATCAAGTTCTTTCACACAGCTGAACGAGTTATCTCACACAGCTGACCCTTCCCATTTGTTTTATGAAAATCTACCCTCGTGTGAAATTCCGAGCATGTCCATAACCGAGGACGCGCTATTCAATAGATTGGTTTAAACACTCTGCAGAGGTTGTACACTTTACCCACACGATGAAATCAACCGGATCGAGTTGATCACAACAAAACCTTTCGAGACTTCATCTCAAACAATGACACTCTGGTGTGCTTTATCGCCATTCAATTTGTACACACAGACCTTGGAACGACACACACCATTGGACAGGGATGCAGCGAACCGTCCCGCGATGTGACATATCACACCTCCAGCTCATCACATAGCTTAAATACAACCTGAGTTGTCAATGTCAAGACTCCATAACTTACTAAGTCAGCCCACCCATACTAGGCATGTGGTCGACAAGAAGGCCCATTCAATGGCGCACAAAGTTAAGTCCTTAATTGACTAAGGCAAGACTTCCAGCTTTAACCCAAATCACAAAGTTTAATAAGCACACACCCACCATTCACACAGTAATCCACCACTTGCCTCGCCTAAATCTTTCCCACCCCGTTGATTAATGCAACACATGCCATCAACGAGTAATAGCACACAAGACACACAGATTCATCACACAGCCCATAATCACTTAGTCAAGTTTATAATTGCAACTCACATGAAATGATGACTCGTGGCATGGCTAAGCCTAATCGATCTAACCAACCCACGCTGGTGCTACGATAATACCAACTAATAATTAACCAACCTAGGGTGACAAAAGATTATGGCATACAATAGACAAGGTGGATATAACAATTTGGATTATTATCTATCCCAAAAGCATTTAAATAAATACTTGAAATAGAATGCAATACATTGAAACAAAGTATTTTGAAAACTGGGTTCAAAATGATCAAAGGTATAACTTGCCTTGGAATAGATCTAGATATTGGTCTTGGTCTTGAGGTGCTCCTTCTTACGCAAAATTCCCAAGTATCGACGCGTCTACTCGCAAACGAGACAAAAGAAAACAAAACAAATAAATAACAGAGGCAAAATATACTCCAAATATTAAATAAAATTCACCATTAAATAGATCTTAATTTTATATGAATTTACAAATTTGAATGGGCTCAATTGGACTTCGGATGCAAAAGATATGGGCTTTGGAAGATTGGAAAATCAATTAAACCCTAATTTGGATTTTCTCGAATTTCCCGAATAAATTTTCAATGGAAAATCGGATTAATGACGCAATGCCGACGTCAATGATGAATTTCACCGAAAAGAAAATAAATAAAAAATCGATCGACTTGTGGTGGGACCCATCGTCGCTGGTTCTAAGACACCGTGAACTTGGTTCACCAAGAGATGGCTCAGGAGAGATAATGGGCGTGCCACACCCATTGCTGACTCGGGCGCCACGCCAAAGAAACCGAGGAGGTGGCGCCGAGTGGACTCGATTGGCCGCCACGCCAGCACCGGACACGAGAGCGAGGAGGCAAGGCCGATGAACTTGCCGGCGATGGCGACGGCGACGGCGGCGAGTCGGCGGCGGCGGAGGGGCAAAATGGATCGCCGAGTGGAGTGCGCAGCTACTGGTGGTGGTGACGGTGCCTGGACGGTGATGGCTTACCGGCGGCAGCGAAGGAGGCGGCGGCGGTGACGAGCTTTCGTTGTCGGACGATCCGGCAACGGCGATGGAGACGTCCTCGGGCGAAGGCGACGGCGGCACCGAGTAGCTCCGCTTTGCGATCACGAGGGCGGTGGGCATGACGCCGAGGGTCCGAGGCGGCGGAATCGGCGGCGGAGCGACTTCGGTCGACGGGCGGAACCGGCAATGGCGCGCCGAGAAAACGAGGGAGCGGGTGAGAAGTTGGGGCTTTGGTGCAGGAGGTCGGGGCGAGCAGATTCGAGGGGTCGGGGGCCTTTATATAGGCGGAGGAGGAGGAGACCGGGGTAGATACGGCGGCGGCAGCGCGAAGGGCGGAGGCAGGCGCGGGGAGTTCGGGAGAACGACGACGCGGACGTGGCATCGGCGGGGCCACCAGCAGCGAGAGCAAGACGAAGCGGTGCAGCTGCGCGATGGAAACTGACTACCGGGAGCGAAGCGCGGCGAGGCTGCCGCGACGGAAGGAGACACGCGCGCTCATCCGAGCCGGGAAGGCGGCGACGCTTGGGAGTGGGTCGGGCGATGGAATAGTGTTGGGTTTCGGCCCAACACTGTTCCAAAGGATTAAAATTGGATTTCTATTTTTAATAAAATCAGAAAATACAAATAGCAAATAGAAATTAGCAAATGACTTTGGAAAAATCCCAGAAAATTCTATAAAATATAACCAAGCATATAGAATCTAAATAAAATAATTTTGACAATTGTTGATGTTGGGATTAAGCACATTAAATCAATTTGTCCTTAAAGTCCATATTAAGCTTTTTAATTTAATATTCAAATAAATCCAAATGATGAATCCGACTGGAGGAAGAACCCAGTGAGGAAGCTAGCTATATGCGCGTCGATCATCATGAAGAACTATATTTTAATTAAGCATGTATTCCATTGTAATTTGATGTTAACATGGAAACACGTCACGTGTTATGGACCAGTGCTAAATCGGTCAGACTGCCATGTGTTGGGCGGTCCGACCGATTTCCCTTTGAAATGATTCTCTGTGCGGTAGTTCCGCTGTTGATAAATGGAACTACCGGTGTGCAGAAGTTCTGAAGTTCTTGCGGAACGTTTATTCCAGAGAAGCATATTTTTGGTGTGGGTCAATTTGTGAGGACCCCCGGGTTATTTCCATAAGACCGAGGTTTACTTGGTCTTGAGGAAATAACTCTGGGCCTCAAGTAAATGAATTCCACCTTAATTCCATCCAAGTCAATTCGAAGGTTATGCACCTTAAAAAGGTAAGATTAATAAAAGTCCAAAATAGTTGAGTTTGATTCATTTTGAGTTCCCAAGATTTAGTTATGTATTTACAAAGTTATCAGCAATTTCCTTTGTAGCAATAAAGATTTTAAAAGTGCATTTTCCAAAATAATACTCTCTGGAATAGAAACATGCTTGAAACCAATTTTACTATTAAGTTTATCAAAAATGAAAAGTATCAGAAGTGGTTTCATCCATTTTGGAGTTGAAATGAATTAGTTATGATTTTTGAAGTTAACATATTTAACAAAGGTGCAAATTAATACTTTCTCAGATTTTATAAAGCGATTAATACTTTTCTCACCGAGCTTCGAGCTAGCTATCGACATCGCCAATGGGCGCGACAGCGATAGCGCACTCCATGCATCGCAGATGGGCCGGAGCGCGCTGATTCAAAGGCGGCGACAGAGCCGCTGGATCAAGATCCAATGGTTCACACCACGCGCGCTGCTGGGACGGTCCGAACGGCCTATCGAATCTCGACCGTTCATTTGGCATTGCACGGCTAAGATTCACAGCGCGTTTCGGATGGTCCGAACGATCCACTAAATCAGAGCCGTCAATTATACATCCAACGGTCAGAAACGATCCAAGTTATACACGTCTGAAACGGACGGTCCGAACGTTTGAATGAAGGTGGGCCGTTGATCTAAAGATAGACGGCTCACAACGAAAGAACTTTTGAAAAGTCCGAACGGCCTATCGAATCTCGACCGTTCATTTGGAATCGCACGGCTAAGATTCACGGCGCGTTTCGGACGGTTTGAATGGCCCACTAAATCAGAGCCGTCGATTATACATCCAACGGTCAGAAATGATCCAAGTTATACGCATCTGAAATGGACGGTCTGAACGTTTGAATGAAGGTGGGCCGTTGATCTAAGGATAGACGGCTCACAGAGAAAGAACTTTCGAACGGTCCAAACGTTCACGCGAACCTGGGTCGTTGATCTAAAGATCGACGGTCCGATCGGCCCAATCAAAGAACGGCTCATAAGATCTGCTTCGCCGTGGAAGATCCAACGGTTAAGATTTCATGGTGGATCGGAATGGTCCGAACGCCCAATGAATCGCCCGCTCATTGAGATCCGACGACTCTCACGTATGTGTGTAACATTCACATCACGCACGGTTCTATTAATACACCGCTCGTGATGATTAACCTCGCTGCGGTTCTAGTAATGAACCGTCGTGATATCAACATATCACGCACGGTTGACTACATAACCGCCTCGTGATATTAAAATTAGGGTTTCTTCAGCAGTCATCACGCACGGTTTCATAATGTAACCGCTCGTGATAGTTAACATCATGCACGGTTTGTTTATGGAACCGTCGTGATATCTAGCTATATAAGTGCCCGACTAACGGTTGTGCACTCTTCTCGCTTTAGTCTTTTCCACCGGCCCGACACGCCTCGGCCTCTCCACTAACGCCACCTCCGACCAAGACCGCCTCCTTTGTACTCGCCTCCCCACTGCCGCCGCCCCCTTCGTCCCTACCTCCGACCGGTTCACCGACCTGCCGACCACACGGTGAGTTTCCGCCGCCCCTTCTCTGCCGTGAGAGACGAGGATTCCCTGCCACCCCGCCGCCGACCACCGGTGAGTTTCCCGCTTCCCTTCTCTCCGCCGTGAGAGCCGAGGGTTTCTGTGCCGCCCGCACTGCCACCACCCGAGGGTTTATGTGGCATTTTACCCCTTTAGATGTTTTACTCTGCTGTGCTTTTGTTTGAAATGGGAGGTAGGGTTAAATTTCACTACTAGATGTACATGTAAGTTATATTTGCACAAATAGATTTGTACAAAGATCTATATTTAGTTTGTTTACACAATAAGATGCCTGTGTATTTGCATAATTAGACATGCATGTATAGTTGCATTAATGTATTCTGATGGCGTTCTTTGTGTCGGCAAATCTATATTTTTCCTACTTGAAAAATACTAGAAAGACATCCCATTGACTGTTTTAGCTTTGGAATTGGAATTGACTGTTTAGGTAGCAGTAGTAGGCTCTACTTTTTTCAGTTTTGTATAGACTCTACATGGTAAAAATAATGTTGTACATGGCAGTGCTAATGAAACAATATTTTTTATTGATGTTCCATTCCATTCTCCACTTAGCAAATCTGGTATGACCAATTCTAATTCTAGTTTGGTGCCAAACAGTTCCTTGAAAACAAGCAAGTATCCAAATACAGTTAGCCGCCCTCCTTGGCATCTCCATTCCACACCAATTATGGATGAGGGATGGAAGTGTTCCCATGTCGTGGCATAGCAGCAGTAGCACGTTAGCATCCAGAGGAAGTTAGCGAGTCTGGTTTTGTTAGGAACACCAGCAGGTGTTTACGTTAGGAGAAGCTTCGGCAACAACAGGAGTCCAGGAGGGTTTCGGAGAGGAGAATTAGGAAAGCTACACAGTTTCTATCAAGCAAGAAATAAATTTCCTCTTCTAGTTTCTGTCTTGACCCCTCTAATTTCTCTCCATCCTACCCCTATTATCTTTCCGTCAAGACGGCTCCCGCACACAGGAAGAGGCCATGCCCTCCTGTACCTCATCAATATAACATACGAAGCAAATACGCCCACACAACCCACTAGATTGGTAATAAGACATAATCTATTCATTGCCATCCCTTGATGGTTAACATACCATTTACCTCATTCTGTTTTGATCGGTTTTGGTGTAATTATTTATTCCAGAAATTATTAGGGTGAGGTGATTATTGCTTCTCTTTGTTTCTTCATGGTATGGCACTACTACAAAACAGGGCTGAGATGGTAATCGTTGATTCTTTTACAACTCGCCTGTTGAGAGCACTCAAAATCATGCAATATTTTAGCTAGATGTTAAAACTGCACTGTTTGCAATATTTCCTTCTCCTTTGCAGTTTTTTTTTGCAATTTCATATATTTTATTTACTACATATCATATATTTAGGTTCAATGGGTAACTTCTATTTGTTTATGTAATCATTGCATACGTAACTTATATAGATAGCAAGTAAGTGAGATGGCAGAGGCACTGTCTTCGCCACACGACGCCCCAATGCGTCCGGATCTCCGATCAAGGTGGTACGCAGGCGAGAAGGCAGAGGAATCTCCAAATTGCCCACGGGCCGCATGACGATCACGGAGGTCAGTGACGTCGGGATCCCGCTGAGTCCCAAGAAAGCAGCTGCGAGATTCCGGAACTACTTGTATGGCAGAAACCAAGTAATTGCTTTGGCCTCCACATAAGTTTAAGATACCAAGACTTGCAGCTACAGAACTGTGATTATGGCCTTGCAATGCTGTCAGTTAGCAGCATAGGTTTAATTACTCACCATTTATGAAATTTCTTAGAACTACTGCATGGAGCATGGATTAATATACATCTTTGAGCTAAATGGTTATTGGATGAATGCAAGCTTTGATGAACTTTGCTGGAAGCATGATGCACTAACTAATTATACCTAGGTTAGGTTTGTTATGTTTATGCTCTCATTGCATTGGATGGGGAGATATATTTAATAGAACCAAATTTGTGATACCCAAGTTCCTTTTTGCATCAACTATTTATAAACAAATGATGGATTAGATTGCTAGGAGGTTTTACATAATTAAGTATTTAAGTTTAAGGAACAACATACACTTTTGATATCTTTTGGCAGTACCTGATGCCATGTGATTGGAATTCTCGATTTGGATTCTACATTTTTATAGTCATGGCAGTGACTGGCTTGGTGCGGAGTCTCTTTTCAAAGGCAGCACTGAGATGCTTTGGCAGTCTTCACAAAGAATGCATTGTTTCCTTAGAGTTCTGTGTCGGCTAATGACATTACTAATACAATTGGTTAGACATTATGATGTTTTGGTTAGTCCTTAGAGTTTACCCAATATGAAGATAGATATTAAAGAATGGGTATTCAAATTAAGTAGTTAACCATCAAGTCCTTAGAGTTTAACCAGTATGAAGATAGACATACGAACTCAGAATCAAATGAATATTTTATTGTCACGTTTGATGTATTCCTGGATCCTGATTATTACGCTTATGTACTGTTGCTTGCCTATATGGAGAAACATCAGTCTTTTTGGTTTATTACTGGCTGTCATCTAGCTCTTCCAAATGCTTGATTTCTTTCACATTCGTGTGGTATATGTTTAGCATTTCATTCGGTTTAAATGACATGGATAATTTACATTTGTATACATTGATTTGGTCATTTAAATGCTGGTGGTGATGGCTTGGTTGTGCTTGTGGGTTCTGGTGGTGATGGCTTGGTTGTGCTTGGCAACAGTGCACTATGTGGGCTTAATTTTGCTCTATGATTTAGATGGTCTAATACTGAAATTGGTAGGATTACTAGTTTAGTTTTGAGCTCTAATAGTTTGCTTGCTGCTATCAAAGTAATCATTCAAGGTTTGTTGGCTTTTTATTTGAAGTAATGAATTTAGTGATTCTTGTCATATTCTAATAGTTTGCTTGCTGCTATCAAATATTCTTGTCATATTTTGTTTCAGTGAATTGCATGTGATTGTTCATCACCTAGCTAAGCATTGATTAGAGCTCAAAATTATAGTTTTCTTATCCAATTTGTGAAGAGTACAGACTAAAGGGCTGAGATGGCAAACATTGATTCTTTTACAACTCGCCTTCTGAGATCACTCAAAATCATCCAATATTTTAGCTATATGTGAAAACTGCACTGTTTGCAATATTTCCTTCTCATTTGCAGTTTTTTTGTGCAATTTCATATATTTTATTTACTACGTATCATATATTTAGGTTCAATGGGTAACTTCTATTTGTTTATGTAATCATTGTGTACGTAACTTATATAGATAGCAAGTAAGCGAGATGGCAAAGGCACCGTCTTCACCGCCATCAGCGACGCCACCAAATGCGTTTTGATCTCCGATCAAGGTGGTACGCAGCGAGATGGCGAGGAATCTCCAAATTGCCTCAGCCGCATGACGATCACGGAGGTCGATGACGCCGATCCCGCCGAGTCCCAAGAAAGCAGCTGCGAGATTCCGGACCGTCTGCAGGGTACTTGCAAGGTAACGGGTCCCCATCACCACCCAACCTGGAAGTCTCTGATGGATGTACAGAGAGACCAGCTGTGGACTGAACTTTCTGCCTCGTTCACTTTCCCTAAAGCAGATCAGGCACGTGTGCGATGGCACACGCTACTCGCGATGTGCCACGTGTGGAGGACCTTCAAGAGCCTGCTTGTCACGCAGTACGTGAATACGGGTCGGACACCCTTCACGAAGTATCATTTCTTGTCACGGGATACATGGGAAGACTTCGTGCAGATGAAGACGATAGCCGAATTTCAGTAGCAAAGTGCGGCGCACAGAGCTATCCAGGCATAAAACACTCAACCCCACAAACCCGGCAGATCGCTGGTACGCGGTAAAGCCACGCAGATGGCGGCGGAGGACGAGACCGCGCCCAACCGCTTCTCGAGATCTCAGACGAAGCGCTGCGTTCGGTTAAGAGCGAGGCATCGCCCACGCCTTCGGCAAAGATCTCTTTCACAAACCCGACACACGATGCATTGTCTCAATGCCTGGTAAATATGTCGAACCACTTAGTTATTAATAAGTCCATAACTTCGTGGTGTCTACAATAACATGATGTCCTGGTGCAGGAAGCATTGACTTCCGCATCTTCCCAAGGTTCCTTCGAAGTAGACAGGGAGAAGGATGTACTATCTACAGCCTAGGGAAACAAGGAGCACCCGGGTCGCACGTGAGGCGTTGGGGTTTACGTACCTTGGAGGGATGGATACTCACACGACTCCAACACATATAGGAGTAGGAAGAGATCCAAGGACCAACACGACGCTTGGTTGGAACATGTGATTATTGAAAAATTTCAAGGACAAATAACAAACTTGCAGAACCAAGTAAATCAACTCATGCAAGCGCAAGCCACCCCTGTTAATTTGGGAGAAAGTCCTCGTCGATATCGGAGTAGCGTCGCGTCCACACATAATTCTGGACATGACGACGTGCAATTACCGATCGACGACATCGTGGTAATGTACATATCTGGAATGCTCCAAAGATAGACCTATAGGACGCCTTAGCTAATTGTGTACCATTTGGTAGGAGCCGACGCCCTGCAAGCTCCAAGTGAGGATGGTTGGATCGATTCCTATTGAGGCTGGGGCGGGGTATGGTGTATCCATACCAGGAAAGGGCAGTGCAACACGGTGCCTAGCAGGCGCAGGGTTACGCCAGGGTGCAGGTGGATATGGTACATGACAATTTCATGGCCATCCCGCTGGAGATTCCACCGAACGAAGAAATCAGAACAGTAGGGGATGCCACGCACACTTTTATCCAGTGGCCCAAGAAGGACATCGCTCGACCCTTCAAAGGACGCTGACATCGACGGACCTCGCCTCTCTAATAGGACCCTCGATGAGTCCGCCTCAACCAAAGCTTCAGAAGGCCGCCACATCGCTTCCCGTCGAGAAGACGGTGAAGGGACAAGAAAAGCATGTCACCATATCGGTCCCTAAGTCGTCTCACGGGAAGACGTCCCTCAGCCGCCTCGTTAAGGAGAAATCGATATCTAAAAACATTAAGTCACCTCCCAAACCCGTGAAATACTCCCTAGGAAGTCCGTTGGTCTCCCGCGCAGAAATAAACAGCTCAGGAGAAGCTTGTTAAGCTTTGCATGATTGGTACTTGTGCAAGACCCAAGAGGAGGAGGGCCATACTGGAATCACCATCAGATACGAGAGGGAGCATTTTCTCCACGAGCCTGGCCACTTCGTCGTGGGCTTCGAAGACTTATTTGACCTATACAACCAAACTGCCCTCGACGTCTCACTTCTACGATGCTGGACACTGTAAGTGTGTACAATCAATTTCTAGACTCACTTGATATCGATAAATATCACAACTCATTGCTTATGTACAGATACATTATGAAATGTGCCCGTCGAATCAAAGAACCGGTGGGTTTCCTTGACCCACACGTGGTCTCTGAGAAAACAATCAACCAAGATGCATCCTACGTCGAGAATTACATAAAAATGGGATTGCTTGCTCTATACGACAAGGACTACATAATGGTGCCCTACAGCCAGAAGTAAGTTCTTCAATATTTGCTATACTAATTTCGTTTCAACATAGGTTTATGACTACAGCGACATACATGAGTAGGTTCCACTGGATTCTTCTTATTCTTGTGCCAAAGAGGAACACGGTATTGTACCTTGATTCTCTACTCACCCAAAAGCACGACTTCACCCTTCTTAAAGGAATACTCGACAGGTGTGTTCATTTCCTTCGCACATAACTCTATTGTAGTCTTCCTTCGTTTGAAATGGACGATGATAACTTTTTTGAATCATGTAGGGCGTTCATCGGCTATGTTGCCGAGGGAGGTTCATACAAGGGAACGAGCGCCACACTGACTCACATGGTGCGATTTCTGGTATGCGCCACAACACAATAATCATATATCATACTCCGTAATATTGCGTCTCGAACTGACTTTACATATATATGTAATTCTATTTTTGCTGTGCCGCCAGCAAAAACGAGATCACCTATGCGCATTCTACGTATGCCATCATATGCAGCTATTGATTGCTTCTAGGACGCACGATCCCCAGGTTTGTCAATCTCATAATAATTATTTCCTAATTATAAATTTAAATATATATGCTTACTACTTTACTCCTGCTAGCGTCAGGGCTTGAACATAGAGTTAAATGCACTCGAGATGAACCAGGTCACGCACGTTCGTGGGAAGCTCTGTGGCTTCATCAAGGCGGATATCGTTAACACCACCGGAGAATTTCACGCCGTCGACACCGATGAACGACCTCGAAACAATTGATTCAATATTGTAATTCACTTTGACTGGTTGCAATTCAATTTGTAACTCTATCGACAATACTTGAAACATTCTTTTGTAATTGATTTTGAGTTAAATGATCACTTTGAGTTGTCAACAATTATCTGTGATATGTTTCTGTTTGTCAGTTTTCAGAGGGTAGGGATAGCAATTCCTGAGGCTAATTGAAAATACAATAGAAATTAGTTAGGTATAAAGACTTATCACAGACGGTTTTTGTTGAAAAACCATCTGTGAAGGGCAGATATCACAGACGGTTTAAACTAAGAACCGTCCGTGATATGATAGTCTCACAGACGGTTCTTGGTCTAAACCGTCTATGATTCTGTAGTATCACAGACGATTTGTTAATACAACCATCGGTGATATGCAGTTTATCACAGACGGTTGTATTAACAAACTGTCTTTGATACTACAGAATCACAGATGGTACAACCGTCTATGATTCTGTAGTATCACAGACGGTTTAAACCAAGAACCGTCTGTGACACTATCATATCACGGATGGTTCTTGGTTTAAACCGTCTGTGATATCTACCCTTCACGGACGATTTTTGTTAAAAACCGTCTGTGATAACCTCCTGTTATTACAGACATAAAATTTCAGACGGTTCAAAAACCGTTTGTGATGACTGTTACGTACCGTCTATGATGAGTTTTTCTGTAGTAGTGCAAACTTTTCTAACTTTGACTAATAATATGCGAAATACTATTTAGATTGGCCATAAGAGAATAATATCATTATATTTGTCTTCATAAATATTTTCATAATATAATGATTTTTTCAACTTGTACTATCATAATCATATAAAAAGTAATGATCAAAGTTAGATATTAGAGATCATAACGATATCCAAAACATCGTACATTCTAGAACAGAGGGGGGTACAAATCTTTACCTTTATTAAAGCCGAGCACCAAACAAAGCATTAGAGGGTGCACATCATCACATTCTCCTGTTGTTTATTGATTCAGCTGATAATTGTCCGGCAGTTGCTCTTCTTTATCAAGGAGTCATTGGGCAGCTGGTCGAGAGGTGATTCACGTGAAAAAGTAGAGGAGCACTGTCATATGTAACCTGTCCTATCCTCTGCCGTAATTTGTTTGTTACGACTTTACAAAAGCCGGGCTTCACATGATGAGCCTCTTTATTCCCCCAACCGGAGCAAGCAATGGTTTGCTTAATTTATGCGTCTATATATACATATAAGATGACCTCCTCCCACACCCTCATAAATGATAATTGATCCCTATAGAACAGACTAGTTAGCTAGTTCATCTCTGGCTGCAATGTGGGCAGTTACTTGTTACAATCTGGCTGCCGTTAGTCGATCGCCATCGGTTTCTCCTGGTGTGCGACCCCGGCCGTGGACACAAGCAGCTCTTCTCCCATTTTCTACCACTCCCAGCATGTATCGCCGCCGTCCTTTTGCCTCGTGTGCAACCATAAACATTTCCCCTGACGGTAAGGTCGTATATAACTTGGTGCGGTGTCTCTCTCTCTCTCTCTCTCTATATATATATATATATATTCGTATGTTCAAAATTATCTAGAGTTGTTACATGAAAATGGTATCAGTAGAATTTTCGTCTATAAACTTCTGGTAGTACTTTTGCCAACTTAATTCTTACTCATCTGACATACGACTATACAACTAACAAGACAATAAAAAAACCTAATAACACTGTCTGTGATGAATGATCTATGAAGCCTTGGTGCATCCCTCTCGCGAAGCGAAGAAGCAGCAGGGAATAAACGGCGGCGAGGGTACCACGCAATGGGGAATCAAGGACGGCGACAACAGCGTCGTGCTGTGGTTTGTGTTCAAAGGCATTGCTCCGGATTTCAATGTCCAAGACGCCGTCGAGGTTGTGCTCCCTCACGGCGACGTGCTCGTCATCTCGGAGAAGAAGACCACCAGAAATGCGGCCGCCCGCCTAGGCGATCTTGACGTGCGCCTGCTCATGACGGCAAGCTACGAGCTGAAGGTGCCGGAGTATCAGTGGAAGAAGGACGGCGACGAGGTGCGCCTAGATGTGACCATCAATAAGTGTCGTGCGGACACTCCCGAGATCAGCATTGCCTAGCTAGCTAGGAAATCTGGATCCGTCATATGTGTGTGTGTGTGTGAGAGAGAGAGAGAGAGTCAGAGGGGCTGTTATCAGTATTTCTTTCGAGCCTAGTTTGTACGGCCCATTATGCGGATACTTACCCAAACGGTACATTAAGGCCATTGGTACATTTAGTACCACGTTGCCTGGGGACAAAGAAGAGAGGTTGTTATCCCTCTATAAATTAATATACATCAGTTCAAACACCTCTCACGTTGATGATTGTTAACAAACCGGGCTCGGGCCAGGCAGTCTGACCTATGATGGACTCCTCATCCTTCCAGTATACTATGTAAAGGAAGCCCCTAACTATCTCTGTCTTCAATCTACGATTATGTTCTTGTGTTCTTGCATTGTTCTTACGATTCTGAGTTTGTCTACGAGGTAACCGCTCGGACTGGACTCGTCAGTGATGGTTCCTCAACACGTTATCAGCATGATCGACTCTGACCTACTCTTCTCAGATCGAAAAGTAATCATCGTAGCATGACGCTCGTAGATCAAACCGCTTTTCTATATGGCTTTCAATTCTACAATTGTTGTGTTCTAGACTGTCTTATCCTACGGTGGAAATCTGCTCTAATCTACCGCGAGCCAACTTGAAGTCGCCGGCACAATACCGATTGGTAGATTGCATGAAAGAGTAGATAATGATTGCACTTTGGATTGCAAATCTGTTATAATCTACAATGAACCGACTGGAAGTCGCCGTCCAAGACGATCGGTGGATTCACTACTACAGAGAGGGTCATTACAGATTGTTCAAAACCGTCATCACAGATGGTTTTTGTTGGACCGAAAAGGCGACTAGAAGGGGGGGTGAATAGGAGCACGCTCACTTTTTCACAAAGAATGGATTCAATCTAATTTCACTCCAATAGCTATGAAAGCTATGAAGATCTATATACCAGTACAGCGGAAAGCTAGTATTGAATCCAAACTTATATCCCCAAAGCAAAAGAGCAAAACAGAACCCAAAACCAACGGGCGGTCAGACCGGCGTATTGCTAGCGGTCTGACTGGCCAAGGTGACCGGTCTGACCGGCACTGAGGGCCGGTCTGACCGATTCTCTCCAGAGGCACTGTTCCAGATCTGAAACCAAAACGAAACACGATCTAACTTTTGATATATCCAATCAAACTCGACCAAAATTGGAACACACCTCCCTAAGGATATCTGGGAACTATTCCAAGTGACGATCGAGTGGATTAAGACAGTAAGGCAATCAAAAGCTCAGAAATCAAAGAAACACCTCAAAAACTCAAATAGAGAGAAAGAAGACAAATGAACTCATCTTGGAGAGAACTCTTCTTTGGATTGATTTGATAACGTATCGATTACAACCAATCAAACAGATACGCATGGACACAAGATCAAAACATCTCTCTCTCTCTAGAACCCTAACCTCCACTAAACCTTCCCTAAGCACCTAAGCCAAAACTAGGGTTTCAACAATGAAAGGGTTGAAGGGGTGCAACCACCTCTCTCCTCTATTTATAGTGGAGACTTAAACCTTCTAGAAGAGTAACCCAAATGGGCTCCCGTTAAGGCCCAAAACAAACGGGTCACATACGCACGCTTCTCGAAGCGTCGTCTTTATCTCCTCTTGACCTATTCCGCTTCACCACGCCATCTTGCGCCGCGGGACGTCAAAAGGTCACCAAGGCGGTATTTGGTATAATTACCAAAATACCCCTTCTCGATCTTTTCGCAAAGACCGAGTCCCATCTTTGTGAAGCACCTCCCATGCTTCGCCACGTGTAGGTTGATCAATGGCTCTCAACATGTCGGCAAGTCTCTCCCATCCCGCTCCCACCAGAACCACCATGGCACTTGCACCGACTTCGCTACGCTTGATCCAACCGGCGCGACCGAACCGCCTGTTTCGGTCGTCATTGTCCATTCTGCGTGGCATGCTTGACTCCATTGACCTCACCCGCTTCCCGATCGCTCGACCTCGCCTCCAAGCCTAGTCCCGATCATCCTTGCCACGACCGTCGTTGGCCTCCAAGCTACCTGCACACCAATAGACAAAGCAAATCCAAACCGGGAACAAGTTCTTCACAACTTGACACACGTTAGTCAAAACATGCATCATGCAACACATATGCACTGAAACCCATGACTTTGACCTAACCAACAAACAACGCCGCTCAAGGCCGACGTTCAGGACAACCGGTCGATCCCTCGGGCCGGGTCGATCGCTGCTTGCGGCCGGACCGCACACCATAGGCGGTCCGACCGCCCGAAGGACTTAGCCGATTTTCAACCCCTGAAAATCCGAAACCTACTGGAAACTTTAAACCAATAGAATTTTTGACTGGAGACACCAAAAATTATGAGACCAAGTGCATTGGGATCCCCTCACTTGCCTACACCCTCTATTTTTGGCCCAGCCCATTCTGACCATTTTGGTCACGGCCGGTCTGACCGCCGCACATGGCCGGTCCGACCGATTTGGGACCGGTCGGACCGCCCCTGTCCAGAATGCCTGAACAGATCTGAAACTTTATCGAAAACCCATGAAACGATAAACCATTAACGCCATTGCCAATTGTCACATCATCCTAAGATTTGGAGCATATCCCCATGATATCCACAGTTTTTGAATCATCTGAATCTATATGTTTATGATAACAGACGGTTATCAGCGTCGTCCTTTTGCCTTGTGTGCATCCATAAACATTCCCCCGGACGGTAAGTTCCTATATGACTTGGTGCGGTGTTATTGTCGCTACTATATATATATATATATATATATAGGAAAATGGTTTGGTACTCCTGGGAGTACATACTCCTGCCTCTCATATACCACTTAAATCGTATGATAATACCTCTTTATCTATTTGAGTATACTCCAATGATGATTATAAGATACTCCAAAGTGAGTTCTATGAAAAAATTCATGAAAGTCCACTTTTTATAGAACATTTGTGTGTATACTTTTGTTTATATATGAAAAAGGTATATGATAAAAATAAAGGGTTCCAATGAAAATTTTTCAATCAAATTGCACTGGAGTATCTTATAATTTGTATTTAAGTATACTGAAAATAATAAAGAAGTATAATACATTTATTTAAGTGGTATATTCGAAGCGGGAGTATGTACTCCCAGGAGTACGAAACAGGCGTCCTGTATATATATATATGCTCTCCCGCAATGCTGTTAATATTCCCCCAACTTCAATTCTGTGTATGTGTTGGAAATTATCTAGAGTTGTTACATGAAAATGGTGTCAGTAGAATTTAGTCTGGAAGGGGGGGTTAATTTTCAGTAGACGTACTATGTGACATACGAGTATACTACTGACAGAGAAGAAAAAAAAACCGAATAACACTGTGTGTGATTGAATGATCTATGAAGCTTTGGTGCATCCCTCTCGCGAAGCGAATTAGCAGCAGGGAATGACCGGAGGCAAGGGGACCACGCAATGGGGAATCAACGACGAGGGCAACGTTTGTTCGGAATTTCAGTAATGTCCAAGACGCCGTCGAGGTTGTGCTCCATCACGACGACGTGCTCGTCATCTCGGAGAAGACCACCAGCAAAGCGCCCGCCCGCCATGACGTGCGCCTGCTCATGACGGCAAGCTACGAGAAGGTGCCGGAGTGTCGGTGGAAGAAGGACGGCGACGAGGTGCGCCTAGATGTGACCATCAAAAAGTGTCATGCGGACACTCCCGAGATCAGCATTGCCTAGCTAGCTAGGAAATCTGGATCCGTCATATGTATTTCTTGTGAGCCTGGTGTGTACGGCGCATTATGCGGACACTTACTTAGACCGTACATTGAGGCAATTAGTACATTTAGTACCACATTGCCTGGGACAAAGAAGAAAGGTTGTTATCCCTCTATAAATAAATATACACCAGTTCCTGATCTTGATAATAAAGTGAAAAGCTGTTGTCAGAGTCAAGACGACTACTCATAAGCGGATTAATAGTAGATGGCTCGAACCGGATGAATAGGAGATGGCTCAAGCCCGATGAATAGTATTTGGTTTCAATTTCCAGATTTGATCAAATAATAACCAGTTCTTGGGTAACCTAGTACCTATATAAAATTTAAAAACTCACTTTTCATTAGTTATTTGCATAATTCTAATTCAAACTTAAAATAGGTTATTGATTGTGTTAGAATTTTCTGTGGTTTGAATTAAGGTTTAAAAATTTTGGTAAAAATTATATTGATTTATGGTAATGAATATAGTTTTTAATAAATTATTTCCATAAGATTTTCATAAGTTTTTATGTTTTTATTACTGTTTTCTTTTGGGAGTTCAGATTTGAGTTGTAGGTTTAATTTATTTTTGGATTTTTCAAGCGCAATAAATTATGCAAAAGGTTCAAAAATCATATACATGTTTTAATGAGATGCACCTTAATCATCATAAATATTAATGAGATGTATACTAACCATCCATAATTAAATTGGAGATGTGTACCCTATCCTCCGCCGTAATTTTGTTGTTACGACTTTACAAAAGCCGGGCATGACATGAGCCTCTTTATTCCCCCAGCAGGAGGAAGCAAAGGTTTGCTTAATTTATGCGTCTTTATGAATATAAGATAACCTCCTCACATCACATTGCCTGGGGACAAAGAAGACAGGTTGTTAATAAAGTGAAAAGTTGTTGTCAGCGTCAAGACGACTACTCAGATGTTATAATTCCAGAACACGTTGTCGGCACGAGTTCGTTCGTAAATCGTTAAATGATCCGAGTTAGTTGTCTGGGGGAAGATAAATGTTCTCGTCTGTCGCCGACAGTTTCGTCGCAACCACATTGCCCATTATTCGCCAACGGGACTTCCCGGATCTATTTCTAGCCAGAGGCTAGTACATGATTTTAGCCTACATCTAATTCGATGTACGAGCCGACGCTTGCCGACGAGCCTGCTGCCCGACGTCGCCAAAACAACAGATGAATTCAAAGTTACTGAAATGTGAGTCCCATAAGTTCATTTTCGGCAAAATGATGTCCATCGTTAGTCCTGTCACAACCTTACAAAATTTCACACACCAAAAACAGCTTTGTTGGGTAATCTTTGTCTAAAGTATTAGTTTCATTTTGTTGATCATCGAGTCCTAATTGCATTCTGATTTCTAGTTCTATTCCAGTTGTGAGGCTGAGTTTTGGTGCTATATAAGTAAGGGCATTGTACTCTAATATGAGATAACTTGAGAAAAAAAAGAAGAAAAAAGTGTTAGTTGTGCCGTACAGGAAATTTTTCTTTATTCGTATTCGTGAGTTCTTTTGAGTTTTTACTTCGTTTTTAGTTTGGGCCAACATTTGGTATCAGAGCTCTAGGTTCGAAACCCTAGCTGCTGCCCCGGGAGGGGTGATCTCGACTCCCGGGGTGGCTTATACGGCGGGAGTGCGTGCGCGGCGGATTCCGGTGGCACATCAAGTGCGGCAGCGCCGGAACGCGCAGGGGGGCGTAGCGGCGAGACCGATGCACTGTACAGTACATGCGGCTCCGTGACGAGGAGGAGCCTGAGTTTTTTGATTTGTGCCCAACATTATTGTTAGGTAATCTTTGTTCTAAGTTTAGAGTTCTTTGATTTTGTATACGCCATGCTTGCCGTATCTGAGTAGTAGAGTTTGTCTCAGTTTCCGAGTTAGATACGTACTCGTTTGACTATACAACGAGAGCATGTAAGCAATGTAACGTGAGAAGTTGTGAAGCAACAAGATTGAGAAAAGAAGAATAGAAAGACAAAAAAAAGATGCACCAGCGTAAGAGCGTGTGAACTCGTATATACACATCAAAGTTCTACCGAGCGTTCATGTTCCTGTGAGTGTTCCGATCGAGCGAGACAGATGCACCGTACGGTGCATGCAGCTCCGTGACGAGGAGGAGCCTGAGTTTTTTGATTTGTGCCCAAGATTATGTCGCGTTCTCTAGGGAATGGTGTCACCAGTGACGAGGCAATGTCGACGCTGTCCTACTAGCTGAAAAGGAGACAGGCAAAGCTGCGTGGAAGATGTTGAAGACGATGCATCTTGTTGCTGGTCATCGAAGGGTGAAGGCGAGGAGCGTTAAGGAGATGTATTCGTTATACTGAGTTGAGTACTAGTTGGACAAGTCGTAGTTGAGACCGACTATCCTTTGATGAATATGAGTTGGGGCGCAAGTCGTAGTTGAGACCGACTATCCTTTGTTGAGTACGAGTCCAAGACGTGTGCAAGTTGTGCCACCGTTTCCGGACCAGTAAGTGTGAGCCAACTTGAAGTCGAGTCCAACTGGTACAGTCTAAGGCGTATTCAAGTTGTGCCACCATCTTCGGGCAATTGGGTGAGCCAAGTTGAAATTGAGTCCAACTGGCAGCCAAGTACACATAATAAGTAAGTTCACAAAGATTAAGGAGTGATTGTTAGGTAATCTTTGCCTAAAGTATTAGTTCCATTCTGTTGATCATCGAGCCCTAGTTGGATTCTAATTCTTAGTCTTATTCCCGTTGTGAGGCTGAGTCTTGGTGCCATATAAGCAAGTGCATTGTACTCTAATATGAGATAACTTGAGAAGAAAAAGAATAAAAAGTTGATAGTTGTGCCACACTGAAATTTTTTTCTTTGTTCGTATTCATGAGTTCTTTTGAGTTTTTGGTTCGCTTTCAGTTTGGACCAACCAGCTTCAAATCATGTTACGGCAAACATTAATAGAATTTAATCAGAACATCCTTTTTGGTAATTCAAAAATTAGTTTAATTTCAAAACTCTCAAAAAATTTACACTTCAAATTTCAAATATTTAAATCTTGTCTAGGTTTCAAAATGGCAAAATTTAGAAAATATTCCCTCTCTCCGTCTTTCTCTCTCTCTCCCCCTTCTCTCCCCCCTCTCTACCGCGTAGCCATGCTTGCGCGTGCGCCGACACTTGCGCCTGGTCCTGGCTCCTCACCCCTGCACCTGAACCACGCCACTGCGCCGCCCGCTCCTCCGCACTTTCCGCTTGCTACCGCGCCCATTCCAGGCGTGACACCGCCGCCCGAGCCCCGCACTGCTTTGGCTTTTCTGCGTGGCCGCCGCTCTTGCTGCCAACGTCGGTCACGGTGTCCGCGTCTCGAGCAGCGCCCACTGCACTCTCGCGCACTGCCAAAGATCACCTCCGGCTTTACTCATGCCTTCCGCCCGGCTCGCTGCCCTGATGCCCTCCAACATCCATCTTCTACCCCCTTCGGCTATAAAAGCCGACCACGCCTCCTCATCTCCCCCTCCCCACCTTGCCTCCTGCTCCTTCCTCGAAGCCGGCCGCGCCTCCTCATCTCGCCCTCCCCACCTCGCCTCCTCCTCTTTACTTAAAGCCAAGTCCCGCCTCTTCTTCTCCACCTCCGGTCGCAGCCGCATCGGATCAACCGCTCCCGAGCACCGTCGCCACCACCTCCGGCTCCCTCCCACGCTCCCAGCACCACCCGCGCCCTCCATCTTCCCCGCGCCACATCGCCGCCGCAGCCCGTGTGCCTCCTGCTCTCCCTCTCCCTCCCATCTCATTCTCCACGTGGCGGAAGATGCAAGGCGTCGCGTCGAACGCGTCTCCGTCCTCTTAACCCCCCCACGCGCCGTCACTGACAGGTGGGCCCGACTACTGTAGCCGTGCGCCAGTGCACGTGGACTTGGTCCACACACTATGCGGTGGACCAAGTAATGTTCATGAACTCCAGGTCGCCAGCAGATTAATCCTCCTTTTTTCTGATTTTCTGTTAAACAGAAAATTCTCGGTAAAATTTAAAAATCCATATCTCCTTTGTTTTAACTCCAAAAATTATGAAACGTGTTCCTACAATTTTCTAAATTCAGGATCTTGCTAATGCGACTGGTTTGGTTAATTTTGGAGTTCATTTATTATGGATTTTATATTTATTTGTTTCGTTTGCCTATATTTTCTTTTCCGGTTCGCTCATCTGATTAGGATTTGAAGACGCGGAACACCTCCACGTCGATCAAGCCTAAGAATACCTAGAGCCCCTTACCTATAACCCAGGCGAGTCAATACTTTGATCATGTGGAACCAACATTTTATGCAAATTATATTCTTTTAAAATATCAAATTGAATGCTTTAATTTCGTATGCAAATGTTTGTCAAATAAGCTTAACGTAGTTAAATACCCATTTGATGATTTTCTAATTATTATCTCATCCCTTGACATTTGAATCTATTATTTCATGTCACCCTAGTAACTATATGCTAATTACTAGTTATAGTTTGTACTTAAGCGCCATACTAACCCTGCTTAAGGACGGGGTACTAAATGTTTCAATCACCATCTTTCAAGCATGAAAGTGGTTTTGGGCAGTCATTGCGGGTAAATGACTAAAGCTGTTGAGTTGATGTATTTTGCTCGTCAAAAACCCTAAAAATTTGATGTCACCGTGTGGGCAGATGGTATGTCGAACGGGCTGTTGGTGGGTACTAATGTAGCCCAGGGAATGTTGGTTCTGAATGGATTATGGAATGAACCGCCTAGATAACCCTAACGGCATAGTCTTGTGAGGACCTCTAGTGTAAAACAAGTACAACCACAAGTCTACAAAGTACAAATTGGCTTAGTAAATGTATTAAACCTTGGAAATCATCTCATCGATGGCTGAGTAAGGTGTTGCAAGTAGTGGATTCGATCTAGCTTTAATGGGACACCAAGGAAGGGTGAAGTTGCCAGCTACGCAAGTCGTGGTGGTAGACATCCCACACAACTTATGGGACCCACCGCAAATGCGGGCAGCCCATATGGGTGAGATGACGGAAGAGGCGAGATATTTTGAAAGGTTACTGTGACAATCGCTCAACTACATGACTACGGAATCATGTGGGGAAACGAGTATGATTGTCTCTTGTGGGTACAATGGACAATCTCTGCAGAGTTAAAACTATTTAAACAACTGCCCCTACGGTTAAAGGCGGACATGGGAACTTAACTTGAGTTAGTTCTTGAGAGACCATGTGAGAGGTTCTCCATTCTGAGTGATGAGTATTTGACATCGTGTATGAATAGGTTGAGAGTTGAGTTTTTCGGTTTGGACTGCTTCAGGTCAAACAGAAAATCGGAACTATCATTGTATGATGCGAAGTTCGATAATCGGAACTACTGGCGTTGGAAATAGGAACTCCAAAACACCGGTTTTGAGTTCGGTTAGGTATCGGAACTTCCGCACCTAGGGTAGCGGAGTGTCCGAAAATACTGACGTTGAGTGTTTCTCTGAGATGCTAATCGGATTTGAAAAAACTGGAAAGACGGATGTTCCGAAGATCGGAAGTTCCGCAATGTTAAGCGCGGAACTTCCGATAATCCTGACAAGTGCGGTCGTTCCGGAAATCGGAACTTCCGCTGTGGTAAGTGCGGAACTTCCGATTGTGTCCAGAACTGTGCAGAGAAGGATAATTTGTGATTTTGATTTTGTATGAGTTTGAGTCTTATACAAATGCTGATGCTATGATATTGTGCAATGCTATGTGATGTGTTTTTGTCTGTGTTGACTGCAGGACATCGAGACGAAGTCGTGGCGAGACACGAGGTGATCGGACTAGGCGCAGGCAGCGTTGAGGTCAGAACGGTCGGATGTGTCGAAGACGGCGTGAATCTTGAGGTGGTTGCGTGTCAAGGACAGCAAGGCGTACGGGAGGCTTCCAGAAGGTGCGCAAGGGGCGAAACGGGAATTTCGCAAAGCGGCACAAGTGGAGGCGGTTCCGTTCGGGTGTAGCGGGCTTAATGGGTTGGAGGCCCATTAAGCAAAGGCTATAAATAGAGCTGAACTCCTGGTGTTAGGGTTAGACTTTGAGAAAGAATATTAGGGTTAGCTCTTGCTAAAGGCTTTGTTTTGCTTTTTGAGAGTTTGTTGAGTTGGAGTGTATGAACTGAAACCTATTGTAATCATTCCTCTTTGCTTTACCTCTGTAATCTTTGTTTCAATCCAATGAAATCTGAGGTTTTGATTACTTGATTTTGCAACTCTTCCTCTCACTGTTTATACGTTGAATATCTAGGTTTCGGTGTATCTTTTGATTCATCTTATGAGAGTGCATGAAACTTGAGAGCTAAAGTCGTTTTGATATTGCTAATATATCCTCAAAGTTTCATGAGCTAAGAATCTAAGAATCTCTCGATTCGCGGGTTTTTGTCTTTCTTTCGTATTCTTCAAGAAACCCGATTTTGCTTTGATTATTGAATCTTTGCTAGCAACTTCTTCTCAATACGGTCAAGGTGTTGTTTAGGATGATGTCCTGTGAAACTTGACCAGAGAAGAACAACAGATCAAAAGTAGTTTGGATTTTTGGCCAAAAACCCGAGGGTTTCATTCTTCGTCGATAATCGGAGCTTCCGATTTTACACAGCGGAACTACCGCAAGCGGAACTTCCGCACCTTACTGGCCGGAGCTTCCGATTTCCAGAAGAACAGCCCGAGGCTTGTTTTTGTTATTTGATCTTGCTTCATCTACTTTCTTTAGATCTCCAGAGATCTTCGTAGGCTTGTTTAAATACAGTAAAGGGGAGTTATTTTTTTTAGGCACCATTCACCCCCCCTCTGTTGCCATTTCGGTCCTTCAGTTCTATTTCAAAAACCTTTGTGGGTGGTATGAAAACCAGGTCGGCTCGCCGAGCCTGAGATTTGAATTTCCCTGGATCGTCGTATCCAGCGTTGTTAGTGTACGGAGATAGCTCCAATAAAAAAGTAGCATGAGTTAGAGTTTTCGATGGAGGGAACCTCTGCTGTTGTTAATATTGCACAATTACTCTCTTTAAAGAAAAACATGACTTAGTCAAAATGCTAAGTGATAGGACTTTTTAAATATTTGTGTTTCCAAATATTGCTTTGCGCAAATAAAAGAACCCGATCCATCCTTGTTAAGCCTTGCATGTATATTATTACATATGTTGTGTTGGCTCACGAGCACAGAAGTTGTGCTCATCCTCGCTCTTTCCCCAAACCCTCAGAAGCAGGAAACCCTGGAGATTACGACTATTACGAGGAACCAGATGTCCGAAGTGTTGAAAATATGTCCTAGAGGCAATCATAGAGATGATGATATTTCATTATGTTCATGATTCTGATAATATGTTATCGTGTTCCTTGAATGAATCATCAGTTATAGATCGATGAGTATGTGACTTGTTGGTGAAACTCTTTAACTTATATGATGTCATTCTAAATGTATCCCTGGTTGGATGTCACTGGTCGGAACATTAGTGACTCTACGACCAGCACATGTATTGATTGATGACCATGTTTCACCGGTCATAGGTACGTGGATATCGAATCAATAATGTGAGTACAAGTTAGAGAACATGGGGTTGGATAGACCCACCTAGAGATATTATTGAGATTGTTATCAATCTTTGTGTCATTAGTTGATCTCAAATAATGATGATGTATAATCCTTAAACCTGAGATCAGCATGGTTTCCTATATGTGTAATAGTACTTTTAGGGGTTGCCAAATGTAACATCCCCAAATCAATAAAGAGAATTACTATACATTTCATTAGCATGCATCTTGTTTTCAAGCATTTACATCCTATATTGCACTAGGATGCACGCCATTCGGACTCGAGTCATCGGCACGACAAGAGTCGATCGAACCACCGGCCACCAACCCTTAGAAAGCACGCCATTCGATCTGGATCGGACGGCCAGCGACCGCGCCCGCGCCGCTCCTCACTACCGCTAGCATGTGGGCCCGCCTTCCTATCGCCATCATCTTCCTCGTGTTGGCGCGCGTGCAGAAGCGCAGCCCCACGCGGCCGCGATGCTCTATCGAGCTCCGTCGACGTCATGTCCCCACCGCCTTCAGTAGCCAATCACGGGGCATCGCCTTCTAACGCCGCTTCTCCTCCGTCCTCTTCCCGGGCTTAAGACCCCCTCTCCCGCTTCTTGCGCCACATATTTCCACTCGGGTCTGAGGAAAGAGGAGCTCGCCTGCACCTGTTGCTACAGTAAGCTTCAAGCCATGGCATCCCCTCCCCTCTCCCTTCAATGCCTTCTCCATTTTGCCTAATTCCAACGCTGGATTTTGCTTGAAGGATCAGGAACGCCGTCGAGCTCTCGGCTGATACAGAGCGCGCTCCGCCAGCACCCCGATCTATTTGGGTGTCTCCGGTGAGTCCTTCTCATGTCTTTGCGCGTCAACTTGTGCCCCCGAGTTCGCTTAAGTTTTACCCCCAGTTGATTTTGACAATGTGCCCTCATAGCCGACGAATTTGGGAGGATTGCCATTTGTGGACGAGGTGACCCCCTTTCCTCCCCGACGCCATTCCGGTGAGGCATTCTCCAATTCCCCGCTCTTACACCATCATCTGTGTCTGCTTAAGCTACCTTGGGACTTCGTGCTTTGTTTTGTTGCTCAGGGCCTCTCCTCCACGTGAAGCTGTAGCGCCACCGTCGCCATCACCGTCGCCAACTCAGCTTCGGCCTTCCTCTCTTCTCGCCAGCGCTAAGGTAGCTCCCTGGTAGTCCCCAGTAGCTCAGGAACCCGCTATTGGACCTTTGCGAAGCTTTATTTTGCGCATGCACCGTTGCCGTATGTACGCCGCCGCTCCTCTCCGACGAGCCGCCGCCACAGGCCACCTCAGGTGTCGCCGCCACCACCCAAAGTTGTGCATGGCTATTGCGCAGCTGTAGTAGCCCTTGGCCGGCCACCCCGTGGAGGGTAGCGCTGGTAGGCCACCGGGCAAACACACAGCCGCGTTGTCGGACCCCGCCCAGCATTGTAGTGCCATCATTAGGCGCTAATCCAGTGATTAAACGCTAATTGGTGATTTCTGTGATTAATGACTGGTCTTAAGAATATATGAGTCTATTACATGTGGGTCCCACGTATGGGAAACCATAGGGTTAAGTAGCGGTTGACCGGTGGGCCCAAATGACTTAAACGCTACCGGCGCCTGCGGTGTGGCAGTGAACCCTCCACAGAGACTAGAAGTCCATGCACTGTGTCGTGGACCCAGCCACTGACAGGCGGGCCCCACATGTCAGGCGGGGAAATTAAAATCCCTGGGGTAAAAGAAAAATCCACTGTTCATGAGGGCCCCACAGATACAATCCTTAGACCTGAGATCAGCATGGTTTCCTACATATGTAATAGTACTCTTAGGGGTTGCCAAACACTGCTCAGTAACTAGGTAGTTATAAAAGTAGTTTTCGGGTATGCTATGAAACATGTGGAGGGATGTGATTGGTCGGATATGAGATTTGCCCCTCCTAATATAACAGGAGAGATGTCTCCGGGCCCCTCGTTGTGATCAGATAAAGAAAGTCCATGGTCATGTCATTAGTGGTCGAAGTATCGACCACATGAAGTTATACGACAGTCGATCGAGAAAGAATTGAACGGTCTATGGATGACACAAGATCTCACCTGGAGTTCAATCAGATATCGTGAGGCAAAGGGAGTATACACGAGAAGGTCTTTTAGCTCGATCAGATACGGACTAGTCGTATGGAGATATGAATTGGTCGTATATAGATACGAGCTAGTTGTTAGTGATATGGACCTCGTCATAGATCATATTACGTTATGGTTCGTCCGATATATTCTATGTGTGTTTGGGAATCGTTGTGTGCTGTTAGGTACCGCTGACGACTAGTGGTCGGAAAAGAGTTTTCGAGTCACAACCGATTACACAAGAACCTATAGGATCGCACGCTTAAAGGGCACGTATTTATTTTGGATGGTGATCCAAATTCGTATAGGCCACGAATTCCTAATGGGCCTCAAGTTCGATACCCACCATGGATGCCTATATATAGAGGGGCGGTGGTATGGGGTCGATGATGATGTTTTTTGGAAGAACTCCTGAAACCCCAATAGCTACGCCTTCCTTAACCACACCGCTGGTGCTAGCACTCCAGTGCGTGGTGTCCCTACCCTGTACATGTGGATATCTCGGAGATGCTGTTGCAAAGCATCAGCACTAGGATGATACGCAACTCGTGACGATCATGTGAGGTGAGTACGACCACTCGAAGGAGCAAACGCGAGGCGAGTACGACTACTCGGAGGAGTATACGCGCGGCGAGTACGAGTACGACTGCATCTAGTCACTACATCGACTCTACTTCCGCTACGAGTCGGCCCGTCTAGTGGTAATCTCGTGATCTATTACTAGCGGAGGTTCCTTGGTTGCGCGGTAAATTTTTATTTTGTTCTATCGTAGTCTACCCGTAACCCTACATGAAGACCCTAGTGTCTTGAAGTATAGTTTAGTCTTTAGCCGTTCTAGTCTCACCTTAGTCTAGCTAGCTGACTCCGTCGGTACTTACGTACATCCTATAATATCTGAATTTTTCGGGTAATATTGGACGTACACGGGTTTTGTTAGTCGTTTGCATGTGGAGAGATGGGCTCTCTCCCCCCTTTTGCTTCCGTTGCCGCTTCCGCTATTTTTGTAATGTAATCTTTTGGTCTGATCGACCCTTATTGTAAAACTTGACCCGATGCGGTCTATGTAAAATCTGATATGTTAAATTAATTGATGATATGGTGTTACGTTATGTATGAAATGATTCAGTGATGTATCTGTGAGTGTTACCTACTGATCCAGGGTATAGTATGATATTTTCACAAAGGATTCCAGATAAAGAAATCTAGGTCCGACATTACCCTGCCATAAAGATGAGCTCCGTGCATGACCGTCTTAATTTGGCTTAAAGTTTTAGCTTGGTTGAATACATAGTTCTTAAAACCAAAGTGGGAGGTTCCTAGTTGAATCTGAGATCGCCCGTAATGCCATTTGTCTTCCTTGTGTAGTTGTGGATGTTAAAATTGAGTTCCCGACTCGAAATAGATATGAGCTCTGCTGCTCCGACATCAAAGGAGAACCCATGTTAAGTTTGCATCTACGTACAGCAAATGCACCCTTTTTTTTTGTTAGCGTGAAAATGAAAACACCAGCTGCAGCAAGTTTAGCATCGTAATTATTCCAAAAGCTGCTCAACCATTGCAATTATTCCAAAAACCATCGGCCGAAGCAAAGCTAACTAATTGGCTTGCACCCGGCCTCTATATAAGCTAGCCACCCTCTCATAGCCGCCCCCATTGCAAGTTGCAACCTTCTAGCAGCAATACACAGAGATTATAACTAAGCAGCAATGTCGATGGTGACTTCTTGCACCCACGTCCTTAGCCGCGCGGCGCCGGCGGCGAAACTTCCTCATGCAGCCCTGCACTCCGGTAAACCAGCAGCAATGGCTCTCCAAATGAAGCCTCGGCGTCTTTCTGTCCGCTGTGCTGCAGAGAGTGGAGAGCATTGGTTTGACATCGCGCCCTTTGGTAAGCATATTATATGTGTGCACATACAGGTATATCCGGTGAAAATCGCTAAATATTGTAAATTCCGTGAAAACCAGTGTGGAATTTTTTTTAAAAAAAAATATCAAAAAAATACAGGCGACAGGGGAGAGCATGAGGTAATTTTGGGAAAATTTAAAAGTTTCACACCAACTTTAGAGATTTTTTGAAAACTCCTACACACCCGATCTTCACGCATTTGCAACATTTAATTTAGTACATTTTCAACGCATATTTACCATAAATGGCAGGCACACGTTGTTGCTAGCTACGCACTGTATCAAATTGATAAACGCAGGATCGAATTACTACTAATTAATGTTGCTGTCATATGATTATGTGAACTTTTAAGCCCTGGTGCACCCCAAGTTCCCGCCCACAACACGCAAGGATTATTGGAGGATCAGGGAAGACGAGGAGCAAGTCAAGCTGTGGTTCCACGTCGGCGACACTGCCCGCAAGGACAACCTGGAGGTCCGAATCGAGCACGATGTGCTCCTGGTCAGGTGTAAGAGCGCCGGCGACCTGGGCGAGCCGGCGAGATCGCTGGACGTCCGCCTGCTGGTGCCCAAAGGCTACGACCAGAGCAAGGTGGACGCCGAGCTCACGTTCGGGGCCCTGCTGGTGACCATCGGCAAGAAAAAGCACGTCGGTGACAATATCATCGAAATCAGTCCAAAGGAGACCAAGTAATTCTACTACCAAGTCCTAATTGCGATCGATGAAGAGGACAGATATGCACGAGTATGTATGTATGTACCATCAATGTGTTTACGTATGTCATAGGGGAAGAAAGAAATGAATTTCTAGCTTCCCTGTATATTGTTGTGAAATTGTGTACCTTCCAGGATTGCTTGTTCGGAGTACATGCATAATAATTTTGTGAGTGTGATGTGCCTATATTGCAGGCTAGCATGCTGGCCAACATGCTGTTCAGTAGAAGATTGCTTAAGTCGCTGTTCGCTTAAGTCGCTGTTCGCTTAAGTCGCTGTTCACTACTGCAGACGAGCTCTTTGCCGAGTGCTTAGGGAACTCGGCAAAGCCCCTATTGCACTCGGCAAAGGCTTTGCCGAGTGCCGCACTCGGCAAAGAGCAGTCGGCAAAGAACCCGTCGGCAAAGGTTTCTTTGCCGAGTGCCACATATCGGCACTCGGTAAAGCCTTTGCCGAGTGTCACGTCAAGACTTCGGCAAAAAAATCCGACGTCAACTCGACGCCTCTTTGCCGAGTGCCACCTCGCACACTCGGCAAAGAATTTTTCTCTTTTTTGAAAATTCTTTGCCGAGTGCCATACACTTGCACTCGCAAAGAAATTTTTCTTTTTAAAATTTTTTTGCGAGTGCCATGGCTATATTTTCGGCAAAGCCGAAATTGGGTTTCGCTTTCGGCTTTGCCGAGTGTCATGGTTACTAAGACTTTCGGCAAAGCCCTCTTTGCCGAGTGTGGCACTCGGCAAATAGGGGAAAAATGCTATTTTTTTTTGGTTTTTTGCTTTCCATCAGCACAAACAAAGAAATCACATATATATATCAACACACAGCACAGGATATATCACATACACATCCATATTCCATCACATACACATCCATATTCCATCACATACACATCCATAACATATCACATACACATCCATATTCCATCACATACACATCCATAACCCATCACATACACATCCACCATCCATAATACATCACATACAAATCCATTGTCCATAATCCATCACATACATTCGCATCATCCATGACAATATCCATCACAATATATATATGTCTCTAGTAGTAGTCCAACATAAGGCTAAGTCTAACACAAGTCCATGCAACATGAAAATAAACAAATAAACGGTACCTACTGCCAGCCTCCCCACCCGGAGTGTGAACTGCCACCTTGAGGAGGGCCAGTTGGCCACCCGGCCTGTGGAGAAGGGCCACCTTGAGGAGTCGGGTTCGAACCCGCCGACTGTGGCTGCACAAAGGAGAAGCGAATTCATGAGTATCTACAGGAGGGCCGCACAAGCTAAAGGAATAAACAACCATATATACTCACCGGAGTCCCTACAGGAGGAGGAGGAGCCACAACTGGAGCGAGCAGCGACTGGGGCACGACCACACCTGGCAAGGCCTGAAGGCTCGCCATGAAGCTGAACATGTCCTGCAGCCTCTGCGCCTCGGCCGCCCTCTGGGCTTGTACAGCCTCCATCTCCAGCCGATGGGCCTCCGCCTGGGCCGCCTGCTGGGCCTCCAACCTCCGCAAGTCGGCCTGCAACATTCCACCCGCAATGTTTAAACAATGCAAAGGCAAGGTAGATGTGTAAAAGCAATGAACGATTTAATAAAACAAGATTAACCTAGAGTTCCGCCATCTCGCTGGCTGTGAGCTCACGCCGAGAGCGTATGGGGAGGGAGGAGCTCGTGCTCCTTGCTCGAATCTCGGCGAGGATGGGAACAGAGGCGGAGTCGACTGTGCTGTCCGCCATCCAAGACGGCCAGGCTTGCATCCCTCCTCCCACCTCATCGAGGTCTCAGGTCTGTGGGCCGGGTGGCCGGATCGAAGTCCTCCCGATGGCGCTCGCGGGCCGCCGAGGTGTACTCGCTAAGCTTGTGTGGGACGCCGCACAGGTACGCCGGGCCCGCCCGCCGGTTGTAGGTGACTTCGGGCCGCCGCCTTGCCCTTGTGTGCGTGGCGCACGCCATGAACTCGTTGCATTCCTGGCCTTGGTGCGCGTGGGACTGCGAGGAAAACACAAAGATGATTACAAGTAATGAGAATTGAGCGTTAGAATAAATAAATAAAGATGAAAACACAAAGAAGATTACCCATGTCTGGGCGCACGCTACCGAGGCTCCGGCTGCCTTGGTGGTGTGGCGCCCACCCATCTCGCAGCGGCGATCCCGACGGATGTTGTGCTTCTCCGCCCACTCCTCCGAGAGCCACCGCCCACAATGGCCTCCCAAAGAAAGGCGGTGCTGGCGCACCAATCAGACATTGCCGCATGCCATCAAGTTATAGATATGTCGAAGATGAAATGAAGCCTACCTATTCTTCATGGAAGGAGATAGATAATGTTTCAGACTTACCGAGAGGTACTCGCTCCTTGGTGAGCGCCCCGGTCCTCGCATCGGCCTTCCTCACCACCGACCAAGGACGCCGGCGCCAGAGTTGATGATGCACCGAGCCGCGTCTCGTGGTACAGTCCGAGTCGGACCTCTGCACCTTGTCCCGCACTCGCCGCCGCCCGGTCCTCAAACCCTTCGTCGCACTCAAGAAGTCCGCATACGTACATCATGTATCGCTTCATTATTTCAAGAACGACCAATGAATGCGTAGTATTGACCAATTTAGTGCGATGAAGACTCACCCTAACTCGCCTTGATCCGCGCCGCAACGGTGCCGAACTCGCTGTCCTCGGCGGCGAGAAGTGGTCCCACGCCCGTGGCGCGGTCACCGAGGCGTAGGTGAACATGCCAGGTAGTCCGCCAATCGAAGGCCTGTGGTGGCATTGATGTGCCGCCCGCTCCGGACACAACTTCCTAGTTGCTGCAAGAGTCATTAAGAAGAATTGTTAGTCTCCGCTCGATTTTCAACATGTCATATGAAATAGTAGTGAAATAATACTTACTTGTCGCCATTGGTCGAATCACCGGCGCCGGTGAAGTGGGATCGGCCGGCACGGAGTCGCGATGGCCCGCGCAAGTAGACTCCCGACGAGGTAGAGCAGAGGCGGTGCAAGTGGAACCCCCGCTGCCGATATCACCGCCTCCCGTGGTCCGACGAGTCGAGGAAGTGCCACCCTCCTATGTGCGTGCCCACCGCCGGTCGCCCTCGTTCACCGACGGGTGGTAGCCGGCCGCACTCGTCCTCTGACGGCCGCAGGGCGGCCGCCTCGCCCTCCTCGTCGGCGGCTCGGCAAGGGGTCGCCTCGCGTGCAGGTGGTGAGCGCCCTCATGTAGAGGAGTTGACCCCTTCCAACGGCCTTCGCCCGCCCAAAGATTTTGTCGAGTGCCTGCAATTTCAAAGAGTAAACCAATTAGCACAGCTTAAATTACAAGTACTTATAAAGAGATGCAAAATGAACGAAACATAATTGCAATAATAATAATAATAATAATAATAATATAGTATTACATGAATTAGAAATATTCTTCACGATCGGCATGTTTGGATCATAGGTGTCGCTCATCACTATCAATATTGTCGAGTAAATCGGGCTCATCTCCATCGTTGTCATCATTGTCATCGCCTAACCGTAATCGCCAAGCATTTGTAAGTCCTTAGCATTTTGCACCTCTTCTCCGTCGCCCTCATCTCCATCATCCCGATCAATGTCATTGTCTACTTCCATGCCCATCAAAACATGTCTATGTCAAACCTCCTTCTAGCCCCTCCGTTGATAGAACTCCCGTGTGTTTGGGTCAAAGTTGTAATCCTCATCTTTGGGACAGGCGGTTTATCATCTTGGCGATACCAACCGCACAAGGTACCAACCGATAAGATTGGGGTCTTTTGGCACGCCCATGGGAGATAATAAACTTGTGTGGCCTGTTGAGCCATAATATAGACATCCTCTCCTTGATAGACAGAATCCTGTCGAATTTTGACTTGTCCAATCTCAGGGGCTGTTCTTGTGACATTAGGATCGAACCAATGGCATTTGAATACGATCGATTAGGAGCTTTGCGACACTCAAAATTGAGCTCAGATATTTCTTCTACTATGCCGTAGTAGTCGCTCATCGGTCTGCCGGTCATTTAACTCCGGTATTCGTGGTTTTCCGCTTGGGCCGACTCCGCTCGTAGTTTCTTGTGTGAGCGATAGCCATTCACATCATAAACGGTGAATGACTTGACCTTGTAGCGAAGCCTTTGGCGAGCCCTTTCAACTCAAAGATCCATTTCCGCATCCTTGCGGGCTGCAAGGTGAGGCCGGATAGATCGTTACATTACTCGCTCGTAGGAGCAAAGTGGGATGTCAAAGATTGAACGAGGTAAATTGGACGGTACTTCAGATCGAACCAGGATATGAAATCGGGCACACCATCTTTGAGAAGACTATCTTCTTCTTGAGGAAGGAGCCCTATTCCTCTCCCCGTATTTATTCGTAAATTCTAAAAAACAAGAGATAAGGGGTTGGATAGATGGAGGATAGTGACAAGGGCGTATGTAACAAGCCCATTGAGAACTTATCGCACATAAGGCTTCACTTCGTCAAGGTTCAACAACACATACAAGATGATAGTGCGCCACTCATCATGCCGCAAGGTCTTGGTGCCCGATGTGCTTGCCTTCCGAGTTGCCCTTTGAAAAGGCCGAGGTTCGATGAACTCTCGTCCGCTGTAACGAGGGGGACGATTGTGCATGCCGGAAGGCCATCCTTATAGTATGTGTTGTGAAGTTTGACACCTCCTCCAGAATGAATGCCTCTGCCACACAAGCCTCAATTTTGGCTTTATTTCTACACTTTTTCCGAAGAATCTTTAGACATCTCTCAATTGTATAGCACCAACGGGCCTACACGGGCCCCCCCATTCGTGCCTCGTACGGTAGGTGCAAAATCGATGTCGATCGCTGTGAAGAAGCCGGTGGGAAGATCTTCTCCAACTTGCGAGCAACACAGGTGCCACTTTCTCCAAGTCATCAATCACGCCCCGAGTTAACTCCTTGGCACAAAGTCGGCGGAAGAAATAGCTCAACTCGCCAAAGACGCGCCACACATGCTCGTGGACGATCCCCGTCATCGCAGAAGGAGCCGCCAATCCATATGTGGTAGTCATGACTCTTCATCCCTAAGACTCGCATAGTGAACAAGTTCACTCCCTACTCAAATTCGCCGCATGCCCATCGTGGAACATTAACGTCTGGATCCACTGCAGATTTCCTTCCTTTGGTCCTTTTCAAGACGAAATCGACCGAGTCCTTCTCCATTTCTTGCCGGCGCGGAGGCTTCATCACTTGCTTTGGCCTATCGCACATCGCTGATGTGTCCATCTAGCCTTAACGTTGTCCTTGACTTATCAAGAATGTCCATGAGTGTTGCAAAAGCGCTTCGGCGATATTCTTTTCTCGTGTGCATTACATCAATATTGTGTGGAAGAAGAAGGTCATTGAAATAGGGAGCCTAGTCAAGCCCGATTATGAGTCCACCGTGTTCCTCACCATATCCAATAAAACCACCTTTCTCTTTATCATCTTTGAGAGCCTCTATCTCAAAGACGGACCTCGCACCGGCCATCATCCGAGGTGCGTGGTCGGTGACTTGAACCCTTTCCAAGTTCTGACGCCTCGTCTCGAATGGATGGTCAAGAGGAGGAATTGACGATGTTGGTCAAACGAAGAAAACTTGCCACCCCTCTTCAGCCAAGTGAACCTCACAGCTGTCTTGCATATTGGGCATGGGAACTTCCCGTGAACACACCACGTGCAAAATATGCCATACGCCAGGAAGTCATGCAGGGAGTAGTGGTACCACACATGCATTGTGAAGTTCTTCTTTGTAGCTCTCATCGTATGTCGCACTCTTTTCCCAAGCAAAGATCAATTCATCAATGAGAGGCTCCATGAACAAACCCATCTTGTTCCCCGGGTGTCCATGAATTATCAGTGACAAGAATACGTTCTTGGGTTGAAACATGACGCCGGGGGGGAGATTGAGGGGGATCACGAACACGGGCCAACAAGTGTACGGGGCCGCCAACAATCCATAGGGGTTGAACCCATCTGCTCGCCGCTACACGCACATTCCGAGCCTCCTCGCCTTTACCATGATGTATGCCATCGAAATGGGTCCATGCATCGCCATCCGATGGGTGTACCATCTTTCAAAGATTGTATCTTTTGCCATGTTTGTGCCATGTCATACATTTTCGGACTCCTCATATGTACACCGCTGGATCCCAGATGACAGAAGGTACAAGAGGACCTTCGGGATACCAAGTCGCTCCTTCTGCCATCACTAGTGTCGACCTCCGATACCTAGAGGATTTGCACTTTGGACAAGGCGTTGCTTCTCGTGATCTTTTCTAAATAGGACGCAACCATTCTGACAAGCATGGATGTGCTCATACGGCATCTTAAGGGCACGAAGAAGTTTCGTGACTCGCACAAGTTCTTCTACAGAATGTGACCTCCGAAGGTGGATCCAACAACCGCCAACATACCATCGGTTGTCTCGACTCATGCTACATCGCGACTTGAACACCATTAGGCGCCCAATGGCATCCAGCCATAAACCATTATCTTTTCGTGAAGGGGCTTCTATGCCAAGACAAGATATCGTAGTACACCTTTGCGGATTCCTCCGCTCGCCCTCTAATCCTTCACCAACCGCGCCTCCCGAAAGTCATCCATCCACCGCTACCCCAAGATCTCCATCAAAAGCCTCGAGGCGTGGTCTCACCACCTCCTCTCTAATACGATCGGCCACCATGGTGGATCCAGCAGTATAGTTTGGCGTGAATCCATACTTGCAAAGATCTTCCCCACGCTCTTCCTATTCTTTCTTACACGGTTGTCACATTTGTCTGCAGGACACAAGATCCGACTCGACCCTCTAGCCTCGCCAAATGAATGCTCCAAGAAAGCATTAGTCTTAGTCATCCATTCTGGGTCATACTTATGCGTGCCCGTGTACATCCAATCACGGTTCTCCATCCTCCGCATATACATATGTAAGCTTAGTAATATAACCAAGAATTGCATGCGCACGGCGTTCCTACCATCTAATAGGTGAGGATAGGTCCTCATCTCACCAGCGGATGCGTAGATGAGGTCGGTTTCCATGCTCGCTCCTATCCGAGATAAATTTTGGCAAGACCTTCTCGTTGTTCTCCCGATACACATCCTGCAAGGGACAGTGTGTATCAGGAGAACAACATGGAGGTGATGCCGAAAGTCTGTTCTCTTGATAGGAGCGAACCATGGAAACTAACCTCATCTACGATACGCTGGCTGTCCAAAATACGTGGATAATCTGAAGAGATACGGCCGCAGATATGCAAAGATCTCGCATACCTCCGACCGTATCTCTTTCGAACGGAGACGCTTAATCGGGCTACGTGACCATATAAAACATGCATGCAAAGGAGGAGGGGTTATACCAAGGGTGGCGGTGGAGTCAAAGAAGGGCAAAGGGCGTGTCGGTGTAGTGGCGAGGCGATGCGGGGCAGTGGCGTGTCGGTGCAGTTTACCGTGCGGCGATTAAAGCTATTCCTAACAATCGATCACAACCAACAAGTCAATTTATCGCCCAAAACTCTTATATCGATGATCAAGAACCACGCATAATTAAGCCATAATCAATCTTACTACCAAAGAAACATCCTCGCTATCTTATTGTACCATTTCTTAATCGTTGGATCGATTGCAACCTTAATGCTACCACTACGATCCCGAAGGTAACTACGAATCAAATGTTGACAAATGAACCGATGAATAACGATTGATCGCAACCTCTATGACACAACAACTCAATTGTGTAAAATCCAAATATCAACACTCCATCTAGAAAATCCAAATGTCAACTTCAATCTATCGCCACATCAATCATATAAGCTTTCAATGGCTAGACCAAACAACTATTGACTTTAACAAACCAAATTCACAATTGCTAGATACAAACTTTCAACTGGCGAGTGCATACCACGATACCAATGGCAAGTTTAAACATTCAAGATTCGAATTGACATAATAATCTAATCAATGTCATACGATGATTTATGATCTCATACAACGATCGCAACAATTCATTACCAAAGGATTCCAATTGCGAATTGCACACATATACCAAATACAAAACACATATCATTGACACCAATATCGATATTCTTACGAACGATTAAGGGCACGGGAGGTGGAGGAGGCTCACCGGCGGGGCGCTGGAGAACCTGAAGGCGGGCGACGGAGCCGAGGGCGGCACGGGAAGAGCTTGGCGGCGGCGACTGAGAGGCGGGAGCCGCGCCCGCAATCGGGCAAAGACGGGGCGAGGCGCCGCGGGAGGGAGGCGACGGGACGGGCGCCATGGGGAGGCGGGGCGAGGCGAGGTGGCGGGCGAGGCGAGGCGCGGGCGGGCGGGCGGATGGGCGGCGGCGCGCGGCGGGCGGCGCGGGCGGGCGGGCGTGGGCGGGCGGGCGGGCGGGCGGCGGGCGAGGCGGCGGCGAAGGGGCGTGGTACCGAGGAGAGAGAGGTGAGAGAGAGAGAAATGAGAGAAAGAGAGAGCGCCGCCTACGGTGAAGGGATAAGGCGTTTTGCCGAGTGCCGATCGGCGCACTCGGCAAATGTAATTTTCTTCGCCGAGTGTCGGATCCGCACTCGGGCGAAGTTTCTCTTCTTCGAGTGCCACCGGGCGGCACTCTAAAGTTATTACTTTGTCGAGTGCCACCGGTGGCACTCGGCAAACTAATTTTATTTTTTTGGGTTTTTGCCACCAATTTTGTTTGAAGCTTTAGTACACTACCACAAACAACATGTTTAAATTTGGGACATTTTCATTGCTTTTTGGCATATTTCTATAGTTTATTTTGTTTTGTTGAATTTTTCCAGAAAATGTAAGTTTGAACTGCAGGTGCATCGAATAATGGATTACATTCGTTCAAAAAATGTTATCCTTGTTTCTTAGTGTAAATTTAGGCTAAATCCAGGAACTGTCTCGAAATTTCGATCAACGTGCTCGCGGGGCAACGCCGCCAACTAGCGTGGGAGTGGTTTTTAATTGTATAAAATGCGAACGATTCGAAAATCATGAAACTTGTCGAGTTGTCGCCGATCGCATGCGTATGCCGTGGAAAAATTTGAAAAAGTTTCGAGACGTTTGTCACGCACGATGCTCACAAACCGACACCCGTGAGCATCGTGACGCTTTCAAATGTGGAGATGTCCTCGGTTTGTGAGCATCGACGTGATGACTTGCTCGAAACTTTTTCAATTTTTTCCACGCATAATGCGATACGATACGGCGACAACTCGATAAGTTTCATGATTTTCGAATTGCTCGATTTTATACAATTAAAAACCACTCCCACGCAAGTTGGCGGCATTGCCCCGTGAGCACGCTTGATCGAAATTTCGAGACAGCCTCGATTTAGCCTAAATTTACACTAAGAAACAAGGATAACATTTTTTGAACGAATGTAATCTATTACTCGATGCACCATAGCTCAAACTTACATTTTGGAAAATTCAACAAAACAAAATAAACTATAGAAATATGCCAAAAGGCAATGAAAATGTCCCAAATTTAAACATGTTGTTTGTGGTAGTGTACTAAAGCTTCAAAAAAATTGGTGGCAAAAAAATTAGTTTGTCGAGTGCCATGTTTTGGCACTCGGCAAAATAAATTCTTTGCCGAGTGCCAAACGGGGCACTCGCAAAGGATGCCGCTGGATGCCGTTAGGCCCCTACCATTCTTTGCCGAGTGCCTACCTTTGCCGAGTGGCACTCGGCAAAGACAGTCTTTGCCGAGTGCAGGTATTTGCCGAGTGCGAGGCACTCGGCAAAGGACTCTTTGCCGAGTGCCATATTTTGCCGAGTAGGCGCCGCAGGTGTCTTTGTCGAGTGCCCGCAATTTGGCACTCGGCAAAGATTTTTGCACTCGGCAAATCACGTGTTTCCCGTAGTGTTTGGTGGCTTTTTTTTTTGAAACTTCTAAGTTAGGTAAAAATGAAATTTGAACAAAATTCGCAATTTCACCTAATATTACCCTTGGTTATACAACCTTCAAGATCATACTCGATTATATCTACATGATATGAAATACTACACTTGGCTATACAAGAGTAATAAATCTTATCGCGCAACAACTTCCAAAGCATGCATGGACACATATAGCTACCGGACTAATGGTTAACGCCCTTGATCAAACCGAGTACAGCTTATCTAATGCATTAGTCATGTGCATTCTTGTAAATACACGCTTGTTCTTGGTCTTTATGCTAAAACCAAAAACCAAATACCTGTGGTCCTAGGCGAGTAGTCTTTAAACTTTAGGCACGCAAGGCGACACGATGAATTTTTATTCCTTCCATTCAAAAGAAAATCTACAAGTTAATTTATAATTTATAGTCTCCGGGGGTCACCGACAAGTGGAGGATGGTCCTATTCTCTGAAAAAGGAAGAGTGGAAATATGGAACTGCCTTGGTAATTCGTTAGTTATCTATCTATCACTAACTTCACAATTTTTAATTTCAATCGCAAACAAAACTTTAATTTGACTCATTTAAAAGGTGGTACAGAAAGCTCCAGGGATAAAACAGACTTGATCAGAGAGTTGAGAGTAAAAAACAACCACTACTACAAAACATGCTATACTAGACACCCCATCACAGAACTGTGTGTGATAAAATTATCACAGACGGTTCTTCGTTAACCATCTGTGATAAATAAGTATCACAGACGGTTTTTTATACGAACCGTCTGTGATACTTCACAGACGGTTCGTATAAAGAATAGATGCTCCCGATAGGCCCCCTTTCCATTCCATTCGAGGCGCCGCCACTCTGCTGCTGCCTCCTCCCTCCTCCCCATTCGCCAACTTGCTGCTGCTGCTGCCTCCTCCCCCGTTTTGAGCTGTTACCCCCGCCTCCTCCCCATTGGCCACCCCCTGCTGCGGGCCGCCGCCTCCTCCTGCTTTGAGTTGTTACCCCCGCCTCCTCCTCCCCATTGCGGCACTCTGCCGCCTCCTCCCACATTGCGCCACCTGGAGAGAAGGGTAACGATCAGTAACCCTTTATTTTTGCTCTAGACTAATCACTAATGTGTAACGATCCGTAACCCTTTATATTTGCTCTAGACTAATCACTAATGTGTTTGGTCATTATGAATGGTACTTGCGGTTTATTAATATAATTTAACACTAATTAATTTGTTACGCGGCGATACGTAGATGGACCAAACCGGATGTACATTGAGAACCGTGTGAGTGAAGAGTATATTAATGGCGTGTTTGCTTTTAGAAGAGCCACGAGCATGATATGTTGAAGAAGGGATAAAATTTATGTAATCGTTTATGCATTGATTATGTAATATGAAAATGTTTAACAACCCAGCGCAGATTGAAGCTCACTTAATGCGAACGGGTTTCAAAAAAGGATATACATGTTGGAGCAGTCACGGTGAAGAGCAGATTATACCGGAAGTCAGTAATGACGAAATCGCCAAGGAAGTCAACGATATGCAGGGTATGGAATGTGCTTTTTATGAGGATAGGTCGCATGATGACAACTGATGGCTGCTCTTACGATGCGTAAGGATTTACAAATGAGAGAGTTTTGTATATTCGAGGGCTTAATGGATTACTCGGGGAAACCTTTGTTCCCTGGCTGCAAGCCGGAATACACAAGGTTGTCAACCGTGCTTGAACTTTTGACATTGAAGGCAAGCAATGGTTGGTTCGACAAGAGTTTTACGACGTTGTTAGGTCTCTTAGCTGACATCCTTCCGGAGGCAAATGTGTTGCCCAGCACGACCTACCAAGCTAAGAAGGTTATTTGTCCATTGGGAATGGAAGTAGAAAGAATACATGCATGTCCGAACGATTGTATCCTCTACCGTAAAGAGTATGCAGACATGCATGTATGTCCCGTGTGCAAAGCATCCCGATACAAGCGTAATAATACTGCTAAGGCAAAGCAAGGACCTCCTGCTCAGATGTTGTGGTATCTGCATGTGATCCCACGTTTGAAGCGTTTATTTGCGAACCGAAAGGAGGCAAGATTGATGCGTTGGCACTCGGAGCAGCGTAAGAAAGATGGGATGCTCCGACACCCTGCTGATTCTGCCGAGTGGAGAAACTTCGATCGGAGCTTCGAAGAGTTCGGTGAGGAACCGAGGAACATAAGGTTAGGGTTGAGTACGGACGGAATGAATCCTTTGGTAACATGAGCAGCCGACATAGCACATGGCCCGTGAATCTATGTATGTACAACCTTCCTCCTTGGCTGTGTATGAAGCGGAAATACATTTTGATGTCACTACTTATCCAAGGGCCGAAGCAACCTAGGAATGATATTGATGTGTACCTAGCACCATTGCTGGAAGATCTTGTGACACTTTGGAACGAAGCGGTACAAGTATGGGATGGGTACAAACGAGAGAACTTCACTTTACGCGCTATGTTATTCTGCACCATCAATGATTTTCCTGCCCTTGGTAACCTGTCGGGGTTCAGTACAAAATGAGCCAAAGCCTGTCCGCACTGCTTAGATGGTACGAGAGTGTATGGCTGAACAACTAACGCAAAACTGTGTATATGCGTCACCGTAGGTTCCTTCCCAGGATTCACCCATACCACAAGATGAAGAAACAATTCGACGGAAATAAGGAGGACGGTTCAGCTCCAAGGGCTTTTAGAGGGAAAGAGGTCTATGATATGGTTAAGGATATCGATGTTGTGCTTGGAAAGGGACGTAAATTAAGGACCCCTCAGAAAAACATCTGGAAGAAGCGGTCAATTTTTTGGGACTTACCTTATTGGGAGCACTGCATCGACGTCATGCACATGGAGAAGAATGTATGTTATAGTTTGATTGGTCTCTTACTGAACATTAGTGGCAAAACAAAAGACGGTGTTAACGCACGACGTGACTTGGTTGATATGAACATAAGAACCGAGTTAGCACCGAAAGAGACCGATAAAGGATGAACGTATCTTCCACCAGCTTGCTACACTTTGTCCAAGGCCGAGAGAAATGAACTATCTCAAAGCTTGCATGGTGTAAAAGTTCCGTCCGGTTACTCCGCCAATATTAAGAAACTTGTTTCCATGAAAGATTTGAAATTAATTGGTATGAAGTCTCATGATTGTCATGTGCTGATGACACAGATGCTTCCTGTTGCAATTAGGAGTATCTTGACAAACAAGGTCCGAGTGGCAATCTTTAGGCTGTGTTATTTCTATAACTCAATTGCTCAGAAGGTCATCGATCCCGAAGGACTCGATGCTCTGCAGGCCGAGGTGGTGACGACTCTATGTCATCTTGAGATTTATTTTCCTCCGTCATTTTTTGATATCATGGTCCATCTCATTGTTCACCTTGCGAAAGAGATAAATATATGCGGCCCTGTGTTCCTACGTTATATGCACCCTTTCGAGAGATACATGGGAATTATGAAGTCCTACGTACGGAATCGATCTCGGCCGGAGGGCAGTATCATCGAAGGTTATGCAACCGAAGAGGTCATTGAGTTCTACGTGGACTACATGGCTCAGGTGGAACCGATAGGTGTGCCTCTATCTCGTCACGAGGGGAGACTGGAGGGTATGAGGACCATCGAGAGGAAAGCAATCACTCCCGATCTAGATACATACGCGCAGGCCCATTTCACAGTCTTGCAACACATGACCCAAGTGTCCTCGTACATCGACGAGCACAAAGACATGGTACGCCAACAGAATTCAGACCGGTTGGAGGTTTGGATAATGAGAGAACACAACCGTTGGTTCAACGAATGGTTAAAGATGCGATTCACTTGGAGGTTATCAAGTGATGAAACGCTGCTATGGTTGGCCAAAGGACCAAAATTTACAATTGTGACATGGAAAGGATACGACATAAATGGGTACACGTTTTATACGGCAGCTCAGGATAGGAAGAGCACAGTCCAGAACAGCGGTGTTCGCATAGATGCATTTCACGAGGGGTTCAATACCGCAGGGGCACGTGGGTTGAACTCGTACTATGGGTTCGTAGAGGAGATTTGGGAGCTGGACTATGTACTTTTCGAGATCCCCCTGTTTCGCTGTCATTGGGTTAAACTTCCGCAGGGCGTGAAGGTCGACAAGTACGGCATCACTACTGTGGACCTCAAACGTGTCGGATATAAGGACGAACCATTCGTACTCGCTAAGCAAGTTGTTCAAGTTTTTTATGTAATAGACCCAGCAAATAAGAACCGCCACGTAGTTCTTCATGGAAAAAGAAGGATTGTCAGAGTTGACAATGTCGTGGATGAGGAAGACTACAATCAATTTGACGAGTTGCCTCCTTTCGGAGACGGCATCAGACTGGAGGAAGAACCCAGTGAGGAAGCTAGCTATATGCGCGTCGATCATCATGAAGGACTATATTTCGATTAACCGTGTATTCCATTGTAATTTGATGTTAACATGTGTTATGGACTTGTCATCTCTAATGTTGATGTTAATGCGGACTTGTTAGAGTTATCAGCTTGTTGAGAATATCATCTATGAAACCTTGTTGGAAATACACACAAATGGGCAAACGTGTTTTGTCATTTGAGCAAAGTTAAAAGTGCATTGCTTCTGTGGCCTCGCGGTCTGACCGGTAATTAGTTGTATTTCAAATGTATGAAAATGAGGATAAATTAAAACTTTTGGATGCATCCTTGTTTTCATTTGAATTCTCTAGAATTTATCTCCTTGAAATGTGGACTTCAAATTCAATTAAGGTTATTGACTCGAAGTGTTGCAATTCAAGGTCTTCTAGTCAAACCTTGTGATAATCCTCGGGAAATATTTTTCCTAAATTCTTGATCATCTGGGTAACCTCCCTGAGAAATTTCATAATTTTTAGAAATTATTCATTTTTTCTTAAGGGCTGGTCAAAACTGTTGTCTCCCTGGTCAAACCCCCTGTCTAGCAGCTTGTGAATTTTCTAGCGGGCAATGCACTGCATGAGAAATTCTGGAAAATTCATACACAGTTGATCTTGAAGTTAGGATCACTCAGTAAAAAGTTTAGAATTTTTGGAGCTGTGGAGCTACCTCTGGAAATTACCAAATCATCTCAAGCTTTCAATTGATCAACATATCAACATATCACAGACGGTTCAAGTAATAAACAGTCTGTGATATTAAAATTAGTGTTTCTCTGTTAAGTCATCACATACAGTTTCATAATAGAACCGTCTGTGATATTAAAATTAGGGTCCGAACGGTCTATCGAATCTCGACCGTTCATTTGGCATCGCAGGGCTAAGATTCGCGGCGCTTCGCACGGCCCAATGGCCCACTAAATCCGAGCCGTCGATTATACATCCAACGGTCTGAAACGATCCAAGTTATACGCGTCTGAAACGGGCGGTCCGAACGTTTGAATGAAGGTGGGCCGTTGATCTAAAGATAGACGGCTCACAGTGAAAGAACTTTCGAACGGTCCGAACGTTCGAATGCATCCGTTCGCTCGCTGAGATCCGATGGCTCTACATATGTGTGTAAATTGCTCACATCACGCACGCATTCTATTAATGAACCCTCTGTGATATCAACATATCAAAGACAGTTCAGTTACATAACCGTCTGTGATATTAAAATTAGGGTTTCTCTGTGTGGATATCATGGGAATATGCTCCAGATCTTAGGATGATGTGACAATTGGCAACGGTGTTTACGGTTTGTCGTTTCACGAGTTTTCGACAAAGCTACAGCATTCTCGATAGGGGGTCCGACCGTCCTAGCACGGCGTGGTCCGACGGTCCCAAATCGGTCGGACGGGCCATGTGCGTGGTCGGACCTACTGTGACCTAAAAGTGGTCAAAATGAGTGGGCCAAAAATAGGTGTTGTAGGCAAGTGAGGGGATCCCAATGCACTTGGTCTCATGATTTTTGGAGTCTCCAGTAAGAAGTTCTATTCGTTTTTAATTTCCAGAAGGTTTCGGAATTCCAGAAGGTTAATAGAAGTACCTGTGATGATAATGAAGTTATTGAATGCTGTTGATTTATTATTGTTCGTTGTATATTGATGTGTTTGCTGAGTCGTGGACTCACCCTTGCTCTTTTGTTGTCTATAGGTGATCTTCGAGGACGCCGTAGCTGAGAGCGAGTAGAGCACATGGACAACACATGATCATTTGCCATAAGAATCTTTTCATTCAAAATTGGATTACTCATGGACATGTTAGGGGTTGAATAAAGTTTAGGACAACGTTTTGGACTAGACTACTTGTTTTAATGATTTGGATTCATTGGTTGGTGCTATTTTGGACTATTTACCTGGTTGTATTCCCCTTGCTTAGTTATTATCGTTTGATCCATAATTATGCTTGTTCTTTTGTGATCCATGGATATGTTTATTGTTGTTTTCTTGCTGTGATTTTATAGTGTGTCGATAATTATTAGTTTAGAGAGTAGTGTGGTGGCATTCTAGGCTCCTGTTGGGGGTGTTACAGATTGGTATCGAGCTGTGTTTTAGGTCCGTGGTGAATAGATTAACAACTTAGGCAAACTAAAATAGTTAAAATTTGTTTTAGTACTAGTAAATCAACTAAAATTTGCTAATGGTTAAACAATCTAAAAATTTGACACACTAGTGCATGATGAGTTTAGAGAGAGGTACGATCATCGCTTTTACGCCTGCTATGTTGTTTATTGATGGATGATTTTATTTTGATCTTTGAACTCATTGTGTATTGTTGATTGTGGTTGATAGCTATGCCGAGGGGTAGAGGACGTGGTCGTGGTGGCCGCGGTCGTGGAGGTCGGGGCCGCGGCGAGGGTCCGTGGAGCCACCTCCGTAGTGTGATGAGTCGAGAGGCGAGGGGTTCTTGCTGACCCGCCTCCGGTTGGGGTCCGTGATGAGACCCCGCTTGCCGAGAGAGTTGGTGGGAGAGATCCGTGTTTTCGTCAACAGCGCCGGCAGCTCGCTGTCGCAAAGATCTGTTGTTGCTCCTGCCGCACATCCACCGGTTCCCGAGGCGCGATGACACTTCGAGAGTGGATGGGATTGAGGTTGGATCCGCTTGACTGCGGGCACACCGTCCAGCAATGACTGGTTGCGCTACATGGAGAGGTAGTTTGGAGCTTTGGAGATGTCTTCACATCAGAGGGTCCGTTTTGTAGCCTTTCAGCTGAAGGGGCAAGCAGATATTTGGTGGGAGGGCGTGTTGTCTTCGAGGGCCGCCACTCAAGGGCCACCACTTGGGAGGACTTTGTTGATCACCAAGGGAAAGTTCTACCCCTACTCTTTGTTGAGAAGATGGAGGTTGCCTTGACGACCTTTGCTCAAGGGAAGAGGTCTATTGCCGAGTATGAGGTCGAAGTTCAACAACTTGGTTCGCTTTGTCCCTTGGTGAGCGAACGATGATCTTCGTAAAGCCAAGAGGTTCCGTCTGGGTCTCAATTGAAGTACCAGCATGTGTTGGGAGCTACTCCACTACGTGACCACAGCATTGTGGAGCAAGCTAGGGGCATGGAGTTGGAGATGCAGCTCACAAAGGGGCAGCAAGCCTCTCGTGGATTGGTTGCTTTTGGTGGTGACCAGAGGAGGAGCTCTAGTGAGGGAAGTGGGTCTGTTCAGCGACCTGCTTTCAAGAAATTCAAGGGAGGACCGCATCCTTCAAGTCTAAGCGCTGAGGCCGTTCTCTTCTTGGCGCTCGCCCTTTGTAGGTACTCCAGCTCCTCGTCTCCGCCCTGGCGTGGCATGCTTTGCTTTAAGTGCGGTGATGGACACTGCACGCCGAGTGCACTTGGACGGAGATTGCCGTTAGTGTGGCCGACCGGGTCACAAGGAGCGGTGTGTCGCCGTAACCCGCTAGCGTGATCAAGTGGGAGCCTGTGCCATCTTCTTCCTCGATGGGCCCGCCGAGGATCTTTCCGGATGATGACTACTCCTCCAAATACGCCATTTCTTCGGCTTGGGCGCCCAAAGAGGGTACTATCGCACCGCCACCTTCGCACCGCTTCAGTTGCACGACCGCTTTACCGCACCGCCACACGCAGATTGTTGGGGCTCGCCGCCGCGCCGTCTTCTTTCGCCATGGCACCACCGGAGGTACGCCATGCCCACAAATGAGTTCGCGGGTCGCCCCGACGTGGTGACGTGTACTTTGCTCGTGGATTCGCTTGATGCTTTAGTCCTTTTGATTCGGGGCTACCTTTTCGCTTGTCTCAACGGAGTTTGCTAGGAGAGCGAACTTGAGTATGCAAATGGATTTCTCAATCGGTGTTGGTTAGTTCTCCGGGGTATTATTGCAGTTCTATCGCTTGTCCCGGGTGTTCTATTGTCATTGATGGGGAGAAGTTCACGGCGAATTTGATAGTTATTCAAATGGAGCCGCTCGACGTTATCTTGGGTATGGATTGGTTGCACTCTTATCGAGCCGTGATATCCTATTTCAGAGAACAGCTCTGTATGCACTCGCCCTGGGAGACTTTGACTTTTCAGGAGTGCGCCTCGCGCCTCTTTCAAGATTAATGACTGCTCCGTCGGTCGTGCAGTGAAAACTGGACTTCTTTTAGCTCCTGCTGAGAAACCGAGTGTGGCTTCGCAGATTGAGGAGATTCCAGTGGTTAGTGATTACCCAGATGTGTTCCCAGCTGAGCTTCCGGGCTTGCCACCTGCGCGACACGTGGAGTTTCGCATTGATCTTGTTCCGTACTCGCCCCATCTCGATGTTCCATATCGATTAGCACGTCCGCTTCGTGACGAGTTGAAGAAGCAATTGGACGATTTGTTGGCTAAAGGTTTGATCAGCGAGTGTATCACCATGGGAGCTCCTGCTCGCTCAGAGAAGAAGGATGGGAGTTGGCGCATGTGTATTGATTACCGTGCGCTTAATGCGGTCACAATCAAGAACAAATATCCATTGCCCCGCATTGAGGATTTGTTTGATCGGTTGAATGGAGCTCAAGTATTCTCCAAGATCGATCTCCAGTCAGGGTATAATCAAATCCGTGTGCGTGAGCAGGATGTAGAGAAGACTGCTTTCTCCACCAGGTATGGGCATTATGAGTATAAAGTTATGTCCTTTGGATTGACTAATGCACCTGCCATTTATGACTTCGTGGTGGTGTTCATTGATGATATTCTTATCTATTCCAAGACTAATGAGGATCATGAGCGTCATTTGAGTCTTATCTATTCCAAGACTAATGAGGATCATGAGCGTCATTTGAGGCTGGTTTTAGATACTTTGAGAGAGCACAAGTTTTATGCTAAGTTGAAGAAGTGTGAGTTCGGATTTCGTAGTGGGTTTTCGGGTCATGTGATTAACCCTCGTGGCATTCTTTGTTGATCTCGGTAAGGTCTCCACAGTGGTGGATTGGAAGAGGCCGACTAATGTGAAGGAGGTGAGGAGTTTCTTGGGATTGGCCGATATTATCGGCGTTTTGTGCAGATTTTCTATCATTGCCAAGCCGATGTCTCACTTACTCGTAAAGGTGTGAGATTCGGTGGGTGATGAGTGTGAACGCAGTTTCAGACTTTGAAAGAGAGGTTGGTGACCTCTCCTATTCTCACTCTTCCCGAACCAGAAGCGATTCACGATCTTTTCAGATCGCCTCGAGTGGGTCTTGGCCGTGTTCTCATGCAAGACGGTAAGGTGATTGCTTATGCGCCGAGGCGATTAAAGAAGCACGAGCGTAATTATCCCACTCATGACTTGGAGTTGGTCGCGGTTGTTTTTGCTCTCAAGATTTGGAGGCATTATCTATACGGCGAGCCTTGTGATATTTTCACGCATCACAAGAGTCTCAAGTATATCTTCACCGTATGATCTGAATTTGAGGCAAAGGAGGTGGTTGGAGTTGATCAAGGATTATGATCTTACTATTCAAGATCATCGTGCAAGGCCAATGTTGTTGTCGATGCTCTTAGTCGCAGCGACTCCCGCTACCCTAGATTGCCTTATTGCTGATTTTGATCGCATGGGTATATCCTATTGTTATGCGGGCACATCACATGTTGAGACACAGTTGGTCCTTGAGTCAGCTATTCCAGATCGTGTGCGGGAAGCACAACAGAGTGACCGGTTATTATAGGAGGTTAGGAAGCGTCTGGATGAGGGTAAAGAGGGTGATTTTAGCATGGACGATTCTGGTGCTTTGAGGTTTAAAGGCCGCCTTTGCGTGCCGCAAAAGGCGGAGGTCAAAGATGATATCTTGAGGGAGGCACATCGCACTCCGTACACTGTTCATCCTGGTGAGACTAAGATGTATCGAGATTTGAAACATAATTTTTGGTGGAAAAGAATGAAGGTGGATATTGCTAACTATGTGGCTTCTTGTGGTGTTTGTCAGCAAGTGAAAGCTGAGCATAAGCGTCCTGCAGGGTTGTTGCAGCCTTTGGAGATTCCCCAGTGGCCTTGGGATGATATCTCTATGGACTTTGTGGTGGCGCTACTGCACGCCGCGAGGGAAGGATGCAGTTTGGGTAGTGGTGGATCGATTCAGCAAGTCTGCAAGACTTCATTCCTATTCGCACGACAAATTCAGCGAGTGATCTAGCTCCTATTTATGTGCGTGAAATAGTAAGACTGCATGGTGTGCCCAAGACCATCATTTCTGATAGGGACGCGAAGTTTGTCTCCAAGTTCTGGGATAGTCTGCAGAGTGCATTGGGCACACAGCTCCGCCTTAGTACTGATGCTTCACCCACAGCATGATGGGCAATGAGCGCATTATTCAGACTTTGGAGGACATGTTGCGGTCTTATGTTTTGTCTGGAAGGGTAGTTGGGAGGACCATTGCCACTTGCGAGTTTGCTTATAATAATAGTTACCATTCCAGTATTAGAGCCGCGCCATTTGAGGTTCTCTATGGGCGGAAGTGCAGATCGCCACTTTGTTGGGATGCGGTTGGAGAGAAGGCAATTTTGGGTCCAGACTGGATTCAGAGGACCATTGAGCGTGTGGCCATGGTGAGGCAGAATCTGTTAGCAGCTCAGAGCAGACAGAAAAGCTATGCTGATATGAGGAGGCGTGACTTGGAGTTTGCGGTAGGTGACCAGGTGCTCTTGAGAGTGTCTCCCACTAAAGGTATTGTCCGATTCGGTACCAAAGGAAAGCTTAGCCCGAGGTACGTTGGACCGTTCCCGATTATTGCAAGAATTGGGAAGTTAGCCTACCGTTTGGACCTTCCTGAGTCCATGCGTGGGGTTCACAATGTGTTTCACGTCTCGATGCTGAGAAAGTTTTTGAGAGACCCAGAGCATAAAATTTCATTAGAGCCGCTGACTATTGAGCAAGACCTCACAGCTTGAGTCGCTGGGTCCGCAGATTCTCGGAGAGGTCGGAGCGAGTGCTGAGGCACAAGACGTTGGTATACGTCAAGGTGCTGTGGACGCATCAGTCTGAGAGAGAGGCGACTTGGGAATTGGAGTCTCGCATGCGCGAGCAATACCCGGAGCTGTTCACGTCGGGTACGTGTTATTTTATTGTTTAATTTCAGCAGTGTAGTTTTATTGGAGTAGAACGGTGAGTAGAATTCGGGGTCGAGTTCTGTTAAGGGGGGTAGAATGTAATATTCTGAAATAAATAAATAAATAAATAAATAATAATAACGTCTTAAGGGTCGGTGCGTAATTAATCAAATAGTACACGTGAAAATAGGATAATTCCGAGTTTTTAAGAGCTATTTAAATAGATTGTGGAATTCTAGAAAACCCTAGCAGACTTTTCTTTTCTTTTTTTTCCACCGCACGCCGCCGGTAATTTCTCTCGCGGCGTTGTCTTTGGCGTGCCTCCGCCCGAGCGACCACTGTGCGTGCCTCCGCGCCAAGCTTCTTCTGGATTTCCTTGACGCGTCGCATGCGTGATCGGCCGAGCGCCGCCGGCCGATTTCTTGACGCGGCCGCCGCATGCGTGATCGGCCGATCTTCTTCTTTGCCGCAACGTCGTCCAAGTGAAGGTTTTCTTTTGCCGCTCGTCTCTTTTGGCTTTGACTACTAATTTGCTGACACTGCCGTCAATTTTGTCTTCATATGAACCTTGGTTAGCTTCGGAAGATATTTAGATTGGCATGGCTACATTGTATGTGTATATGTGACATTAGCAGTAGGGAAGAGAAGGAGAAGACTAGGAGAAAAGAAGTAGAGACCTGATTTCTTGTCGGTAGCGATATGTGATCTTGTATTCTCTTTGTTTTACTGATTTAGTTAGTGATTAGAGTCGAGATTTATTGCAGAGGTTTTAGAATTTATAATAGAGAGGCCGATTAATGAGTCCGTTAGCCTGCTGTTCTGTTGAATGATTTATTCGGGTACTTTAATGGCGAATTTTGAAAATGTCATCTACTAGTTAATTGTAGATAATTTCGATATCTTTCTATAGCATATTTAATCATGTCAATCGGACAAGTATAATTCGATTTATGATTTTCGAAAGACTGCTGTCCTTGTGGTTGTCGTTGTTCGGCGCTGTTTTGGTAGACTGTAGATTAAAAATAGGAAATAGCCTAATTAGAGTTTTGGATCTACATGAAAGTTGTAGATAATTGTCCAATGGTTCTGTAGAATCTAAGAACTCGCATTTTGGTTGGGTAAAACAAAAGTTATGAATTTAGTAAGACCTGCTGTTCCGAAGCGGACAGATCGGTTTTCTGGGCTAAAAACGGAGGGTTAGATGATTTAATTAGAAGACTTTGTAATCTAAGAAAATGTGGATAATTTTATGAAGAATCCGGAATGGGGTGATTTGTCGTGATCGGACTTTTGAGTCAAAAGTTACGTCCGTTTTAGTACCAAGTCAGCAATGGGTAACTTTTCGGTACCGGAGAAGCGTGGAAGATTTGGGGACGTATAGGAGCGATGTCGATTGATTATTGTTCTTTTGATGCTGTAGCTTGTATTGAAATTTGAATATTTAATGTAGGAGAGGCGTCGTACTTGTTGCCATCTTCTAGCCAAATCGCAAGGCCGCAACTAGTAAAGGCAAGTGCATGGTAGACAATGATCAATGATCGATCCTTTGTTTTCTTTATCTTCTATTACCATTATTGTTGTGCTTTTATTTTATTTAATTGCAAACAATGGAATGACATGGTTATATCTTTGTTGATAAACATGATGAAAAGTTGGATATGATGTTTATGATGGAGTTTGCATGTTTGCATTCATAAGCATCTTTGCATATGAGCAGGTGATCATGAATGATCACAACTCCACGGGAGTGGAGGAGGTCCCCGATCCTTATGGAGGAACGGGCTTGAGAGTGAATGTTGTCATGAGCATTCACTCATGCTATACCGTATACTGAAAGAAGTGCATGTGGACATGTAGATTAGAATTGCATTGATACATGAGACTAATGGGTGTGAATCAAAGAGAAGATAACAGCATGAGAATGTTAATAGAAGTACCTGTGATGATAATGAAGTTATTGAATGCTGTTGATTTATTATTGTTCGTTGTATATTGATGTGTTTGCTGAGTCGTGGACTCACCCTTGCTCTTTTGTTGTCTATAGGTGATCTTCGAGGACGCCGTAGCTGAGAGCGAGTAGAGCACATGGACAATACATGATCATTTGCCATAAGAATCTTTTCATTCAAAATTGGATTACTCATGGACATGTTAGGGGTTGAATAAAGTTTAGGACAACGTTTTGGACTAGACTACTTGTTTTAATGATTTGGATTCATTGGTTGGTGCTATTTTGTATACTCAAAGCTGTCAAAGATGCTGTATTCAAAGCTGACTATGGTAATGACTGACGGACCAGGACAGTTGCTTCATATGGATCCAGGAGTATTCAAAGCTGTCAAAGATGCTGTATGTGCGCCCTGTAGGCATGGCAAACAAGTTGCCGCCTCACATCATTATGTGACTATGGTAATGACTGACGGACCAGGACAGTTGCTTCATATGGATACTGTTGGTCCTGCTAGAGTCCGGTCAGTCGGTGGAAAATGGTATATTCTTGTCATAGTCGATGATCTTTCAAGATATTCTTGGGTGTTCTTTCTTGCCTCAAAAGATGAAGCTTTTGGTATTTTCATGACCTTGTTCTTCGTTTGGCTTTTGAACTTCCTGGTGCCCTGAGAGCGATCCGCAGTGACAATGGCACGGAGTTCAAAAATGCTTCTTTTGCTTCTTTTTGTGCTGAGCGCGGTATTGAGCATCAATTCTCCTCTCCACACGTCCCTCAACAAAATGGCGTGGTGGAAAGGAAGAATAGGACCTTGGTCGAAATGGCTAGGACGATGCTAGATGAGTATAGCACACCGAGGAGATTTTGGGCCGAAGCTATTGCTACAGGTTGCCATATTGCAAATCGTGTCTTTTTGAGACCATCTTTAGGCAAGACTCCTTATGAGCTTCGTTTTGGTAGAAAACCCTCTGTTTCGCATTTTCGAGTTTTTGGATCAAAATGTTTTATTCTTAAGACAGGCAACTTAGATAAATTTGAATCAAGAACTTTTGATGGGATATTTCAGGTTATCCCGCTCATTCGAGGGTTTTCGGTTTTTAATATCGAGACTAACCTTATTCAGAGACTTGTAATGTCACTTTTGATGAGACTAGCCACGAGCTAGATCAATTGCTGCTGATGATTCACAGTGACAGAGAGCATTTTTGTGGAGGAAGATGAGGACGAGGCTAATATCATTCCTCATCTGCTTGCCGAGGCGCCCATATTGATACAAGAACTCGCTACGCCTACTTCACCTTGATTGAGGCTCTCGCTGCATCATCATCATCGCAGACTGCGGAGGTCGAAGAAACGATATCTCACCCGGCGCTCCACTTCGATTGAAACAAAGATCCTCCGGATCGGATAATAGGTAATCTACATGAGCGAGTCACTCGCCTCGGTATAATGATCCAAATCTCTACTCTCATTCGGCTTTTGTTGCTTCTTTCGAACCCCGCGATATATCACATGCTTTATCTGATTCTAGCTGGGTAAATGCCATGCATGAGGAGTTAGAGAATTTTGAAAGAAACAAAGTTTGGAATCTAGTAGAACCTCCTAGTGGTCATAATGTTATAGGAACCCGTTGGGTGTTCAAAAATAAACAAGGTGAGGATGGTTCTGTGGTTAGAAACAAGGCCAGATTGGTAGCTCAGGGTTTCAGCCAAGTTGAGGGGTTAGATTTTGATGAGACATTTGCTCCTGTTGCTAGACTAGAAGCCATTCGCATTTTGCTCGCATTTGCTGCATCAAAAGGTTTTAAATTAAATCAGATGGATGTTAAAAGTGCCTTTTTAAATGGTTTCATAGAGGAGGAAGTGTATGTTAAGCAACCCCCTGGTTTTGAGGATCCCAAGTATCCAAATCGTGTTTTCAAGCTATCTAAAGCATTGTATGGTCTTAAACAAGGCCCTAGAGCCTGGTATGATAGACTTAAGACCTTCTTGCTCAAAAATAATTTTGAGATGGGTAAAGTGGATAAAACTCTATTCATTTGGCATCGCAGGGCTAATATTCGCGGCGCGTTTCAGACGGTCTGAATGGCCCACTAAATCCGAGCCGTCGATTATACATCCAACGGTCTGAAACGATCCAAGTTATACGCGTCTGAAACGGGCGGTCTGTCGAACCCGGGAACGAAGGATCCTGAATTCTCTGTGTTCATACACTAGTCCAGGATTTCCAGTGTACACAGTCACAAAAATGTTATCACAAACATATCCGTGTATTAATAAGCATAGAGTTTATTACAAGCTGGTAGGAGGCCAAATAAAACATTAGCGGAAGCAAATAATAAAGGTAAGCCACACGATACGCCACAGTAATCGTGCCGAGATCGCGCCTAATCGTCCCGCTCCTCACCTTACGGATAGCAGTCTTCTCACGAATAATAATATTCAAAGAAGAGTGAGCACTACAATCTGTGCTCGCAAATTACACCCAATACTGAATTTAGAATGCATGCATAAATTATTCAAAGGAAGGTTGTAGGGTTTATTTGCGTAAATCAGCCTTTTGGTTTAAATAGTTATACTAAGTTTCGAGCACATTTTCATTACATAACTAAAATCAGATTTAAAATTGATCATTTTATAGTGGATAACCTCCATATGAAACATGGTGATGGATACCCTCCTATCACAAGGCTACCCACTTAAATTTACCACAAGGATTAACCATCCTCAAATCATGTCCAAAGTTATTTTAAAACCAAAACAAATCTAACTTAGAGTGGCTTTGCTCAAGATGTCCATGACCGTGGACACGGCTATTCGAATAGATTACACACTGCAGAGGTGGTACAACTTTACCCACACGAGATAATTTGCTGTTATGTCGGCCAATACACACTTCCTTAGGTGTGTGACTAGGCAATTATCACAAGGCGTTTCAATGTATTACCTCAATACCAATATGCCCGCTAAGGTTTCACTTCCATTAGGCTAACCACCTGCTGGAAACCCCCTCTTGCGCCAAGTGGGAATAAAGTCTAACCGACACCCACACAACAAAAATGGCATAAACAATACTGAGGTATTACAAATTATTAAGCCTGGTTCTGCCCATACAGAACATGTGGTAGTACGGTGGAGCTTTTGCAAGATGCGGCTCAAAGGCCGGTCCTTAATCTACTTGGGCAACTTTCAATAAAACCACAGGTCTCGGCCCTAACGAGACAGGCGTGCATAAACTCGCACTCCACCAACGGTCCATGTTTGCCCAAGTACAAATCATTTTCTTTTATTTTAAATTTTCAAAGACATTTGCAAAAGTCCACCATGACAAGGCAATGTCATAGTCTTTTTATCAATTTAAGAAATTTTGGCTAAATTCTCCCAAAGTCAAATATTTCATGGTCTAAGCATTTGCTATGCATACATTTATTTTTAAATTCATTTGACTAAGGTTACAAGGATTTGATAATACAACTATCGAATTTGGCTATACAAAGGAATTTAAATAATTAAATATTTAAAACAGGAATTTAAAATAATTAAATACAATTATGCATGCAATAATAATTTAAAACAGGAATTAAATAATTTTAAATATTGGGGGCAAAATGGTCAATGGTGTAACTTGCCTTGCTCAAAATCCTGGTATTCTACTTCTTCAATAGGGTCAAGCTCTCCGGAGTCGTCAAAATCTATACGCGAAAATATTCCAAATTTAAACAGAATTCAAATGAACACAAATAAATTCAAATGAAAATTCAAATTAACTCCAAATTAAATAATTTTGGTTTAGTTAGCTAGATCTTGATTTTATACAAATTTAGAAATTTGAATCACCTAAATCGGAGTTTGTATGAAGAAATACGAGCTCCGGAAGTTTAAATCTAAATTTAATTCAAAATCGAATTTCGAATTCCGAATTAATTTTCTAAAGGAAATTCTATTTATTGCGCCACCGACGCCAAGCAGATCTGTTCACTGAGACCGACATGTGGCCCAAACAAGATGGATCGAGTCCACGGCGTCACCGAATCCACGGTGGACTCGGCGCGACGCAATGCTGTGAGGGGCGAGGCGGCGCCGCGGCCGTCCACGCTGGCGCCTATGTGGTCGCTTACGTCACCAAAATGCCCATGTGGCGCCAGTGGCGCCGACTTGGTCGGGCCACATCAAGACCGGAGGCGGCGGGCGCCGAACAAGGGTTCGGCGACGGCATACGCGGCGAGCCCGGTGAGGTGCGCAATAGATAGAGGGAGGACGCTGGTTCTAGGCGCCACCGGTGGGCGAGAGTGACCGTAAGGTCGCCGGCGAGGCGAGTGGCGGAGAAGGTTCGGCCCACTGGCGGAAGTAGAGCTCCCGCGATCTTCGGGACGAGGAGGGTGCACCGATCGCGCGAGGCAATCAAGCCGATGGTGCGCACAGGGTGGCCGGGAAGGCTTGCCGCCGCCGAATCGGAGAAGACGAGCTTCGCCGCCGAGAGAAAAACTCCAATTGACGGCGAGAGTGAGCGGGTTACGAGTTGGTGGAATGGAATGGGAGAGAATGCGCGTGGGGCGGCTTTATAGGCGAGGGGAGGCCGAGGTGGAGATCGTGCGCGGTAATGGCGGTGGCAACGGCGCGGGCGCACGGGGTTAAGAGGGGGTAATGGCGGGAATGAACGCGCGGAGTGAGGGGAGTTAGCACGCGTGATGGCGAGTGAAGAGAGGGAGGAATCGCGGAGTGACGAGCCCGAGGCGAAGCGGTAATGGCGGAGCCGCGGCGTGTTCGCGCGAGGAAGAACGGGAGGTTGAAGACGGTGACGTGGCTCGGGCGGTCCCACTGCCGGTGAAACAGAGCGAGGAGAGAGGGCGGGCGGCGGAGATCAACCGCTGGATGGAGATCGAGAGGCCGAGGTGATGAGGGGGCGCGACTACCGGATGCGG
>CM070611.1:34336851-34562105 GCA_036346395.1 Hsuehochloa calcarea
GAACGGCCGGATCTTGATCAACGGTCGGCGGCGAGGCGGCGAGCGCGAGACCCACGATGAGGATCCAACTACCGAGGCGGAGGCATGAGCGGGTCGGGTGGGCGGAGGCGGGGAATAGCCGGGCCGGCTAGGGTTTCGGCCCACGCACAGAAAATAGATTTTAAATACCTTTTTCATTTTAGAAATTCAAACAATTCAAAAAGCAATTTAGAACATAGCAAATAGACTCCAAAAATTCTAGAAAAATTCACAGAAATTACTTGAATTATTCTTGACTTAATAAAAATACTTTTAACTTTAAATTTTCTTTTTCTTTTACAAATAAAATAATTTTTCCATTTCGGATAAAACAAAAATAAATTTCTAAAATCCAATAAATCCAAGAAAATTCTCAAAATAATAATTTTGATTTTAAATTCGTAAATCTCAATCAAACCAACTTTAATTTTAATTGAAGTTTGATTAACTCATATTAAACTGCAAATGATTTTTAAAATTTTCAAATTAAGCTTTTGGCAAATAGAAGCAAATGGTTTTCTTTTAAAATTTTTCAAAAACTCCGAAAAACGGGACGTTACAGCGGACAACTCTCTTTCTTTATAAAGGAATCAACATTGCCATCACATTACTGATCATGTCAATAAACCTTCTAAAGGAACATGGCAAATTGTGTTATAAATTTTTTTCGGCATCAAATGGAATGGTAAAAACAACTTATTCTAGAAATGAAACTTAGTACGAAAACCACAAAGCTGAAACAAACCTCTCACACAACTCCACCATAACATTAGAAAAGGGTTTCGACACTTTTTTTTTTCAAGAGAGGTTCTAAACTCCAACATTCCAACTACTCCAAAGGAAACGAGTAGAGTCAAGACTTTCTTTGACAAACTTTGTAAAAGCTAATTCTCGTTCCCCAAAATACCAAACAGTTAACGAGGTCCCTTAATCAACAAGTGAGATAGGACCCTTACAAAAGAATGATCTTGTCAATAATATCGTGTACAAGTAGCAAAGAAAGCTCAAGAATCGTAAAGACAAGAATTGTTTTGAAAAACATCTAGGGACCAATAGGAACAGTAGCCAACCAATTTGTTTGATTACCATCTCAGACTTAATCACCACAAGGCACCCCAAAAGGGTTTTAACACTAATCCTCGAGAAAGAGATCGTTAAACTTCAAGACGCGGAATGATCCAAAGAAATACATGGAGCCAATGCTTCCTCGTGTTAACGAACTTACAATGAAAACTCTCATTATACAAACTATCAAGCGAGTAAGCAGTCGCTATTTTCAATGAGAAGGAAGGAACAAACATGGAAATATCCATATTGCCAGCTATGAAGATCATTTAAAATAAAAGAAATTCAACAAGCGAAAAATAATAATATTTTCAGAGAACCATTAAAGACCTATTGGATCTCATCAACTACCATGAATCATGAACCTAAGAGAAATTCATCAATTACCACGGATAAGAATTTGTCAAAATCAGAAATCAAAGAAGAGAACCACTGTCTAAAGCATCCCAAAAGAAATATGCAAGATCATTGTGCACTTGATAAAGAACTTGCAAAAGAAATCGCCAATGCCCAAACTCCAAGTGAACACACGGGTTGAATTTTCCAACGAGGTAAAAGCAGAACTTGGTGAAAAGATAAATCTTGCAATTTAACTATGCTCACGTGGGCGAAATATCACAATAGTAGAAAGAATAATAATTGTTTCAAAGAACGATCGTAAATCTACTAGAGATTGCCCACTTCATTATAACCCTCCATTCAAAAGAAATTCACGAACTATCGAAACCACAACGTAAAAACGGATACAAACTTGAGAAGGACAACAACTTCATCAATGAGCTCGGGCTCAACACGAACTATGGAGCAGGGTAAGAACTTCTCTACTATTACAACACGAGCGGTGGTGTAGCTTAGCAAAACCGGGCGACAACCACGAACTCGGTGTTCGGCGTCCGCTCCGATACACATATCTAATGCAATCAATTATGAATATATAGGATCATCTCATGACAATCATAGAATAATTCATAGATATATAGGATATCGCATCACGTCATAGATTATTAACAAGAAAGATAGTGCGAAGCAATTCTATACCATACAACATAATGAACAACATCACTAGAAATGCGAAACAATGGATTTCCCAAACCCCACCCACGTATGCGAGTGTGTCATTTAATAACTTAATTACCACGGACCTAAAGCCGCTCGATACCAAGCGTAACACCACGACTATAAGGAAGTCAAGATGTCACCTACAATCACTAATCTTTAGACAATTTGCAACAATAAGTATTACTAGAATTGGCGTACCACAATGATATCGTGAGCAGAAATCATCAACGGTTTAATCAGCGGATTGAAATAAACATTTCGGGAGATTTGGTAAATCTTGCCAAGTTGGCTTATTACAATTCAACACGGTATAAATCGAAGACAATATTAATTTCTCAAATGTTTTGGATTATGGTAGTGAGTGCATCATGTTGTTCTACCCACCATGAAAACCGTTCTTCCTTGTCATTTACCTAAATAAAACAACAAAGCAAGAATGAGCCAAAGACTCGTGAAGTACTTGAAAGTAACAGTCAACATCCAATGAACCATATATACTATCACAGTTGAACATTTATTGGAAACAAATCTTATGAATGGATGAAATGAAATGATGCGATGAAGGAATTGGACATATTGCGGCATATCTACCGGTATAGCGAGTGAAACACCGTCGGTGTTCACTTAAAGTAACCGTATGAAGAACGTTTCATACGGCCGTCCAACGTGGCCCACATTGGAATGGTGGACTCACGTAGCATTGGCCACATTGGAATGGTGGACTCACGTACCTATTACGGAATTGATGGGATTTTCAAGTGCCCATCTTTGGAATTGATGGGTCTTACAAAGGTAATTTATGCATGTCATGATGTGATCCCATGGCAAGATTGAATAGTATTCATAAATGAAAAGGTACACATGGCATTCATCTACAAATACGAACAAATATAATCATTCATTCACACATCACATAATGCATCGATCATAGTATACAAGTTACTTGCCTGCCGCGCTACGACGGGTTGGGAGATAAATGAGATACCCCTCCACTCACCGCTTCACCGCCTACAATATAAAATAATCAAAATGAGGACAAACGAGCAAGACATTGCTACACGTGCCCTCCCACAATCTCTAACCAAACCAACCAAACAAAAGGTTCAATTTGATCCATTCGCCCAAACATTCCAAATACCCCTAAACTGGCAGTTTTACTATAAAATTCACCAATAAATAACCGTAAGTCCAAAAGACCTTAAACCAGTGCTCAACTTCTCTTAACGTAATGGGCTACGAAAGTCTAGTTGGTGGTAAACTCTAATTCGGCAAGAACAGAGGTCTAACCATCCAATGAAAAACTATAACTGCAGTCTGTCCAGAATTCAGAACAGCCCTAAAGAAAAGGCTCTAACTTTTAAACCACTGATCCAAATAAAGTGATCTTTATCAGCCTGGAAACATGGTGAAATTATCTTCCTAAACCTAGTTGGTGGCCGACCTGGTTCTGACTCTAACTAGATCAACACCTAGGTGCAACCGACTATACCCAGAATTTCTGACAGACAGAGCAGTGATCGGTTAAAAATTCATAACTCCTAAACCACTGGGTGGAATCTCGTGATCTCAGTGCCAACAGAAAGCTAACGAAACCAGGAACATATCTCTAGGAGAGGTCAACCCGAGATTCGGCCTCTAAAGGGTCGAAACTGGCCGCGTAAGGAGACGGATGCGTTCTGGAATCTCCAGGACAGAACCCGATTTAGATCTAATCCACCATTAATCAATAAAACCGAATCAAACTACCACTAAAAACCTTCGTTACCCTTGAATACCCGTGGGACGATGATGATCCGCTGCCCGAAGATCCCCCTCTCTTCTCCTCCCTTCTTTCTCCGAAGAACAGCCACCCGAGGGCGACGAGCGACCGGATCGCGGCGGGAGAAGGAGATTGCGGAGGAGTCTTGAGACAAGCAGCGGTCGGGATCGCGGAGCTACCACCACAGGGAAGGCTGCAGCAAAGGAGCAACAAGGCGCAGGAGGAGAGGCGGGGAGGTGGCGGCCACAAGGGGAGGGAGAGGGGAAGTGGGAAGGCGGCTAGGGTTGGGGTGCCTTCCTCCCTTGGCCGGCCCCCTTGGGCTGGTCTCCCCTCTTGGGCCTCTGGTGGCGCCCACGGCCCAGTTTAAGAAAAGAACCCCCTGAGCTGGAAATTCGAGTTTGCATTTGTCTTTACCCCCAAGCTTCGTTCTATTTACCGAATTCTATTCCGGAGTATTACACTTCTACCCCCCTTAAATATTTTGGTGCATAAGAGATGTGGTGAGGAAAGAAGAAGCATAAGGTAAGTAAATGGGCATCAGGTATCCAATTTAATTTCTTATCATGAATGCGCCATCCCGAAACCTCAAAACTAAAAATCCAAATGGGTGTACTAAGTCTCAAAGGCTAGCACAAGGTACATGAAAAGACTCATAGTTTTTCGACGTAATTGCTATACATGCTGCCTGTAGGCGATGCACAATTACTTGGAACAAAAGAGAGCAACTGATCACACTACAAAATCCAGCGTCTACATGCTAAGGAATATAATTAGGGTGTACATATAATATGAGAATAATCCCTGATGTAATCCTAATATCGCAGCACCGCAACATCTTCTCATCCTTTCGCCATTGCTCTCACCGGTGACTACTTAGCGTGTCTATCGTTGGAAAAGAGAGACAAGCAGCGGAGAAAAATTACTTTGCACAAATCAAATGAATAGTGAGGTATGAATTAGAAGCTAGGATGGGTACGAAAGAAAAGAATTATATTACTTGCATTTTGCCTATTTTTTGCTAGTTTTAAAATTACTCTTTACAAACCAAAATCCTAACCACGTCCATTGCTATGGCTTTAACCTACGATCAATAAAGCTCTGATACCAATGCTACGGGATCCCAAAATCGAATCCGTTTCAAGTCAAGTGATTGCACTGAAGGCACAACCCTAAACATAAAATAAAACCGATTTCAAGATTACCGGATATGCATCTCATGTTAACTCCCAAGGATCAGTGACTAACATGAACATATTCAAACAACATTGATCACAACCATAGTCAAATATGCAATAATTATTAGAAGCAATGTTACAATTTTGATAAATAGGACCTTATGGCCCGATTTTTTGTAAGGTGGCCAACTTGACCAAATCTAATCGAAATTAAATAAATCGCATGACAAAAGATAAACTTAGAAATAAAAGAGAATACCAGTTAGCATGCCCATACCCACAAGCAACAAATTGGGGTTAAAGCGTTGCACCTACCTAATCATCCTCACTGAACAAGCGGATATCTGGATTAGGTACAAAAGGTACATGCAACTCTTACACAAACTAATAAAAGATATTGTATGATAGAGACTATCCAAAGGAGAGGAAATTATATACATGCTAAAGGTTGACCAAAGGAGAGGCTTTAGTGGTTTAAGTTTTGCATAAAATGCGAAGTTTTCATCCTACTAATTTGTAAATGCCATTTATCAAACACAATTTTGACAAAAGAATTTTAAATTTCAATGATATAAACATAGATCAATGATACCAAAGTCGCACCCACTTTGATAAACTAAAGCTGCGTGATATACTTATGCTATCGATACCAAGTTGTTCCCATGTCCGCTTTAATTCAAAGTCTATCAATGATTTGATCGAAAACCAAGTGTTGTCTATAAGCGTGGACATGGCTATTCAAATGGTTTATAACCTGCGGGAGTACATATTTACCCACACGACTTGATCACTGTAAGCCTCGGATAATGACATACTTCCTTTGGTATCTTTGGTAGGAAATCAAGACTGGTATTTTCACCAAGAAATATATATATGAATTGAATCACCCATGCACGATGAAATCCCGCTTAGTGCTAATTATACCGCTTGCTAACCAACCGGGCATGTAAGTTGTATTAGAGTGGCCAGTGTAAGAAAGTTAGCATGTGGGTCAATACCCCAACATCAAAATAAAATAGCGCTTACTTGCACATTATATTCTTACACTGGGTTCTTACAGAACATATGATTTCATGTTCCCATGCCCTTACACCACCAGTGTTTCAAATCAATACGACCCTCCCCTTACTTAACCAAGCGCCTGTCAACCCACGTGTGGAAGTATGAGTAGTACTTGGAGTGACAGCCCAAAGTTCGGTCCTTAACTGTTCGAACAAGTCTTTCCACGGAACCCAATTCTCGTGCACGAAGGCACTCACACTACTAGCCACTTGTCCAGACCAAAAATCAGTTTTAAATGAACAAATCTTAGACTCAAAAGTCATATTCAAATATTTGATAAAAAATCATAAAAGTAAAGCTCAGTGTTTCCCACGATTAACAAGATAACCCCATCAATCAAACTACCGAATCTACTGACTTGCATGGCTAAGCATTCATAAATTGATAAATATCATTAGATGACAACTAACTTAAGCATATCTATATGAATTTATCAAAGATAACCTGCAAGAGTTAGGATATAGCTATCTAGACTCACAAATTATCTGTCACATCCCAAATTTAATAAATAGAATTATTATGCATCTCATGAGCATACATGGTATTCTTGAAATATTTGCACCAATTATTGCATTGGAAAAAAATGCCAATCAAAGTTTAAACCTACACTTCGAAATTCAGCTCAAAGATAAAACAGAAATAAAAACATATGTTCATCTTCTAGAAATAATTTATTCAAATAATATATTAATAATCACAAATTAATATAATTTTTACCAAATTTTTGGAACTGAATTCAAACCTCATAAAATTCAAACACATTTCAATGACATGTCCTAAGTTTGAATTTAAATTATGCAAATAACTATTGAACAGTGGGGTTTCAAATTTTATATAGGTAATAGGTCCTCAGTAAAACTAGAACCAAATGAATTCAAAACCAGTCAAACTTTTACTGTTCCTTGGGCTCGGATCAGACTCAGGCTCGAGTCCGACCCGCGCCACTTGACTCGATCCAACCAACTAGCTATACCAACCAAACCACACTCGGGCGCACGCCGCACTGAGTCACTACCAACTGGACCCCACCCGTTAGGTGTGTATTCAACCTCGCGCTGGCGCTAGTGCAGAAGCGCCGTGCCACATCATGACCAAGCTCTGCATTGCGCCAGTGACGCCGTCATTCCACCGCGGCTATTGTCCAACCCTAGCTCATCTCCACTTCATGCTACCTCCATTGCCGTCAACACCAGGGAATAATACCCCCTCCATGCCCTCCTTTTTTGCCATTCTTCCTATCGGTGGCTAAGGAAGGAGAAGCTCTCCCATGCGCCATTGTTGAGTAAGCTTCAACCGAGTGGTTCCTCCCTTCTCAACGTTCCTTACTGTGTCCATTTTGGCTAACCTCAGCTCATGCGTTCGCTTGTAGCTTCTAGACCATCATTGCGCTCACAGCGGTTCTAGAGCACGCACACGAAGACATCATCGTGTCTCTCTTCACTTCGAGGAGGTATGGTCCACAATCCTTTGCATCGTCTCATGTTACTTATTATGACATGCAAAACCCCTCAATCAATTTCATCAATGCACGGCAAGTTTTCATGGATATGAAGGAATTTCAATTTCGGCCGAAGAACAACCTCTTCGTCTCCCACGTTGATCCGGTAAGGAAATCTTCGATTCCTTGCTCGTGTAGCATCCTCATATAATCCTTAAGCCGCTCCGACCATTCACGTATCTTTGTTTTGATCCAGCCATCTTCTCCTCATTGAACTGCACGGCCACTAACACCGGTACACCTTTGTGTTGCTCCAAGATTCTCCGAGCACCCTCATTGCTCAGGTAGCATCCTTAGGCTCAGTAGTAGCTTTGGCACCCGCTTGATTGAACGCTGCAGAGCTACATTCGCTTGTGCATGTTTGTCGTGGAAGTGACGTCGCTCCTCTCCGGCTAGCCACCGATCTGCAGCCGGCTCGGTAGTCGAAACCACCATCATTAGTTGCGAACGGCTATTAGGAACCCGTACGTGCCCTTCGTTCACGCCGGCGTGGACCGCATTGCCGGTGTTTAGCTCGGCAAGGAACTCGGGAGTGTTGTCGTACGTCAACAAAAATGTATAGCGACGATTAGAGTTAAACGTGATGACTAGCCATTAAGTGTTGTCTTAACGAGTTAACGAGTAAACACAAGTGGGACCACGCGAAATCGAGAAGATAAGAAAACAACGCCATGTATGGCATATGGGCCTAGCCACTTAAACGCCCTATGGGTGGTGCCATGGACCGGTGAACCGCGCGTGATATGACCAAGTCACTAACGGGCGGGACCCACATGCCAGTTCCAAATTAAAATCCGGAATTAAATAGAAATGACACTATTCATTGGGTCCTGCTAGACAGCAATGGTGGCTAGCACAGTATGATAAGAAAAGTAATACATACTTTATAAAATCCAGAAATGAATTATTTACACACTAAAAAATTCTATTAACTTCAAAAATGCATAACTAATTCATTTTAACTCCAAAAACAGTGGAACCAATTTTGATCATTTTCATTTTAAGTGAAATTTATTTTAAAATAGTTTTCAAATATGTCTTTGTAGTAGAGAACATATGTTTGGAAAATAATGCACAACTCTATTATTTTTACAATACAAAAAGCTGATAAGTTTAAAATTTTGTAACTAATGCATAAAAACTCCAAATGAGATGAACTAAGTTATTTTGGTTTTGTAATAATATTCTCTATCCATCCATATAATACTTATCCTCACCACTGCTCTGCAATTTTTTGCAAAAAAAACTTAATATGGATGAACAGTAACCGGTTGGAATTTTCTGGAATTTCCATAAAACTGATTTTCAAATGGCTCTATCTGTCTCATTTCAAATCTAAATTGAATAATTCTTTCACCTAAATTCATCTAAAATCATCATCTAGCTACAGTAGAAATTTCATGTATTTTTTAGCGATTTGTATTTCTTGCCTTTTCTCGATGTTTATTCGGTGTAGTCCTTATTTAGATTCCGAAACTATTGACATTGACTCGTACACCACCGAAGGAGAGCAATTAATCTAACAGCAAGGCAAGTATCATTTGAACTTTCTTTTGCATCATATTGATCCCAGTTTTGCCAAGTAGTGTTTTGAAATGCAATATTAATTGCTTGCATGCTATTTCGGTATATCAATATTTTTGTGATGTACAGTTAGTTATATCCAAATCTTATTTTCATCCTTGTTAAACTCCAATACACATGTATGCTTAGGAATAGATGGATGTGCATGGGAGCCGATACAATTTTCTATAATGTGCATGGGAGTACTATTTTTTCTTTATTTATATTGTATCTGTACATCCAACATAACTTGCGAGCCCGCTTAGCAAGAACTATCCGTCGTTTGTACTATGTTTGGGGTTCATCTTGCAAGGGGGACTTGGATCAATATCACTTTCTTGCCAAAAAGTACCAAATCTCAACGTCCCCAACCAACACACCATAGAAATTGTGTTTATTTTGATGGCTTACGGGCTCGTCGAGTTATATGGGTAAAGTAGTACACCCCTACTGGGATCAAACTATTTGAATAGCTGTGTCCACGGTTATGGACAACACTTGATTTTGGGAGATGCCATTGCTAGACTTTTCAATTAAAATTGTTGGTTACAACTTGGTCTTCGGCATGAACGGGTGTTCATGCATTTTAGTGTATCAAAGTGGGCTACCACTTTGGTATTTATTTGATTAATTTGGTTATCAATGTATCACTTTATCACATATTTTACTTCTATTTCAAATCTGATTTTGAAATAGCAATTGAAAAACTAGTATGTGTAGGTTGAAAATTATTGCACCTTTCGCAAAACTAAAGCCACTGGTGTTATACCTTGATTGACCATTATGCATAACTCATTTTACCTTTATGTAAGACTTGCGTGTATGTTTTGTACTCAACCCACTTGTTGTAATTATAGGTGAAGATGAATTACCATTCGATGAGTTCGTTAGCGCCGACTATGGCGACGCTGTGAGACCCCGGTTTATCCGACTTGTAATGCTTCACCAACCGCTTGGCCCTAGCATCACAAAACAGATAATCCGAGACTCGAGACATGTATACTTCCCAGAAATGCAGTATACACACCTCTTTACAAAGTTCATGCATCAATTCCATTCATTCACATAGAACCGAAGCAAAACAGAACAGGATTAACATTAATAAAGGATAGTTACAAAAGAGAGGCCAACTGGCCATTAATAAAAGAGACAACAATAATTAAACAGCGGAAGCAAAAGTGCCATAAGATGGCTATAAACAAAAGAGCCAATCAGTGTGCCTTTAACCCACAAGGCAACCGACCGGACCGCCAGGCTAGTCGTCGAATCCACAGCACAACTCGCAAAAGTGAGGCCCTTGGGGCTCACCTTCTTCCTCTGCAAGCAAAAGCGACCAAAGAAAAGCGGGTGAGTACTTTGAATGTACTACTTAAGATATATAAGAATGATAACGAGATCTATGCAATAACTACATGCAAGCTTATTTAAGTGGAGCGAGGTTAGGACTCAAATTTTTAAGCATAAAGCAAGTTTTATTTGCAATAATGTAATAGATTGAAAGCAATTTTGCAATCTGATTTTATTTGATAAAAACAGTAGTAATCAAGTATCAACAACAGTAAAACAGTCCTGGAAGTGACTAAACCAATAGCCACCACAATAGCATGAATTACCCATTCATGCCAACCATGTCAAGTTTTAATTTTTAAAACAAAAACAGTTGTTGAAGTCTAGATCTCATGGAAATCACCAAGCGTGTCCATAACCTAGGACGAGGCTATTCGAATAGTTTTATCCCTGCAGGGTGTACCAACTTACCCACATGCCAGACCGCCTTTTTGCCAAGCTATTAAGCACACTTCCTTAGGTATGCCGGCACGGCTAAGTCCTACGAGACCTTTCCAATATTGTGAATTATTCACGAGCCGCCCGTATGGATAGAAACCCATACGTTGTGTCGAGTCATCGTAAAGCCTCGGTCAACTACCCTTCGGGTAAAGCCTTGGACAACTCGACGCTCCTCGAGGTGGAGAGCCTACAGGAATCTCCACCGCACACCCAACACAAGAACACCGAGAACACATATCATGTTTCACACAACACACACAACCCCTCCTGCGACTGGAGATAACCCGCCAAAGTACTAGGTCAAGAGGGTCCCATATAACCCTCATGTGGTTAGTACGCAAAAGTACTTGGATCAATGGCGCAAGCAACATTTTCGGTCCTTAGGGACACAGGCACCTTTCCTTGTCACACCCAACAATCACACCAACATGCCATTGTGCCCAAGTCAAATCATTTTGTTTCATTTTGGTTTTACAAAACTAAAGCATAAGTTCTGAACCAAAAATAAACAAAATGATTTGTGTGATCAAGGTCATCGACTAAGTCGATGTTAGCCCAATTCTACCGGTAGCTAAGCATTTCTAAGCATGACATCATAAAGACGGTAAAGAGCATAATTAAATCACGGGCTCTAATCCACAGTGATATTAATAACTTATGGTTGTGGCGAGGATAACATTTTAATGGCAACAATGCATTAGGAATAGCTACCTCTAAGCAGGCAAAAATAATTGGACACAAAAGCAATGCATACATGTAATTTGTAAACAAGATATTAGACTTTGAAAATCTTGGGACATTTATGATCAAATATCTTGCACGCTTCTTTGTGAGTCAAGGTGCTCTTGTGGATCAACAAGATTATGAATGTGCTCTTGGATCCTAACGAGAGAGCAAAAGCAACCGATAAGAACGAACAAAATACAAAGACCCAACAGTAAACTCTCTCCAAAATTCTAAAATTTTTACAGTAGCAAGGTCTTGATTTATAATGAATTTAGCAACAAGAACCAATTGATTTGGATTCTTAATGCCAAAGATATGATCAAAACAATTTTGGTCGACTTTTATAAATAAAAATGCTACTATTCATTAGCACAACTTTCGGAGCTATCTGAGGCTGGAAACATTTTTAACTTAAAGATGAGTTAAAAACATAACCAACAAAATTTGAATCAACGAAAAGGATTTGAAATGAATTAGTTATGCAATTTACAAGTTATCATATTTTTGGTTGATAAATAAATCCTTTCGGAAAGCGAATTTTGAAATGGCGTGGCGAGCGAGGCGTCGATCGTGGATCCGGCGGTCGCGCCCCAGCGCTAGCAGCGCGGGATTCACAAACCCCAAGCGCTCACCGTTGGATCCGGATCCAACGGTTCACGTCGATCGGGGCGTTGGGCGGTCGAACATTCATTCCGATCTGCACCGTTGATCTTGGATCCAACGGTCCCACGGATCGAACCTTCGGACGGTCGAGCGTTCACTCAAATCGGGACCGTTGATCTGGGATCAACGGTCCACAATGACCTACGCTCAAGCGTTAAGCCTGTTGTTCGTCCAGACAAAAATGGTAGGAAAGAAGCGGCTCGCCGCCGGCGACTCTGAGTCCGGCGGTGCGAGCAAAGGCCTAAAATGAGTTGCTAACAAACTCGCGCACCCAAAGGAACCAACAATTTCAGTGGCGGCGCTCTAGAGCAGCCGGCAAGCCGAAGATAGCGAGGATGACCAAAGCGGTCAAAAGCGAAAATAGCAAATGAGCCTGCTGCGGTCCAAGCAAGCGGGTGCCAAGCAACTAGGGACTAATAAGAAATTTTGAGTCCAAAGAAGGCACAAAGAAGGGTTGATTCGGCTCCAACGAAGAAGAATGGCGGTTTACGCGAAAGGGGCAATCAGAAATCAATTTGCTCCTGCGGCCAAAACCCAAATTGAGTGAGAGTTAAAGATCACCGAGGTGAGAGGAACCAGAGGAGCAAGATGAAATGAATGAAGCCCAGTACCGCCTTCACCAAGAGCTTGAAGCTCGGCAATGGCGAGAATGAAGGTTTCAAACTTTTGAGCTCAAGCAAACACAAGAGAGTGTCTTGGAGCTTGAGAGGGTTTGAAAGGCTTCAATGGAAGGACGAGAGGAGCTTATATAGCGGGGAATGGCGGTGAGCAGCGGCAATAACCCTCTCGGGTCAACACGCCATGAGAGCCTTTGAGAGCGACGGGGCGGTTGAACAATGGACCCACGAGGAGGAGCACGGCGGGCATTTAATGCGCCCGAGCTAGCCGTTTAAAGGTGACCACAGAGGTGGCCGCACTGCTGGCGCTTCTCCTCTGCTCACGCCATTGCTTGGCTGGTGCGCTCGGACCGAGGAAGGAGATGACTTTTCCACCGTTGGATTGAAATCGGACGGTTCAAAAGCAACGGGTGATTAGAGCGGTTTGGCGTCCATTTAACTGAGCCGTTGATTTGGATCCTCACGGTTCACATTCGCGGCGTTCGGACGGTCGACGTTCCGCGAATCTGAGCCCTTGATTTAGAATCCAGCGGTTTATATGGATCGGCGCTCGGATGGTCGAACGTTCGCGCGATCGTGGGCGCTTGATGCCGATCAACGGCGCTGCTTTTTCGCTCGATCGACCGCGCCGGTGCGATTAGTTGGTGGGCGAGTCAAGTGGCTCGAGCAGTCGATTCGAACAAAGGCAGTGAAAACCGGTTAGGGTTTGAATTTGAATAAGCGATCTTTGAGGAATTATCGGAATAGCAAACAAACTCCAAAAATTATGAAATTTTAAGCTGGAGCTTCTTGACGAGAAGAAGAAACCTTATATAAAATTTTCAGAGACTTTTATGCACTGCATTTTCTCTAAAAATTCAGAAGGCTATTTTAGGAGTTTGACTAATGTTTGACTTGCCTCAAAATTATCAATAATTTCTGAAAATTATGAAATAATTCTGAGGTGTTAAACATCACTCCTAGGTTCAATGAAAATTATTTTCAGGGGTTGGGCACAAGATTTTCATGAGGAGATTTGTGGTGGTGTCAAATGGCAATTTGATTTTGATTTCCCATAATCCCTTTACAAAAATTATGGGCTGATTACAAAAATCAAGATCGGAGAAAAAGTTTTAATTTCTCCTCATTTTAATACATTTGAAACACAAACCAATTTTGGGATGTTACAAAACCTCCCCTTACGTAAATCTCGTCCAGAGATTTGGCTCACTCGGTAAAGAAAGATGGATAGTGCGCGCGGAGGCGATCTTCCCTTTCCAGGTAGCCTCATCCTCGAATGGTTCGACCACTTGAACTTTGAGGAATTTGATGGTTTTATTCCTCGTTCTTCGTTCGACCTCATCGAGTATGCGAGCAGGATGCTCGTGATAGGTCAAATCTTCTTGGACATCGAGAGTTTCCAGCGAGCTTCCTCGGTTGGAACACGGAGACACTTCTTTAATTGGGACACATGGAAAACATCATGTACCCCATCAAGTGCAGCGGCAATTCCAACTTATAGGCAACGGCTCCTTTCTTCTCGATAACACGGAAGGACCGACATATCGAGGAGCCAACTTGCCCTTGGACGCGAATCGCGATGACCCTTCAAAGGAGAGACTTTGAGATAAACAAAATCATTAGGCTCAAAGCTCAACTCACGACGACGGCGATCCGCATAGCTCTTTTGCACGGATTGAGTATGCGCAAGCGATCACGAATAATTGGACTTGACTCTCGGCCTCATTAATCGAGTCGGGCCAAAGAAAGGTCTTTCGCCTGTCTCAGACCAATTCAGCGGGGTTCGCACTTTCTCCGTATAAGGCCTCGAAGGGTGACATGCCAAGCGGCCTGAAAGGCATTGTTGTAGGAAAACTTCGGCAAATGGCAAGCACTTCTCCCGATTCTTTCCATAGGAGAGGACACAAGCACGAACATGTCCTCCAACACTTGGTTGACTCTTTCGGTCGGCCATCGGTTTGAGGATGATATCTTTGCGAAAGAAAGACGAGTGCCCATAGCTTCTTGCGGACCACGCCAAAACCGGAGGTAAATAGTGAACCACGATCGAAATGATCGTCTTTGGTACCCATGCAAGCTCACAATCACAGAGCGTAGAGCTCGGCTAGGCGATCGACGAAGCTTGGTCTTGGCCGGAAGAAAATGTGCCACTTTGGTTAATCGATCAATAATTACCAGATAGCATCATTCCCCTTTTGTGGCGTGGGCGGACGGTGATGAAGTCCATCCGATCGAATCCACTTCCATTCGGAATAGGCAAAGGTTGAAGCAAGCTCTTTGAGCCCGATGCTTTCGGCCTTGACACGACGACACACGTCGCACTCGGCAACGAACTTCGCAATCTCCCTCTTCATTCGGGTCCACCAAAATCTCTGACGGAGATCTTGATACATCTTTGTGGCCCCGGGGTGGATAGATAAAGGCGAATCATGGGCCTCGCGGAGAATCAAATCCCGCAGTTCCATGTCCTTTGGAACCACAAGGCGCTGCCCGAACCTTACAACACCATGCTCATCCTCAGAGAAGCACTTGGCTGTTCCGTTCTTGACATTTTCCTTGATGCGGCTTATTCCAGCATCCGATTGCTGAGCGAGCTTAATCCGATCTACCAAGGTTGGTTGCACAACCAAGGCAGCGAGGGAACCACGCTCAACCAAACCTAAGTTGAGACGCTGAAATTCCTCCAGAAGGGTGGGTTGACATCCTTGGAGCAACAAGGCATTGCAATGCGCTCTGCGATCGGCATCGGCTAAGCGACATTAGCCTTGCCGGATGGTAGTGAATACCCATGTCATAATCTTTGACCAACTCAACCATCTCTTTGCACGAGGTTCGGATCTGGTTGGGTGAACAAATACTTTAGGCTTTTGTGATCGAATACACTTCACAGCGATTACCGATTAGGTAATGTCGCCAAATCTTAAGTGCATGAATCACACGTGACCAATTCCAAGTCATGGGTAGGGTAGTTGAGTTCATGAGGTCTCAATTGCCTTGATGCATAGGCCACTACCTTGCCTTCTTGCATAAGGACACAACCGAGTCCTCGGCGAAGCATCGCAAAAGATATCGAAACCGATGAATATCGGGAAGAACAAGGGCGGAGCGGTGGTCAAGCGCTTCTTGAGTACTTGGAAGCTTCCTCACAAGCATCGGACCACAAGAACTTCTTGTCCTTCTTGAGCAACTCCGTCATCGGCCAGCGATCTTGGAGAAGTTCTCGATAAAGCGGCGATAATATCCCGCTAAACCAAGAAAACTCCGCGCCGGTTGCAAGTAAGGTGAACCCATGAAAGAACATCGTTGACCTTGCTAGGGTCAGCAGCTCGCCTCTGCTGAAAGAACATGACCCAAGAAGGCCACTTCCTTCAACGAATCGCACTTTTGAACTTGGCATACGGTGGTGCTCACGGCTTGCCTAACACGAGCCTCGGATGCTCATCATGTTCCTCATCGTTCTTAGAATAGATAAGAATATCATCGATGAAGACCACAACAAACTTATCCAAATACTCCATGAATACCGAATTCATGAGGTTCATGAACAAAGCGGGAGCATTGGTTAAGCCAAATGATATGACGGTATACTCATACAAGCCGTAGCGAGTAGAAAGCCGTCTTTGGAATATCCTCGGTCGTATCCGAACTTGATGATATCCCATCCTCAAATCAATCTTGGAGAATACCGAGCTCCAGTTAATTGATCAAAGAGATCATCGATGCGGGGCAATGGATACTTGTTCTTTACCGTTACTTCATTAAGCGGACGGTAATCAACGCACATAGCGCAAAGTATTGTCCTTCTTCTTTACGAAGATGGTGGACAACCCTACGGAGATGAGCTAGGCGAATGAATCCTTTCTCTTGCAGCTCATTCGATTGCTTCTTCAATTCCACCAACTCGTTCGGTGGCATCCGATAGTGCCTCTTTGAAATCGGGCGATCTGGGAACCAACTCAATGACAAACTCGAGGTCTCGAATGGTGGCATCCGGGAAGATCTTGGGAAAGACATCAATGAAGTCACGAGCGTGGGGACTTCACTAATATCTAGAACGAGCTTCGCTTCAAGCGCGAAAGATGCGGACCTAGCGGCTTGGCGAGCGAACTAACTCGCCACGAAAGGCTAGATAGAGACACACTTCTTGGCGCAATCGATTTGTCCCTTATCTTTGAGACAACCAATCCATACCAAGAATTACATCTAGACTTGCCGAATGGAGGAGGATAAGATTCGCAAGGAATCTTACTCCCTCGATCACAATTGGGACATCCTACACTCGATTGACCCTCAACTCCGAACCGGAGGCGAATGAGCAATGGGACCAACAATGGAGTAAAGAGGAGCTCACTAATAGCGCAAAGACTCGAAACAAAAGAATGAGATGCTCTGAATCAAACAAAGCGATGGAGAATGAGAGTTAAACGTAAGCGTACCCGGACGACGTCGGGTGCCTCCTGTGCCTCCTCTGCTTGAGATGAGGTTGTGCGACCACTACCCACGCCTTGGGTAGTAGGGACTATCTTGAGTCTGAGAAGAACCACCTCGGCCGCGTCCTCCATTAGGGCGAGGGGCTGCCTGTCTTCTTGGGGCATTGGTTGCATAATGCCCCTTGTTGTTGCGAAGAAGCGGTGACATCCGCGGTTGTCGCGGAGGCCTCTGGTGACTCGCAGTGCGTGATTGGGGCACGGCCTGCGAAGGGCGAAGAACAGTCTTGCGGCCTCGAAGTCTTGAAGGCGGAGGCGGGACCCGGAGGCGCCCAACACGAGAGCGGAAAGGCGGGCTGCGCGACTTGTGGGCCTCCCACTTGCGCTGCGGGAATCCACAAGTGCTCTCCCGCGTGCTTTCAAGAACGATGGCCTTGTCCACCAAGGCACGGAAATCGGAAAGTCAACGATGGATAGCTTGTCCCGCATCTCCTCGGACAAACCATCCTTGAACTTCTCTTGCTTGGCCTCATCGGTGGCCACCTCTTCCGAGCATAACGAGCCAAATGGTTGAACTCGTAAAGATACTCCGTGGTGAGCAGCGCCCTTGCTCGGCGACAAGAATTCCTTCTTCTTGACTTCATCAAGCGGAAGGAATATGAGGCGGCGGAAGGAGCGATGAAACTCCTCCCAAGTGGCGGTGTGACCGTCGGTGCATGGCGAAAGCCCTCCCACCAAGCCAAAGCTGCACCCTCCGGTGGTGCGATGCGAATAAGCGTCTTCTCGTGCTCGGCGCTGCGCTATCTGGCTTGCGCTCAACGAGACGAAGCCAATCGTCTGCGTCAGCGAGTCCTCGGACACGGAGAGCGTGGGGGTTGAGTGCGAAGAAACTCCGCGAGTCCCCACGCGGTGATGACCACTCCTTGCCGGATCACGAAGCCTTTGGTAAGGCGGAAGTGTTGCGCGCAATGGCGTCGTAAGAACCCTCCGTCCTCTGCGGTTGCGCTCGATCGAAGAAGGACCTCGGCCATGGTCGGAGGAGGAGGAGATCCTCGTCGACGGTGGTAGCCTTGGCCGCTTCTGAGTGCGTCCGGCCATCTGTTACAAGAAACTTTGGTTAAAACTAGACTCAAAGATTAAAAGCGAAGAAAGCGAAAAGCTAGCGACTAGGGAATGGAAGATCACCCTAAGCGAAAGCCAAAACCAATATGTGTATAAACTTAGGCGAGTTTACAAAAGACTCCAAAAACGGCAAGGAATCATAAAACCAAAGCTCAACTCCCCAATGCAACTAACTTTGTATTGAATGAGCGAGTAATTGTTTGAGGAGATAAAAATCGGAAGGTCAAGGTAAGATCTAGCACCACTTAAGATCAAGACTAAATCAGTGAAAATAGTGTTAGATACATAGCTAACTAGTATCACATCTTACCCTTTTAACCCCACAAGTTTTAGTTGATTATCCTCTCATTTTCTACCCCATTAGAAACCATCGAGCTTCTGTCAGGAAATTGAGGTTCTTTGTAGCGATTTCAGCATCAAGCTTCAGTAGAAGTCTTCCATTCTAGAAACTTCAAAACTGGCACACTTCAATTTGCCAAGCTCGGTGGTCCTATCGAAACCATTGAGCTTCTTTGTCTGAAATTGAAGCGTGTGGTCGATTCGCATCCAAGCCTCTAGCGAAATCTTCAGTCCGAAACTTCAAAAACCCTAAGCTCTTCAATTTGCCAAACTCAGTGGTTCCCAAAACCCATTTAATCGATAACACTATCTTTGAAAAGGAGAGGTAAACAATTTTCAAAACTCAAATTAGAGTAAGATGAGAGGAGAAAGCTAAGATAGGTAAGGAATAAAATCTGAGAAGTCCTTAAGCTTTCAAAAATCATTTGATACTTTGAAATTAAGTTTTTCAAAATATCCTAAAGACGACCAACTTGGGTTACTACGGTCAGTATGGCTCTGATACCAAACCTTGTGAGACCCCGGTTTATCCGACTTGTAATGCTTCACCAACCGCTTGGCCCTAGCATCACAAAACAGATAATCCGAGACTCGAGACATGTATACTTCCCAGAAATGCAGTATACACACCTCTTTACAAAGTTCATGCATCAATTCCATTCATTCACATAGAACCGAAGCAAAACAGAACAGGATTAACATTAATAAAGGATAGTTACAAAAGAGAGGCCAACTGGCCATTAATAAAAGAGACAACAATAATTAAACAGCGGAAGCAAAAGTGCCATAAGATGGCTATAAACAAAAGAGCCAATCAGTGTGCCTTTAACCCACAAGGCAACCGACCGGACCGCCAGGCTAGTCGTCGAATCCACAGCACAACTCGCAAAAGTGAGGCCCTTGGGGCTCACCTTCTTCCTCTGCAAGCAAAGCAGGCCCGCCAAAACTGGGTGAGTACTTTGAATGTACTCGCAAGATATATAAGAATGATAACAGATCTATGCAATAACTACATGCAAGCTTATTTAAGTGGAGCAGGTTAGGACTCAAATTTTTAAGCATAAAGCAAGTTTTATTTGCAATAATGTAATAGATTGAAAGCAATTTTGCAATCTGATTTTATTTGATAAAAACAGTAGTAATCAAGTATCAACAACGATAAAAGCAGATCCTGAAGTGACTAAACCAATAGCCACCACAATAGCATGAATTACCCATTCATGCCAACCATATCAAGTTTTAATTTTAAAACAAAAGCAGTTGTTGAAGTCTAGATCTTGCGGAAATCACCAAGCGTGTCCATAACCTAGGGCGAGGCTATTCGAATAGTTTTATCCTGCGAGGTGTACCAACTTACCCACATGCCGGACCGCCTTTTGCCAAGCTATTAAGCACACTTCCTTAGGTATGCAAGACGGCTAAGTCCTCTGAGACCTTTCCAATATTGTGAATTATTCACGAGCGCCCGTATGGATAGAAACCCATACGTTGTGTCGAGTCATCGTAAAGCCTCGGTCAACTACCCTTCGGGTAAAGCCTTGGACAACTACGACGCTCCTCGAGGTGGAGAGCCTACCGGAATCTCCACCACCGCACTTTTAACACAAGAACACCGAGAACACATATCATGTTTCACACAACACACACACCCCCTCCTGCGACTCGGAGATAACCCACGCCAAAGTACTAGGTCAAGAGGGTCCCATATAACCCTCATGTGGTTAGTGCGCAAAGTACTTGGATCAATGGCGCAAAGCAACATTTTCGGTCCTTAGGGACTGGGCACCTTTCCTTGTCACACCCAACAATCACACCAACATGCCATTGTGCCCAAGTCAAATCATTTTGTTTCATTTTCGGTTTTACAAAACTAAAGCATAAGTTGCTGAACCAAAATAAACAAAATGATTTGTGTGATCAAGGTCATCGACTAAGTCGATAACCGCCCAATTCTACCGGTAGCTAAGCATTTCTAAGCATGACATCGCAAAGACAAGTAAAGAGCATAATTAAATCACGGGCTCTAATCCACCAAATGATATTAATAACTTATGGTTGTGGCGGGGATAACATTTTAATGGCAACAATGCATTAGGAATAGCTACCTCTAAGCAGGCAAAAATAATTGGACACAAAAGCAATGCATACATGTAATTTGTAAACAAGATATTAGACTTTGAAATCTTGGGACATTTATGATCAAATATCTTGCACCTTGCTGTGAGTCAAGGTGCTGCTGTGGATCAACAAGATTATGAATGTGCTCTTGGATCCTAACGAGAGAGCAAAAGCAACCGATAAGAACGAACAAAATACAAAGACCCAACAGTAAACTCTCTCCAAAAATTCTAAAATTTTTACAGTAGCAAGGTCTTGATTTATAATGAATTTAGCAACAAGAACCAATTGATTTGGATTCTTAATGCCAAAGATATGATCAAAACAATTTTGGTCGACTTTTATAAATAAAAATGCTACTATTCATTAGCACAACTTTCGGAGCTATACTGAGGCTGGAAACATTTTTAACTTAAAGATGAGTTAAAAACATAACCAACAAAATTTGAATCAACCGAAAAGGATTTGAAATGAATTAGTTATGCAATTTACAAGTTATCATATTTTTGGTTGATAAATAAATCCTTTCGGAAAGCGAATTTTGAAATGGCGTGGCGAGCGAGGCGTCGATCGTGGATCCGGCGGTCGCGTCCCAGCGCTTGCTGTGCGCGTGGGATTCACAAACCCCAAGCGCTCACCGTTGGATCCGGATCCAGCGGTTCCGTGGATCGGGGCGTTGGGCGGTCAGAACATTCATTCGATCTGCCGTTGATCTTGGATCCAGCGGTCCACGGATCGAACCTTTGGACGGTCGAACGTTCACTCAAATCGGGACCGTTGATCGGGATCCAACGGTCCACAATGACCTCACGCTCAAGCGTTCGCCTGTTCTCGTCCGACAAAATGGCGGGAAAAAACGGCTCGCCGCGGCGACTCGTCACGGCGGTGCGAGCAAAGGCCTAAAATGAGTTGCTAACAAACTCGCGCACCCAAAGGAACCAACAATTTCAGTGGCGGCGCTCTAGAACGCCGGCAAGCCGAAGATAGCGAGGATGACGAAAGCGGTCAAAAGCGAAAATAGCAAATGAGCCTGCTGCGGTCCAAGCAGCGGGTGCCAAGCAACTAGGGACTAATAAGGTACACGAGTCAAAGAAGGCACAAAGAAGGGTTGATTCGGCTCCAACGAAGAAGAATGGCGGTTTAGCGAAAAGGGGCAATCAGAAATCAAGGCGCTCCTGCGGCCAAAACCCAAATTGAGTGAGAGTTAAAGATCACCGAGGTGAGAGGAACCGAGAGGAGCAAGATGAAATGAATGAAGCCCTGAGTACCGCCTTCAGAAGAGCTTGAAGCTCGGCAATGGCGACAATGAAGGTTTCAAACTTTTGAGCTCAAGCAAACACAAGAGAGTGTCTTTGGAGCTTGAGAGGGGTTTGAAAGGCTTCAATGGAAGGACAGAGGAGCTTATATAGCGGGAATGGCGGTGAGCAGCGGCAATAACCCTCTCGGTCAACTGCCATGAGAGCCTTTGAGAGCGGCGGAGGCGGTTGAACAATGGACCCACGAGGGAGGAGCACGACGGGCATTTAATGCGCCCGAGCTAGCCGTTTAAAGGTGACCACGAGGTGATCGCACACTGGCGCTTCTCCTCTGCTCACGCCATTGCTTGACTTTGTGCGCGCTCGGACCGAGGAAGGAGATGACTTTTCCACCGTTGGATTGAAATCGGACGGTTCAAAAGCAACGAGGGTGATTAGAGCGGTTTGGCGTCCATTTAACTGGCCGTTGATTTGGATCCTACGGTTCACATTGCGCGAGGCGTTCGGACGGTCCGAGCGTTCACGCGAATCTGAGCCCTTGATTTAGAATCCAGCGGTTTATATGGATCGGCGCTCGGATGGTCGAGCGTTCACGCGATCGTGGGCGCTTGATGCCGATCAACGACGCTGCAACGCGCTCGATCGACCGCGCGGTGCGATTAGTTGGTGGGCGAGTCAAGTGGCTCGAGCGAGTCGATTCGAACCAAGGAGCAGTGAAACCGATTAGGGTTTGAATTTGAATAAGCGATCTTTGAGAATTATACGGAATAGCAAACAAACTCCAAAAATTATGAAATTTTAACTGGAGCTTCTTTGAGAAGAAGAAACCTTATATAAAATTTTCAGAGACTTTTATGCACTGCATTTTTCTCTAAAAATTCCAGAAGGCTATTTTAGGAGTTTGACTAATGTTTGACTTGCCTCAAAAATTATCCAATAATTTCTGAAAATTATGAAATAATTCTGAGGTGTTAAACATCACTCCTAGGTTCAATGAAAATTATTTTCAGGGGTTGGGCACAAGATTTTCATGAGGGAGATTTGTGGTGGTGTCCAAATGGCAATTTGATTTTTGATTTCCCATAATCCCTTTACAAAAATTATGGAACTGATTACAAAAATCAAGATCAGAGAAAAAGTTTTAATTTCTCCTCATTTTTAATACATTTGAAACACAAACCAATTTTGGGATGTTACAGACGCTAACGAATAGTGCTATTATTTGACTCCGGCCTACTTCGGCCTAACCAATGCTCCGACCTACTTCATGAACCATATGAATTCGGTTTTCATGCAGTACCTAGACCAGTTCGTCATCGTGTTCATTGATGACATCCTCATCTACTCCAAGTCTGATGAAGAACACGAGCGGCACTTGGGCTTGTGTTGGAGAAGCTTCGTCAATATCAACTCTATGCAAAATTCAACAAATGTGAGTTCTGGCTTCATGAAGTTAGTTTCTTGGGTCATTTTCTATCAAAGGGTAGTCTCACTGTTGATCCTAGCAAAGTGCAAGATGTACTTGACTAGAGGCAACCCAAGAGCATCACTAACATTCGTAGCTTTCTCGGACATGCGGGCTATTATCGCATGTTCATCAAGAACTTCTCCAAAATTGTGCGGCCAATGACCCAGCTGTTAAAGAAGGAGAAAAAGTTCTACTAGTCAGTGGAATGTGAGGTAAGCTTTCAAATCTTGAAAGACCTCCTGACCAAAGCTCCGGTTCTCATCCTGCCAGATATTCACAAAAGTTTCGATATTTACTGCGATGCTTCTCGCCACGGGCTTGGTTGTGTGTTCATACAAGATGGCTGAGTTGTGCCGTATGTGTAATACCCCGGCCTGCTCGTAGTGTGGCCCATGTGGCCCATGAGGAGTTGTGGGGTGGGATTAGTCCCACATTGCTTGTCTCAAGTGAGTTGTACTAGTATATAATGCCTATTGGATCCAAAACATAGCACCTCCGGGTTAACCCTTCTACACGGCGAGGGCGAAAGTGTAAGTGAGGTGCTATGTGTGGCGAGTCCGCCCATGGGTGGTTGGGCATTGAGCCGATTTTGGGTCGGTGTTACGGATGGTATCGAGCATCAACCTTCTTGCAGGTAGCGTCTTGGGGAGAGTGCGGGCATATGGCGCATGGCGCATGTGGGCGGAGTGGACACATAGCATGGCATATGTGCAAGCCTTTGGGCGCACTGACGTGTACCGAGGGGTGGTTACGGGCATTTATCGCGTATGCGGTATGTCGCCGAGGCGTCGGCCCTTAAGGGGGGTGAATGTAATACCCCGGCTTACTCGTAGTGTGGCCCATGTGGCCCATGAGGAGTTGTGGGGTGGGATTAGTCCCACATTGCTTGTCTCAAGTGAGTTGTACTAGTATATAATGCCTGTTGGATCAAAACATAGCACCTCGGGTTAACCCTTTTACACGGCGAGGGCGAAAGTGTAAGTGAGGTGCTATGTGTGGGCGGGTCCGCCCCATGGTGGGCTGGGCATTGAGCCGATTTTGGGTCAGGGTGTTACAGTATGCATGAGGCAATTGTGTCCTTATGAAACTAATTATCCCACTCATGACTTGGAGCTTGTAGTAGCAGTCCATGCTCTAAAGATTTGGCGATAGTACATCATCAGTAATCGTTGCGAGATCTACACTGATCATAAGAGCCTTAAATATATTTTCACCCAAGCCGACCTGATCCTGAGGAAAGGAGGTGGCTTGAGTTAATCAAGAACTATGATATGGGACTTCATTATCACCTAGGGAAAGCCAACTTAGTGGCTGATGCATTGAGCAGAAAATCTCAATGCAAATGTTTGTCGGTAACTCCCACCTCGGTAAGCTTGTGTGCGGCAATACAACATCTACGCCTAGAGATAATTGAAGAAATGTCTCTTGCTACCCTAAATGTGAAATACACATTAGAGGACCAGATTAGAGAAGCCTAGAAGTCCTATTCGAAAGTGGCCAAAATCTAGGAAGAAATGAAGCAAGGCAAGGCCAAATGTCTCACTGAAGATGCGCAAGGCACCTTAACCATTTAGTGGCTCCTTTTGATTGCGAATTGAGGGATTTGATCCTTAAGAAAACTCACAGCTCTCAATTCTCCATCCACCCCGGGAGTACCAAGATGTACAAAGATCTGAAGAAGCAGCTATGGTGGAGCCTAATGAAGCGACAGATCGCGTGATATGTTGCCGAGTGCGATGTATGCTAAAGAGTCAAGGCTGAGCAGTCGAAGCCATCGGGTACTCTCCAACCTTTACCCATTCCGAAGTGGAAGCAAGAGGAAGTCGGGATGGACTTCATCACCGGCCTTCCAAGGACTCAAGCTGGGTCCAATTCCATATGGGTGATTGTCAATCGTCTGACAAAAGTGGCACATTTCATTCCTGTCAAGACCACCTACACCGGGGGCAAGCTAGCAGAGCTTTACCTCTTAAGGATTGTGTGTCTCCACGGTGTGATAAAGTTGATCATTTTAGATTGAGGCCCTCTGTTCACTTACTTCTGGAAGTGCTTAAATCAAGCAATGCGGATCAACCTATCTTTTAGATCTGCTTACCACCCGCAAACAGATGGACAAATTGAGAGGGTGAACCAAATTTCGGAAGACCTTCTCCGAGCAAGTGTGTTGTACTATAGCAAGAATTGGGAGAAGTGCTTGCCGTTTGTAGAGTTCTCCTACAACAATAGCTTCTAATCAAGCATACAAATGTCACCCTTCGAGGTGTTGTATGGGAGAGCTTGTAGAACACCCTTGAACTAGTTCGAAGCCGGGGAGAGACCATTCTATGGTCCAACCTTGGTGGAGGACACCGAAGAACAAGTTTGTGTCATCTGTGAGCGACTTCGGACGGCTCAATCTCGTTAGAAGTCGTATGTCGACGTCGTTGTCGTGAGTTGAGTTTTGAGGTCGATGATCATGTTTACCTTAAAGTCTTTCCGATGAAAGGAACACATCATTTCTAAGTCAAAGGCAAATTGGCACATCGCTACATCGGGCCATTCAGTTCTAGAGAAACCGGGATCGGTGGCCTATCAATTGGAGTTGCCACCATCACTTTCATATCTGCATGACATGTTCCATGTCTCACAACTGAAGAAGTTCCTTCGCGTCCCATGTAAACCTGGAATGCCACTAAACTACTCTCTAAACTAATAAATATTGACACACTATAAAATATTTCAGCAAGAATATATCAATGGACATATCCCTGGATCACAAAAGAGCATCCATAATTATGAATCAAGCAAGAGTAAATAAGCAAAGGGTAATATAATCAAGTAAACAATCCAGGATAGCACCAACTACTGAATCCAAGTCATTGAAATAAATAATCTAGTCCAAAATGTGACCTAAACTTTATTCAGCCTCTATCATGACCAAGAGTAATCCAACATTGAAGTATGGATCTAATCCATGTGCTCTACTCGCTCTCAGTCACGGCGTTCTCGAAGATCACCTAAAGACAACAAAAGAGCAAGGGTGAGTCCACGACTCAGCAAAAACATTAATATACAACGAACAATAATAAATCAACAGTAATCAATAACTTCATTATCATCACATGCACTTCTATTAATATTCTCATGCTGTTATCTTCTCTTTGTTTCACCCCCATTAATCTCATATATCAATGCAACTCTAATCTACATGTCCACATGCACTTCTTTCGCGTATACCGGTAAAGCATGAGTGAATGCTCGCGACAACATTCACTCTCAAGCCCGTTCCTCCTCAAGGATCGGGGACCTCCTCCACTCCTGTGGAGTTGTGATCATTGATGATCACCTGCTCATATGCAAAGATGCTTATGTATGAAAAATGCAAACTCCATCATATTCATCATATCCAACTTTTTCCCTCATGGTTGTCAACAAAGTTATAACCATATCATTCCATTGTTTGCAATTAAATAAAATAAAAGCACAACAATAATGGTACTGAAAGATAAAGAATCACAGTGATCATCATTGATCGCTGTCTACCATGCACTTGCCTTTAGTAGTTGCGACACACGATTTGACTAGAAGATGGCAACAAGCATGACGCCTCTCCTACATTAAATACTCAAATTTCAATACAAGCTACAGCATCATAAGAACAGCAATCAATCGACATCGCTCCTACCCGTCCCCAAATATACCACGTTACTCCGATACCGAATAGTCACCCCTAGCTGTCCTATTACTAAAAAGAGCGTAACTTTCGACTCAAAAGTCCGATCACGACCAACCACCCAGTTCTGGATTCTACACAAAATTATCCATATTTTATTAGATTACCAAGTCTCGTAATTAAATCATCTAACCATCCGTTTTTAGCCCAGAAAACTGATCTGTCAGCTTCGGGACAGCGGGTCTTACTAAATTCATAACTTTTGTTTAACCCAACCAAAATTCGAGTTCTTGGATTATACAGAACCCTTAGACAATTCTCTACATCTTTCATGTAGATCAAAAACTCTAATTAGTCAAATTACTATTTTTAATCTGCAGTCTACCAAAACAGCGTCGAAAGACGACAACCACAAAGACAGCAGTCTTCCAAAATTCATATCTCGAATTCTACTTGTCCGCTCGACATGATTAAATATGCTATAGAAAGATATCGAAATTATCTACTATTAACTAGTAGATGATATTTCCAAAATCCGCCATTAAGGTACCCAAAATAATCGTACAACAGAATAGCATACTAATCAGAAATACTAAACAGCCCTCGATTAGATAATTCTATAACATCTCTAATTAATCTCAATTCTAATCTCTAATTATGTAACATCCTGATTTTCAAAATCGGGATGTTAATATTTAACTAGGCGATCTAATAATTATTTGGCAGTGTTTTAAAATTTTTCCGTGTTTAAGTAAAAAGATTGCTTGTAAAATCAAATTGAGATAATTAAAAGGTTGTATTTCCAAGTCAAATCAAATTTGTTTAAAAGATGCATTAAAAAAAAACAATAGTAACCAATATTTGATCGAATTGTTTGAGAGAACAGTTAAATTAAATTATTTTGTTTCTTGTTTTCACATGCATTTTCAAAAATCATGATGCATGCATTAGTATCGCCGTTCTCATTTTTCAATTCGATCGACCACGGGCGAAACGACCGCGTGTCCCTTTTCCGGTCATCTCTTCTATTTTTCGACCCTACTAAATCCTGTCACTTCTCTCCTTCAAATCTCAGTCGAAACTTCAAAACCAAACTATGCATGTCATACCACCGCGATCGTCATCGCACGAGGAACCCAATGCTGCAATTTGTTTTCACATGCATGGCGGTTTGAGCAAATTCGCAAAAACGAGGAAAGAATTAGCAGATAAAATACCTGCGTATCCATTCTTTATTTTTCCAACTTCTCTCCTCGCAATCACAACCAAAAACTAAAAATCATGCAATGCATGTTATGTCATCGTGATCGTTGTCTCGAGGACATTCCGTTTCTATAATCGGTTTACACATGCAAGGTCGTTTGAGCGACGCAAAAGAAAAAGATATGAAAAACTATTCTGCTAATCATTTTCCACCAAACAGTAAATTTAAATATTTTTAGAGAGCATTACACTCTGGATAAATTTCTGAAAATTTTACCTGAGCATCTACATTATGTCAGGAACCTCCCCTAAAAATTTTGTGATTTTTGGAGTTATGAAACTATGTCTAAAAATTATCTAAACACCCACAGCTATTTCTGAAAACACTGTTCATTCGTAAATTGGTTTTCCCAAACCGAACAGCTCCTGTCACTTCCTTCTTTTTGGTTCAGCACTGCCATTTCTTTACGCAAGACAGCAACCCCACTGCCCCCATTTCCCTTCCACACTGCCATCTCCATCTCCATCTCCACACCCATTTCTTTAATGCCCAATCTTTTCTTGCTCTGCCGAAGCTCTCATTGCCATTTTCTTATCACTCCCCCTGGCAGCACTTCTAGTCACCTTGTTCTTCAACTCCAACACAAGCTCCTCACTTCTTGCCTCCTCCCAATGTCTAGCAAAACCAGAAAATTAGCTCATGCATGTCACACCATTGCAATCCCCATCACTCTAGCATTCCATTCATCCAATTAGATTTTGCATGCATTGTCTTTTGAGCATCATGCAAGAGGGAGGGAAGAAAGATGCACTGTAGCAACCAGTTGTTCTTTTGGCTGGTGCTAGCAACTAGTGGCCAGTGCAAGCAGCTCCATGCGTCGGCCGGCTGCAGGCAGTGCCGAGCTGAGCGGTAGCTCCGGCCGGAGGAAGAGCAGCAGCCGGACAGTGCATGGCAGTGGGCAGTGCAGCGGCAGCTCAGATGGGGCGCAGACAAGGTACAGTGGCCAGCAGCAGCGACGTCAGCTCTTGACGCCGGCCGGGAGTAGCTGCAGCAAGAAAGACCAGCGGCAGCTCCTAGCAGCTGCAGTTGGCTCGGCTTGGCGCTAGCTAGCAGCGGCAGCACTGGAACCAGTAGCTGCGGCCAGGTGAGCGGCCGGTGGAGCTGCACGGCGGGTTTCCGGCGCTCGGGCAGCATAGTGGCCGGGCGGCACGGCGGTGCGGCAGCCCGGCGACATACCCGACGAGGTGGCCGCCACGAAGGACACCAAGGCGGAGACAGCCGTGGCCGAGCCCGACACGGCCTAGGCGAAGGTGCGGCGTGACGGTGACGTGGTCCGGCCTCAACGGTGTCGACGCGACGGTGTTGCGCATGTGGCGGAATTAGGATGACGGACATGGACGAGGAGCCGAACGTGGACGCGGGAACGGCGACGACTACGGTGGACATGGACGCGTAGCCGAGAAGACGTCCGGCGATATATCGCACGCTTAGTGCCGCGGTAAAAATCTTTAGTGTCTAATCGTGTTTACAATATTTAGATGTGCATGTTGCATATTAGTCATGAGCATGATATTTATTTATGCATGTTTATTTATAAAAATATTTTGGTGGCTTAGGACCGGTATAATTCTCCGGTTGGGTTGTATTTGTGCGTAGGTGTAGTTATGTACCGATATATTGGTGGATGCGAATAATTATATTATTGTGGCAAAATATGATTATTATTGATCGGTGGATGCTACATTAAATTTATGAGTTGATTATTTTGATCGGTCGATATTATGGTGAAGTCGTATGGAAGTTAGTGGTGATCGTTGGAGGATAAATTAATTGAAGGTTTCTTCTCACATTGAATTAGTAATTTTTGAAGATAGAACGCATAAGAATTTTTATAATCTATTACTTGGTGGACGATGTATGTGTTGATGATTAACGATATGTCTTTTGTATATGTGTATTGTTGCTCGTTGGATATCGGATTATGTACCTTGTTGGATTAGTTGAATCGGATGATTTAATTAAGCATTAGCAAATTGATCGGATGTCCGAAGTAATAGCTACATGAGACATGTATGCTAGAATTTGGGAGAGGGTAGAATGGATTACTTGATTGCGGATAAATATTTGGATTACCATGTATATAGTAGTTAAGTCCTATATGCCGAGTTGATAGAATTGTATCCTCTATTGGATTGGTGGATAAATGATTATTCGTTGATCGTAGTGACACATATATATTTGGATTGGTAGATGTGGTGCACGACTAAGTTCGATGGTATGAATATGAGAGATCGATTTGTGAGCTATTAAGTATTGGATGTGTATTTAAATTGTAAAGCTCATTAGGTGTCGGTTAGTTTATTAAACCTCGGTTGGTGGAAATTTTGGGGGTATACGAATATGAATTTCCGAGGTGAGACTAGTAGAGCTAGATAGTTAGTATTAGCGTAAATAATATATCAGAGAATGATTGATGGATTTAGGCATGGTCTTATGCCCATAAGTCGGTGGATTTTGTACAATTATCGAATATGTTGTATGGTTGGGAGAGCATTAATCAGGGCATTGTGTGGTTGGATGGCCTACTTTGATTATGACAGAGGCTAGGTTAGATTGAGTTAAAAAGTATTTTTATGTTGTAGAAATTTCAGAAAAAGAATTACTTTTACACTACAAAGTGCTTTTAACTTTGAAAATTCATAACTAATTCATTTGAACTCTAAATGAGTTGAACCAATTTATTTTGGTCAAATAATTTTAACATATATTTATATTTGTAATCATTTTATTCGCCACTGTTCTACAAATTTGTGCTAAAAATTGGATTTCGGATGAACAGTAACCGAAGCCCATTTTCAGCATTTTTCCCAAAACCAATTTTCAAACTGTCATAACTTTCACATACGAAATCCAAATGAAATAATTCTTTCACCTAAATTCATCTAAAATCATAATCTAGCTACTGTGAAAATTTCATTCATTTTTGAGCACTTTGAATTTTTGAGTATTTCTCGATGTTTATTCGGTATTATACTTAAATAGATCCCGAAGCCATCGATATTGACTTATACGCTACTGAGGGACAGCAGCTAGCATACCAGCAAGGCAAGCATCATTTGAACTTTCTTTTGCATCATATTTGATCCCAGTTTTTGTTAAGTTAGTGCAATGATATTTGCTTGCATGCTATTTTATTAATGTCGCTATTTTTGTGTGGAATAGTTAGATACACCCTATTGTTTTGTCATTGTGGTTATCCTTGAATTACTCCATTACTGAAATGTTTAGGATAAGTTGTGTGACTTACGTGGTATGTGTTGCTTAGCCATGCAAGTCTAGAACGATAGTTTGATTGGCGGGAATAACCTGACAGGTCATGGGACATATAAACTTTATAACTTTTTGGTTTATTTCAGATCTTCGTATCTGTTTCACAAGTTAAAATTTTGTTATTTAAAATGAGATTTGGGTCTGGACAAGTGGATGCTAGTGAAGGTGCCTTCGTGCACGAGATTGGGTATGTGGATTGTCTTGTCTAGACCAACAAGGACCGAACTTTGGTAACGTCGTTGATTCAAGTACATTCGTGCTACCACATGCGGGTGGGAGCCGTATGGTTAAGTAGGGGAAGGTTTTGTTGTGTTGAGCCCCACGGTGGTTTTGTGAGGCCATAGGGCCGTTAAACCCTATGTTCCTTGCGGGCGATAGGGCATATAGACCGTAACGTCTTATGTCGCCTAGAAGCCCAAGGTTGAGGGACTTAGCATAATGAAATTTTCTTGCTAAAAATGACCATATCTTGATTTACCCTACGGCATACCATAGGAAGTATGCTATTTTCGGAGGCATCCGGAGGCTCAACGGGCTAATCAAGTCGTGTGGGTAAAGTAGTACACCTGCGGGGTATAAATCTATTCGAATAGCCTCGCCCTAGGTTATGGACAAGCGCTTGAGTTCGGGAGTTACTATTGTTAGACTTTGACATATTTGTTTTGTGGAAAAGCGTGGGATTGTCATGAATGGGATATTCATGCTTGTGTTGTAGCAAAGTGGACCGCCACTTTGTTAAATTGTGTACTTGTTGTTGTATCAAAGTGGACCGCCACTTTGACACTTTTAGGATTCATTTGTGATTCATGTTATTATTTATTCATGAGCTTTACTTCTACTTCAAATCTGATTTATAAATGGGCACTTGGAAACTAGTACGTGTAGGTTGTTAATTGTTGTGTCTCTTTTGCAAAACTAAGCCAATATGAGCCATCCTTTGGAACAACCTCTAGCATACTACTTTTTATTTGTGTAAGACTTGCGAGTGCACTTGTACTCAGCCAGATGTTGGCTGGCCTTTTTGTTTTCTTTTCAGGTGAGGTCGATATCGAGCCCGATGAGCTCGTCAGTGCCGATTTAGGCGACACTGACGAGTAGTGCTATCTTCTAACTCCAGTCGGTTGCCTTGGGTTATGGGCATACCTTGCTGGACTTTTGGTTTAATTATTTCGCTTCCGCTGTTATTTATCACTTTTATTTGAATTTGGCCGGTCGGCCGTAATGTAATAGTTGCAGATTTTAACAACTATATCGTACGTCTTTTGAACAATTAATGTATGAATGTTGTATGGATGTGATCAACGTTGTATGAAGAGTATGAGCATATTGGTCGCTGATCTTGGGAGCCAATATGATCTTGTACTCGCTGTTCGTGGATTCCCATTTAACTCTTTAAGTGTCGTGTTTGACTGGTTAGAGAACCGACAATCACGTAGTGCTTGCAGTGGAGCAGCACGCATGATCGCCGAGGCTCTAGTTTTGGTTGAACCTCTCACTTATATGTAGTTAAGTTGGAATCCATTTTCTTGAGGCCTAGAGTTATGTCCTTAAGACCATGCTTAGTCTCGGTCTTAGGGAGATAACCCGGGGGTCCTCACAAATTAGATCAGTAAAACAGAGAGAAAACAAAATCACAAATCGTTACCCACTCGAATCCGGATCTTGGCTTCTTTTCTTCTAATTTTCTTCTCTACTGATTGCTAGTATCTTCTTTCACTTTACATAATAAGCCTCCCTTACTTTCCTTGACATCACAGTAGCATGCATTGAATTAGCAACGCAGCATTGCATTGCCTGTAATCGGCTAGCTAAAAGTGGCAACAACAAAAAAAAGTCACGTACAAGGCCGAACAACCGACTGATTCCACCGGGTGATGTTCTGCAGGTTCAAGCACCGACGCGCCGGCTGAGTGGCAACCTCGCACGAACACGCGTTGGCCGACCAAACCTGGACGGCGAACACGCGTTGGTCGACCAAAGATCAGGGGACGAATTCGTGAGCACAGCGAGGCGGCAGATGGCGCTGGCCAAAACCAAAGCCACACGGCAGCAACCCGATCGGTTGGTTCCCACACGCACGCTGCAGGCTGCACACGGCTGGCGTCGCACGCACTTGGGCGGCCTCACTCACGGTAGATGGCGACAGCGAATTAGTTTCACATATGCGAGGAGAGGAAAAGCGGCTGGCGATAACTGCTGACGGCGCCCGGGAAAAGAAACCAAGGCGGAGGCTAGGGTGGAGAAAAAAAGAAAAGACACCTAGGGTTTTTAGAACTCCCACGATCTTTTATACCTCGCACAGTCTAGTCCCTCTGTAAAATTCTAAAATATTCTATTTTCACATATCTAATTTGTTTAATTACGCACAGGCCCTAAAGAGCTTTATTTATTTTATTTTATTTTCCAGAATATTACATTCTACCCCCCTTAACAGAATTCGACCCCGAATTCTACTCGCCGTTCTACTCAAAGAAAAACTACACTTCTGAAATTAAACACAATAACATAACACGTACCTGACGTGAACAACTCCGGATATTGCTCGCGCATGCGAGACTCCAACTCCCAAGTCGCCTCTCTCTCGGACAGATGCGTCCACAGCACCTTGACGTATACCAATGTCTTGTGCCTCAGCACTCGCTCCGACCTCTCTCCAGAATGCGCGCTGGACGCGATTCAACTGTGAGATCTTGCTCAATAGTCAGCGGCTCCAATGAAATCTTATGCTCTGGGTCTCTCAAAAACTTTCTCAGCATCGAGACGTGAAACACATTGTGAACCCCACGCATGGACTCAGGAAGGTCCAAGCGGTAGGCTAACTTTCCAATTCTTGTAATAATCGAGAACGGTCCAACGTACCTCGGGCTAAGCTTCCCTTTGGTACCGAACCGAACAATACCTTTAGTGGGAGACACTCTCAAAAGCACCTGGTCACCCACCGCAAACTCTAAGTCACGCCTCCACATCAAGATAGCTTTTCATGCGCTCGCTGAGACGCTAATGATTACGCCTCACCATGGCCACACGCTCAGCGGTCTTACGAATCGGTCAGGACCCAAAGCGCCTTCTCCTCCTCGCATCCCAACAAAGTGGCGATCTGCACTTCCGCCCATAGAGAACCTCAAATGGTGCGACTCTAATACTGGAATGGTAACTATTATTATAAACAAACTCTGTAAGTGGCAACTGGTCCTCCCAACTACCCTTCCAAGACAGAACGCAAGACCGCAATATGTCCTCCAAAGTTTGAATAGTGCGCTCTGACCGCCCATCTGTTCGAGGGTGAAACGTCATACTAAGGCGAGCTGTGTGCCCAATGCACTCTGCAGACTCTCCGTAACTTGAGACAAACTTGGCGTCCACGTCGAAATGATGGTCTTTGGCACACCATGCAGTCTTACTATTTCACGCACATAAATAGGAGCTAGATCACTCATTTGAATTTGTCGTGCGAATAGGAATGAAGTCTTGAGACTTGTGAATCGATCCACCACTACCCAAAGCTGCATCCTTCCCTCGCGGCGTGCGAGGTAACGCGTCACCACAAAGTCCATAGAGATATCATCCCAAGGCCACCGGGAACCTCCAAAGGTGCAACAACCTGCGGGGCGCTTGTGCTCAGCTTTCACTTGCTGACAAACACCGCAAGAAGCCACATAATTAGCAATGTCCACCTTCATCCATTTCCACCAAAAATTCATTTCAAATCTCGATACATCTTAGTCTCACCGGGATGAGCGATTATGCAATGGAGTGCGATGTGCCTCCCTCAAGATATCATCTTTGACCTCCGCCTTTTGCGGTACGCAAAGACGGCCTTTAAACCTCAAAGCACCAAAATCATCTATGCTAAAATCACCCTCTTTGCCCTCATCCGGACGCTTCCTAACCTTACGTAGTAAAGGTCACTCTGTTGTGCTTTCCGCACACGGTCTGGAATAGCTGACTCAAGAATCAACTGTGTCTCAACAAGTGATGTGCCCGCATAACAATAAGATATACCCATGCGATCTGTTGGACCGAAAAGGTGACTAGAGGGGGAGGTGAATAGGAGCACGCTCACTTTTTCCCAAATAATGAATTCAACACAATTTCACTCCAATAGCTATGATGAAGCTATGAAGATCAATATACCGATCAATGGAAGACTAGTATTGAATCAATTAAATCCCTAAGCGAAACACAAAATCAACTAAGTTTGCAAAGACTCACGGCGCGGGCGGTCGGACCTCTGTACTCCAACCGGTCGGACCGATTGCAGGCGATCGACCGGCGTTGTCTTGGCGGTCGACCGCTCAAAATCGGTCCGACCGGTGATGACGGCGATCGACCGGCGATCTCTGAACCGATCTGAAATAAAGAAAATCAGCCGATGACGAAGTTGCAATTAGGTGAAACTTTTGATTCTCAACTACAATCTTTATGAAACTTTGCACACACCTTCTATATGCTATTGAGGACCTATTCCAATCGAATATTATGATAATTCTTGGAGCGATCTTGAGCAATTGCCAATTGATTAATGAAGGTCTAAAGCAGGGCAAGAACGAAAACTTGATCCTAAAGCTTGTTCGTGAGAGATTGATGATCAAGATGATGCTAGATAGATTCACACATATCACAGCAAGCTAATTCACGTGAAAGAATCAATCAAAAACTCGCGGATCAAAGAAAGCCCTAAAAACACGAAATTGAAAGCAAGAACGAAAGAGACTTATCTCAAGCAAACCTTGCATAGATTGATTTCGTGGTTGATCTTTGGATTACATCCACACCATCATGGATCAGTGGACAATCAAAGATCACGAAATTCACCACAAACCATCAAGAGCCCTAGCCTCCACCTCAACTCCCCTAAAGACAATTAGGGTTTTGAAACATAAAAAGGCGAGAGGGAGAGAAAGGTGCAGCCACCATCTCCTCCTATTTATGGTGGAGGCCTAAAACTCTTAGGGTTTGTCTCTCTTGGGCTCCCGTTAAGGCCCACTAACAAACGGGTTACACATGCACGCTTCGCGAAGCGCCGTCGTTAACCTTTTGACCTAAACCGCTTCACCATGCGCCATGGATTCGCCAATAGGTCACCCTTGTCCATCTTGTGTCACGCTTGAGTCGTTGACCTCACCCGGCATCGTCGATCGTTCTAGACCTCAACTCTTCAAGTCTAGTCCCGATTCTCCTCGCCATTGACCGTCGTTGACCACCAAGCAACCTGCACAACCACAGACAAGCAAACACGAATTCGGGAACAAGTTCTTCACAACTTGACCTATGTTAGTCAAAACATGCATCATGCAAATCATATGCCATGAAACCAATGACTTTGACCTAACCAATTAACATCGCCACGAAGTTGACCGACGTTCAAGTTAAAACCGGTCTGATCGCTCCAGGTGAGCCGGTCGGACCGCCCCTTGGCCGGTCGGACCGCTCCATGTGAGCCGGTCGGACCGCCCCTTGGGACTTAGCTGAAAATCAAGCCCTCAAATTCAAACCTTCCGAAACTTTAAACCAATAGAACTTTTATGGAGACTCCAAAAAACATGAGACCAAGTGCATTGGGATCCCCTCACTTGCCTACAACACCTATTTTTGGCCCAGCTCTTTTTGACCACTTTGGTCACCGCCGGTCCAACCGCCCCACATGGCCGGTCCGACCGATTTGGGACCGGTCCGACCGCCGTGCAAGGACCGGTCCGACCGCCCGCCATCGATAAGCTCAGAACTTTGTCGAAAACGCGTGAAACGACAAACCGTAAACGCCATTGCCAATTGTCACATCATCCTAAGATCTGGAACATATCCCCATGAAATCCACAATCTCCCCCTTGATGAACACATTGGCAATTATCCAGAAAATGTAAGTAAGAGGTTTGAAAACGAGTTTACTCGCAGTTTTCGCACAAAGGCACAACTTGGTCCATAAGCAAGAAAAGGCAATGAAAATGACCAAGCTGGCATCAGAAAAGGGTCAAAATTCTCACATGAGGTCCATATGAAAGAACAATTGTTCAATTGACCTATGATCATTGTGAGTATAAAAGAATGCAATTCAAGTTCAGAATATTCAATAAGACAATAAGAATGCAACTCAAGAACTCCCCCTCACTATGATCCTCAATTTTTAAATTTTCAGTTTCTCCCCTTTGTATAAAATTCCCTTTGTATAAAATTCTCCCCCAATAAAGAAATATCTTCTTATTAACACATCTTCTCTCCTCATTTAACACATCTTCTCCCCTTTGACAATGGATTCATCAAGGAATCACGCCTTCCTCTCATCCAGAGATAATAAATAGAAAAAAGGAAGAAGCAGAAACAAAAGAAGCATAAAGAGGAATATGCATGAAGTGCAATGGAGTGGCTTCAATTTTTGTATTTTTCAATTTTTGATTACAAGAAGCTTTGGAGATTACCCAAAAGAACAAGCTAGTATCTCTAATATTGCACAAACAGCATATCAAGCCTTACAGCGCTAGCAAGATCATGGTAAGACATATATATCAAAGCTAAGCACAAAGGCTCAAAAGTAAAGCAGTAGATTTGATCAATTTAAGCAACGCTTCAAATTCAGCAAGTTCATCAACAGGGATCCTAAAGTGAAATTGGCCATGTCAAAATGTCAAAGTGAGATCGAAAATCTAACAAAGACCACATTAAGAGTCAATCAAGTCCCGTATTGAATCATTTTGCTAAATATTTTGTAAACGCCCATTTGTCAACATTTTTCTCATTTGCATTGAATATTGAAGTTGACTAATGATCTAACTTAGTGACAAGATCCTGGACTAGGAGCCATCCACAAACTCATTCTAAGCTTCGACCAAAAGTTGATTAAAGGTATATCTTAGTAAAGAAGATCCCGGACTAGGAGCCATCCACAAACTCTTTCTAAGCTTCTACCGGGGCGACAAATCTTGAGGTTCATGTCATTTCTGACAAGCAGTCCCCATGAGATCGTCTGGTTCATCAAACTATCTCCAAGTTCATGTCATTTGACAAGCAGTCTCGTAAGAATAGTTTGGCACAATTTAAGCATAAGACAATCTTGATTTTCATTTTTCACATAAGTAGTTTTAGAATCTCAAGAACACAAAAGCTCAAGTAATGGTCAATTTTAGATCAAAGAGCTAACAAAGCAATTCTGACAGGGCCAATGTCACAAGAGGAGCACTAATTGCGCAACTCGCTAAAACATCCACAAATTGCAATTTTTTAGTTTGAGTTGTTTAAAAGGTTCTAGCTCATATAGCAAAGACTTAGCTACACATGTAAAAGCATGATAATTCTAGCAAGTCAAAGAACTAGACATGACATTGAGCAAGAATTGAAATACAAAAGCTCTAAAGGGTAACAGGCAAAGCTTCATCAATTTTTAAAAATAAGGAGAAAATCTTATATTACAATGCATCTTTTTGGATTTTTCATACCATTTGTTGTAATCACTTGGTGAAGTTTTCATATGAATGCAATATGACACAATGAGATGCAATTAAAAAGCCTAAAACCTAAAAAGTTCAAAAGATCACTAAGTTCGGAAAAGAACAATAAAAGATCAAAAGAACAAGGAAAGATAAAAAAACCAAACACCCCTCAAACCAACCCATAAGGATAAATTACCCTAACTCGCTTCTTAAGGAGGAAAATCTGGTTTGATCTAAAGGCTTGGTAAGAATATCTGCCAATTGAGCTTCGGACTCTACGAAGTGCATCACAATATCACCTTTTTCAACATGATCTTTAAGGAAGTGAAAGCGAATGTCTATGTGCTTAGTCCTAGAATGTTGCACTGGGTTTTTAGCAATATTAATAGCGAAGTGTTATCACGTAAAAGAGGAACACTAGCAAAGTTTAACCCATAATCTTTCAAAGTGAGCGTCATCCACAAAATCAGCTCTGACAACTAGCGGCAGACTACATACTCCGCTTCAAAGAGTGGATTGTGCAATGTAAGACCGCTTCCTAGAGGACCAAGATACAAGAGAAGTGCCTAGGAAGTGACAGTGCACGAGGTACTCTTCCTATCTAACCGACGCCCGGAAAATCGAATCTGAAAAACCTCTAATGGACAAAGCTGAAGAGCAGGAATACCAAATGCCATATAAGAGGGTAGAGTGTAAATACACGAATATGCGCTTAACGGCTTGGCGATGGGAAGTTCTTGAGGCGCTGAAATCTTGCACAAAGGCATACCGTGAAGTGAATGTCGGTCTCGAGGCCGTCAAATATGAAGGAGCCGATCATGTTTGCGGTACTCGCGTTGATCCACGACTTCTCCTTCCTCATCTGGATCCAAAGCGATCGAAGTTGCCATGGGAGTGGAAATTGGCTTGCGGTCACCCATGTTGAAGCGTTTTAGTAGATCTTTAGTGTACTTCGTCGATGGATGAAAGTTCCTTCCTTGCATTGCTTGATTTGAAGTCCCAAAAGTAATTAAGCTCTCCCATCATACTCATCTCAAATTCCCGGACATAGTGTCGTAAAAGTGGAAACAAGAGCATTAGAGGAACCACCAAAGATAATATCATCCACCTAAATTTGAGCAAGCGGGAAGTCATTGTCACGTCTAAGAATGAATAGAGTTTTATCCACTTTACCCATTTCAAAATTATTTTTAAGCAAGAAGGTCTTAAGTCTATCATACCGTGCTCTAGGGGCTTGTTTAAGACCATACAATCCTTTAGATAGCTTGAAAACACGATTTGGATATTTAGGATCCTCAAAACCAGGGGTTGCTTAACATACACTTCCTCATCTATGAAACCATTTAAAAGGCACTTTTAACATACATCGATATAATTTAAAACCTTTTGATGCAGCAAATGCAAGCGAGAATCTGAATGGCTTCTAGTCTAGCAACAGAGCAAATGTCTCATCAAAATCTAACACCTCAACTTGGCTGAAACCCTGAGCTACCAATCGGCTTTATTTCTAACCACGTAACCATCCTCACCTTGTTTATTCTTAAACACCCAGCGGGTTCCTATAACATTATGACCACTAGGAGGTTTTACTAGGTTCCAAACTTTGTTTCTTTCAAAATTCTCTAACTCCTCATGCATGGCATTTACCCAGCTAGAATCAGATAAAGCATGTGATATATCGCGGGGTTCAAAAGAAGCAACAAAAGCCGAATGAGAGTAGAGATGTAGATTACCTATTATCTGCTCGGAGGATCTTTGTCTCTGAATGCAGTGGGCGCCGGGTGAGATACTGTTTCTTCGACCTCGTGAGTCTGTGATGATGAAGATGCAGCAGAGCCTCAGCGAAGGTGAAGTAGACGTAGTAGGTTCTGTATCAATATAGGCGCTTGATGAGCGCAGATGAAGGAATGATATTAGCTTCGTCCTCATCTTCCTCCACAAAAATGCTCTCTGTCACCTGTAAATCATCTGTAGCAATAGATCTAGCTCCAGGGCTAGTCTCATCAAAAGTGACATTACAAGTCTCCGAATAATGTTAGTCTCGATTATTAAAGACCGAAAACCCCTCGAATGAGCGGGATAACCCGAAATAACTCATCAAAAGTTCTTGATTCAAATTTATCTAAATTGCATGTCTTAAGAATAAAACATTTTGATCCAAAAACTCGAAAATGCGAAACACAGGGTTTTCTACCAAAACGAAGCTCATAAGGAGTCTTGCCTAAAGAAGGTCTCAAAAGACACGATTTGCAATATGGCAAGCAAGTAGCAATAGCTTGACCCAAAATCTCCTCGGTGTGCTATACTCATCTAGCATCGTCCTAGCCATTTCGACTAAGGTCCTATTCTTCCTTTCCACCACGCCATTTTGTTGAGGGCGTGTGGAGAGGAGAAGCGATGCTCAATACCACGCTCGGCACAAAAAGAAGCAAAGAAGCATTTTTGAACTCCGTGTCATTATCATCGCGAATTGCTCTCAAAGCACCAGAAGCTCGAAGCCAAGCGAAGAACAAGGTCATGAAAATAACCAAAAGCTTCATCTCTTGAGGTAAGAAAGAAAACCCAAGTATATCTAGAAAGATCATCAACTATGACAAGAATATACCATTTTCCACCGACTGACCGGACTCTAGCAGGACCAACAGTATCCATATGAAGCAAGCGTCACGGTCCATCGGTCATAACCATAGTCACACGAAGGGTGAGGCGGTAACTTGTTTGCCATGCCTACTGAGCGCACATCTGACATCCTTGCGACTTTGAGTTTGGGCAAACCTCTCATGAGATCAAGGTTGCTAACTCGTGTCAGATGATCAAAACCAATGTGCCCCAAACGTCGGTGCCAAAGCCAGAAATCAGAAGAAGATGTAAGCAAACATTTAAGAGATCCAGCAAGAGATTCTGAAAAATCAGCTCCAAAAATTCTACCAACTCTAGAGATTCCAAACACAAGTTCACCAGTAGAATCAAGCACACGACAAGCATTTTTCTTAAAAAGCAGTCTCATAACCATCATCAAGAAGTCGAGAAAGCAGAAGGAGATTATACCTAAGCTTGTCCACAAGAGCGACATCCTTTAGAATGAATTTGTTGTTCACCCTAATTGATCCTGTTCCTTCAATTCGCCCTTGTGTATCATCTCCAAAGGTGATGAAGTCATCACCTGTTGCCCGCGTGAAAGAGGTGAACCATTTTGAGTTTCGGTCATGTGGCGTGAACACCGGAGTGGACGAACCACGTGTTCTTCCCCTTTCCACGGTAGTCACGAAAATCAAGGAACAAAAGAACGATGTGTCTCAATCAAGTTAGATAAACAAGATTTAGGAATCCGAGATTGAGACACACGCGTCGCAAGGAGTATACAAACCGTAAGTACTATCCTTGATTTCATCTAACATTCGGTTATGAGCAATGTTTAAATTAACATGAGACTTAAATCGTCCATGGGCGATTCGACGCGTTGTCTTTGGCGGTCGACCGGCACCAACACTGCCGATCGGTGACCACCAGTGGTCGAGACCGCGATCGATAAACATTAGAATTAGGATATTTAGAAACATAATGATTTGCATGAGAGAAAATCCTAATCCAGTTTATTCTTTTCGGTGTTACCATGTCTCATAGAAGCTCCAGGTTGCATGAATGAAATTCTATCAAAAAATTTTCTATCATTTTTCAACCTACGCCAACAAAATTCAATCAAATGCCCACCTTTCTTGCAATAAGTGCAATGGTACTTGGTTCCACTAGAAGAAACACCATTTGAATTAATACAAGGTTGGGCAAAACCACGCAGATTTAAAAGATGTTTTGCGAGTTGGGTTTTGAATTCAATTAAACCTTTTCCAAGACTTGAATGACTTTTGGGTTTGAATTGTCTTGAAAAGAATTGAATCCTAAACCTTGCTTCTTATAAGGAGTTTTAGACATGTCAAGAATCATGTTTAATTGTTTCTTACCTTTAGAAAATTTTTCTAATGTATCATGAAGGTAAGCATTTTCTTTTCTCAAGTTAACACAAGCATCACAAGTTTTATCCATAGATTTCTCCTTATACAAAGCAATTTCAAGCTTAAGAGCGGAACAAGAAGCACAAGTAGTATTTTCAATATTGTCCTTAAGCTTAGCATATTTGACTCTAGCAGCTTCTAAGATATCTTTGATTTCACGTTCCTTTTCTAAACATGAAGTGCAAGGGCTAGAATCAAACACATCAAAAGCAATCAATTTACTAGATTCTAAACATTTTTCACAAGGAGCACTTTTAATTTCATTTAGTTCAGATCTAGCATTCTCAAGTTGTTGTACAAAAATATTATGAGAAGTTTGTAACTTAGTAATTTCTGAGTGCATAGCATGACAAGATAAACATTCATCAGGTTCAAGAGTCTTAGCATTTTTAAGCTCTACTTTCAGTTTGTTAATCTTAGACTCTAATTTCTTATTTTTTGTCATGACAAATTCTAGCGCTTCATCTTGACTAAGCAATTGCTCAACTATAGAATCATATTTAGCAGAAAGCTCATCATAAGAAAAAGATACATCATCATTATCAATGTCGCTTGTCGACCATGAAGCACATGCCGGTGAAGTCTTTGGCCTTCCTTTCTTTTTGCCTTGAGGATCTCCTCCTCCTTGTCCTCCTCACTCCCGGTATCCACATCGCTCAAGGATTGATCCTCAAAAGCGGCAAGGACCCGGTGAGGAGCCTTCACAAGCTTATTAGCCTCATACCTTGATTTGTTGAAAGGAGGCTTCTTCCAAGTCGGCTTTCCTTCCTTATGATTGCTCTTACCTTTCGACTTGGGGCAATTTGCTGATATGATTGAGCTCACCACATTCATAGCATGTCACGGACCACCTCTCTTTTGTTTCTCACATTATTGTAGGCCCGTGTGAATTTTTTAGCTAGAAGAGCTAACTCTGTTTGAGAATACTTTCAAGCTCCTCTTCATGAATAGCAGATAAACAAGCAAATGAAAATCCGTAAGAAGATTCAAAAGAGTCATCAAAAGCCTTTTGAGAGGATCGCTACCAAAGCTAAATTATCTTTCTTGGGATGATCAACTCTTTTAATTTCATGAGTCTTGAGTTTACTATAAAGCAATTCTAAAGTAAGACTTGAAAGATCAACATTTTCCTCTATAGCAATAGCCTTCATCTCCCACTCCTTGGTGTTGATTGCACCAAGAGATGGGTGGCATTTTCATATTGAGAATATTCAATATCAACGACTTTCATTTGATTAATTACTTTATTAAAGCGATTGAAAATGTCATCGATGCTCTCTCTAGACGCATCTCGAATTTATTGTATTCACGCTTGTAAACTGCTTTGCGCACCTTTTGATTTGGGACGAACCCTCATGATATGTTTCGAGAGTGTTCCAAATTTCATGCTTGATTGAAAGATTGTAAATTCTATCATATTCTTGTCTACCAAGTGCACCATATAAAAGATTCTTAGCCTTATTGTTGTTAGCCAAAAGAATTGCGAAGTGTGTAGCAATTTCGGGAATAACCAATGAGGCTCTAACAACATCCCAAATAGCTTGTCCTCGCTCTCAAGAAAGACGCGCATACGATTCTTCCAATAGGCATAGTCGTGCCCATCGAAGATATGCGGTTTAGTAGAAAACTTATCCATCGCCAAAGTTCGGTGACCGGTTAAGATCAAGATTGAACTAACCAGGGCTCGATACCACTTGTTGGACCGAAAAGGCGACTAGAGGGGGTGAATAGAGCACGCTCACTTTTTCCCAAATAATGAATTCAACACAATTTCACTCCAATAGCTATGATGAAGCTATGAAGATCAATATACCAAGACAAATGGAAGACTAGTATTGAATCAATTAAATCCCTAAGCGAAACACAAAATCAACTAAGATTGCAAAACTCACGGACGCAGGCGGTCGGACCTCTGTACCCAACCGGTCGGACCGATTGCGGGCGGTCGACCGGCGTTGTCTTTGGCGGTCGACCGCTCAAAATCGGTCTCGACCGGTGATGACGCGATCCGGCCGTGATCTACGTAACCGATCCAAGCGATAAAATCGGCCGATGTGAAGTTGCAATTAGGTGAAACTTTTGATTCTCAACTCCAATCTTTATGAAACTTTACACACACCTTCTATATGCTATTGAGGACCTATTCCAATTGAATATTATGATAATTCTTGGAAAGATCTTGAGCAATTGCCAATTGATTAATGAAGGTCTAAAAGCAGGGCAGAACGAAAACTTGATCCTAAAGCTAGTTCGTGAGAGATTGATGATCAAGATGATGCTAGATAGATTCACACATATCACAGCAAGCTAATTCACGTGAAAGAATCAATCACAAACTCGCGGATCAAAGAAAGCCCTAAAAACACGAAATTGAAAGCAAGAACGAAAAGAGACTTATCTCAAGCAAACCTTGCATAGATTGATTTCGTGGTTGATCTTCGGATTACATCCACACCATCATGGATCGTGGACAATCAAAGATCACGAAATTCACCACAAACCATCAAGAGCCCTAGCCTCCACCTCAACTCCCCTAAAGACAATTATGGTTTTGAAACATAAAAAGGCGAGAGGGAGAGAAAGGTGCAGCCACCATCTCCTCCTATTTATAGTGGAGGCCTAAAACTCTTAGGGTTTATCTCTCTTGGGCTCCCGTTAAGGCCCACTAACAAACGGGTCACACATGCACGCTTCGCGAAGCGCCGTCGTTAACCTTTTGACCTAAACCGCTTCACCATGCGCCATGGATTCGCCAATAGGTCACCCTTGTCCATCTTGTGTCACGCTTGAGTCGTTGACCTCACCCGGCATCATCGATCGTTCTGGACCTCAACTCTTCAAGTCTAGTCCCGATTCTCCTCGCCGTTGACCGTCGTTGACCACCAAGCAACCTGCACAACCACAGACAAGCAAACACGAATTCGGGAACAAGTTAGTCAAAACATGCATCATGCAAATCATATGCCATGAAACCAACGACTTTGACCTAACCAATTAACATCGCCACGAAGTTGACCGACGTTCAAGTTAAAACCGGTCTGACCGCTCATGGTGAGCCGGTCGGACCGCCCCTTGGCCGGTCGGACCGCTCCATGTGAGCCGGTCGGACCGCCCCTTGGGACTTAGCAGAAAATCAAGCCCTCAAATTCCGAAACCTTCTGGAAACATTAAACCAATAGAACTTTTTACTGGAGACTCCAAAAAACATGAGACCAAGTGCATTGGGATCCCCTCACTTGCCTACCACACCTATTTTTGGCCCAGCTCTTTTTGACCACTTTGGTCACCGCCGGTCCGACCGCACCACATGGCCGGTCCGACCGATGTGGGACCGGTCGGACCGCCGTGCAAGGACCGGTCGGACCACCCCCCCATCGAGAAGCTCAGAACTTTGTCGAAAACGCATGAAACGATAAACCGTAAACGTCATTGCCAATTGTCACATCATCCTAAGATCTGGAACATATCCCCATGAAATCCACACGATCAAAATCAGCAATAAGGCAATCTAGAGTAGCGGGAGTCGCCTTGCGACTAAGGGCATCAGCAACTACATTGGCCTTGCCTGGATGATACTGAATAGTAAGATCATAGTCTTTGATCAACTCCAACCACCTCCTTTGCCTCAAATTCAGATCCTTCTGAGTGAAGAAATACTTGAGACTCTTGTGATCTGTGAAAATATCACAAGGCTCGCCGTATAGATAATGCCTCCAAATCTTGAGAGCAAAGACAACCGCAGCCAACTCCAAGTCATGAGTGGGATAATTCTGCTCGTGCTTCTTTAACTGCCTCGATGCATAAGCAATTACTTTACCGTCTTGCATAAGCACACAGCCAAGACTCACTCGAGACGCATCTGAAAAGACTGTGAACCGCTTCCCCGGCTCGGGAAGAGTGAGAATAGGAGAGGTCACCAACCTCTCCTTCAAAATGCAGAAACTGCGCTCACACTCATCAGTCCATAGGAATCTCACACCTTTCTGAGTAAGCTGAGACATCGGTTTGGCGATGATAGAGAAGTCCTGCACAAAACGCCGATAATAACTAGCCAAGTCCAAGAAACTCCTCACCTCCTTCACATTAGTCGGCCTCTTCCAATCCACCACTGTAGAGACCTTGCTAGGATCAACAGCAATACCCTGAGGATTTATCACATAGCCCAGAAAACTCACTTCTGAAATCCAGAACTCACACTTCTTCAACTTAGCATAGAACTTGTGCTCTCTCAAAGTCTCTAAAACCAGCCTCAAACGACTCTCATGATCCTCATTAGTCTTGGAATAGATAAGAATATCATCAATGAACACCACCACGAAGTCATCCAAATACTCGTGCAACATGTTGTTCATGGTCTCCATAAAAACGGCAGGTGCATTAGTCAGTCCAAAAGACATAACTTTGAATTCATAATGCCCATACCTTGTGGAGAAAGCCGTCTTCTCTACATCCTGCTCACGCATGCGGATTTGATTATACCCTGACTGGAGATCGATCTTGGAGAATACTTGAGCTCCATTCAACCGATCAAACAAGTCCTCAATGCGGGGCAATGGATATTTGTTCTTGATTGTTACTGCATTAAGCGCGCGGTAATCAACACACATACGCCAACTCCCATCCTTCTTCTCGTGAATAGAACAGAGCTCCCCACGGCGATACGCCACGCCGATCAAACCTTTAGCCAACAAATCATCCAATTGCTTCTTCAACTCGCCCCAAACGGACGTGCCGGCCGATATGGAGACATCGAGATGGGCCGAGTACCGGAACAAGATCAATGCGAAACTCCACGTCTCGTGCAGGTGGCAAGCCCGTAAGCTCACCGAACACATCTGGGTAATCACTAACCACTCGAATCTCCTCAATCTGCGAAGCCACACTCGGTTTCTTAGCAAGAGCTAAAAGAAGCGCATTTTCATCGACGCGACCTAAACAATTCGACCGACATCGAAAGAGAGCGCGGAGGCGCACTCCCCTGAAAAGTCAAAGTCTCCCCAGACGGGGTCTGCACAGAGACTATCCTACAAAAATAGGATATCACGGCTTGGTAAGAGTGCAACCAATCCATGCCCAAGATAACGTCGAACGGCTCCATTTGAATAACTATCAAATTCGCCGTGAACTTCTCTCCATCAATGACAATAGAACACCCAGGACAAACAGTAAAGCTCGCAATAATTCCCCCAGGAGAGCTAACTAACATGGACTGAGAAATCCACTGCATACTCAAGTTCACTCTCCTAGCAAACGCCGTCGAGACAAACGAAAAGGTAGCCCCTGAATCAAAAAGGACTAAAGCATCAAACGAATCCACAAGCAAAGTACCTGTCACCACGTCAAGACGACCCGCGGACTCCGCTGTGGGCATGGCGTACACTCCAGGTGGCGCCATGGCGAAAGAAGACGACGCTGGGGCGGCGAGAGCCCCTACAATCTGCTGTGGCGGTGCAGGTAAAGCCGGTCGTGTAACTCAAGCGATGTCGAGGTGGCGCCGCCGATGAGTACCCTACCGAGGCACCTAAGTGAAGGAAGTGGCGGTGTAGGAGGAGCAGCCATCATCTGGAAAGATCCTCGAGCAGGACCCACTGAAGAAGAAGATGGCACAGGCTCCCACTTGATCACGCTCACGGGGTTCTCGCGACACACCCGCTCCTTGTGACCTTGGCCGCCACACCGACGGCAATCTCCGCCCAAGAGCACTTCAGCAGCGCGGTGTCCATCACCGCACCTAAAGCAAAGCATGCCCTGCCCTAGGACAGGACGAAGAGCCAGAGTACCTGCAAAAGGACGATGCGCCGAAGAAGGGAACGGCCTCGACTGCTTAGACTTGGAGGACTGCGGTCCTCTCTTGAATTTCTTGAAAGGGTGTTGAGCGCACCCACTTCCTCACTAGAGCTCCTCTTCGTCACCACCGTAGCAACCGACCCACCGAGGCTTGTCGCCTTTGTGGTGCATCTCCAACTCCATGCCCCTAGCTTGCTCCACAACAGAGTCAGAGTCACGGAGTGGAGTAGCTCCCAACACATCCGGTACTGCACTGAGACCCCGACGGAACCTCTTGGCTTTACGAAGATCATCGCTCTCATCAAGGGACAAAGCGAACTAAGTTGTTGAACTCAAGAATAGACCTCTTCCCTCGAGCAAAGGTCGTCAAGGCAACCTCCATCTTCTCAACAAAGAGTAGGGGTAGAACTTTTTCTTGAACTGATCAACAAAGTCCTCCCAAGTGATCGCACCTTGAGTGGTGGTCCTCGAAGACAACACGCCCTCCCACCAAATGTCCGCTTGCCCTTTTAGTTGAAAGGCTACAAAGCGGACCCTCGATGTGAGCACATTTCTAAAGCTCCAAAGCGCCTCTCCATATAGCGCAACCATCCATTGCACGGACGGTGTGCCCGGCCATCAAACGGATCCAACCTCAACCCCATCCACTCGGTGACATCCGCGCCTCGAGGCGGTGGATGTGCGGCAGAGCAACAACAGATGCGCGACAGAAGAGGTGCCGGCGCTGTTGACGAAGAGCACGGATCTCTCCCACCAACTCTCTCAAAGAAGCGGGGTCTCATCTCGACCCCGACGGAGCGGGTCAACAAAGAACCCTCGCCATCGACTCATCGCTAGAGGAGGTGGCTCCACTGACCGCCTGCGTGGCCCCGACCTCCACGCATCGCGCCACCACGACCACGCCCTCTACCCTCGACATAGCTATCAACCATAATCAACAACAACAATGAGTTCAAAGGTCAAAATAAAATCATGCATCAATGAACAACATAACGGAAGCGTAAGATCTATATTCGTACCTCTCTCTAACCTACTGTGCACTAGTGTGTCAAATTTTAGGTTAGTTAACCATTAGCAAATTTTAGTTGATTTACTAAAACTAAAACAAATTTTAACAATTTTAGTTTGCCTAAGTTGTTAATCTATTCACCACGGACCTAAAGCCCGCTCTGATACCAACTGTAACACTCCAGCCCAACACTGAACCTAGAATGCCACTAAACTACTCTCTAAACTAATAAATATTGACACACTATAAAAAAATTTCAGCAAGAAGATATCAATGGACATATCCCTGGATCACAAAAGAGCATCCATAATTATGAATCAAGCAAGAGTAAATAAGCAAGGGGTAATATAATCAAGTAAACAATCCAGGATAGCACCAACTACTGAATCCAAGTCATTGAAATAAATAATCTAGTCCAAAATGTGACCTAAACTTTATTCAGCCTCTAACATGACCAAGAGTAATCCAACATTGAAGTATGGATCTAATCCATGTGCTCTACTCGCCTCGACACACGGCGTTCTCGAAGATCACCTAAAGACAACAAAGAGCAAGGGTGAGTCCACGACTCAAAGAAAAACATTAATATACAACGAACAATAATAAATCAACAAAGAATCAATAACTTCATTATCATCACGCACTTCTATTAATATTCTCATGTTGTTATCTCTCTTTGTTTCACCCCATTAATCTCATATATCAATGCAACTCTAATCTACATGTCCACATGCACTTCTTTAGCAGATATACAGATAGCATGAGTGAATGCTCGCGACAACATTCACTCTCAAGCCCGCTCCTCCTCAAGGATCGGGACCTCCTCCACTCTCGTGGAGTTGTGATCATTGATGATCACCGCTCATATGCAAAGATGCTTATGTATGAAAATGCAAACTCCATCATATTCATCATATCCAACTTTTTCCTCATGGTTGTCAACAAAGTTATAACCATATCATTCCATTGTTTGCAATTAAATAAAATAAAAGCACAACAATAATGGTACTGAAAGATAAAGAATCACAGTGATCATCATTGATCGCTGTCTACCATGCACTTGCCTTTAGTAGTTGCGACACACGATTTGACTAGAAGATGGCAACAAGCACGACGCCTCTCCTACATTAAATACTCAAATTTCAATACAAGCTACAGCATCATAAGAATAGCAATCAATCGACATCGCTCCTACCCGTCCCCAAATATACCACGTTACTCCGATACCGAATAGTCACCCCTAGCTGTCCTGTTACTAAAAAGAGCGTAACTTTCGACTCAAAAGTCCGATCACGACCAACCACCCAGTTCTGGATTCTACACAAAATTATCCATATTTTATTAGATTACCAAGTCTCCTAATTAAATCAGCTAACCATCCGTTTTTAGCCCAGAAAACTGATCTGTCAGCTTCGGGACAGCGGGTATTACTAAATTCATAACTTTTGTTTTACCCAACCAAAATTCGAGTTCTTGGATTCTACAGAACCCTTAGACAATTATCTACATCTTTCATGTAGATCAAAAACTCTAATTAGTCAAATTACTATTTTTAATCTGCAGTCTACCAAAACAGCGCCGAAAGACGACAACCACAAAGACAGCAGTCTTCCAAAATTCATATCTCGAATTATACTTGTCCGCTCGACATGATTAAATATGCTATAGAAAGATATCGAAATTATCTACAATTAACTAGTAGATGATATTTCCAAAATCCGCCATTAAGGTACCCAAAATAATCGTACAACAGAACAGCATACTAATCAGAAATACTAAACAGCCCTCGATTAGAAAATTCTATAACATCTCTAATTAATCTCAATTCTAATCTCTAATTAGATCAGTGAAATAGAGAGAAAACAAAATCACAGATCGTTACCCACTCGAATCCGGATCTTGGCTTCTTTTCTTCTAATTTTCTTCTCTACTGATTGCTAGTATCTTCTTTCACTTTACATAATAAGCCTCCCTTACTTTCCTTGACATCACAGTAGCATGCATTGAATTAGCAACGCAGCATTGCATTGCCTATAATCGGCTAGCTAAAAGTGGCAACAACAAAAAAAAAAGTCACGTACAAGGCCGAACAACCGACTGATTCTTCCACCGGGTGATGTTCTGTGTTCAAGCAACCGACGCTACTGTAATAAAATTTCAAAATTTCAATTTCAGTTAAAAATAAGACTTTATTAATTTTTGTGGATTTTCTGGAAATTTTAAAAACTTTTCCCTAAAGTATATTAAGGCTAAAAGAATTTATGTGCAAAATCTATTACCAACTAAAAGTTGGAATTATTTTATTTAAGTCCAGAATGCCTCATAGAATTTCTGTGAATTTTCTCAAAATTTTTGGACTTCATTTACTATTTTCTAAAGCCTATTTGAATTTCTGGAATTAAATCAATTGAAAAAGAATTTAAAATTCTCTGCTACAAGATCGGGCCAAGCCCAAAGACCTTTGCGCGCCTCGCCCAACTCTCCCAGCTGCAGTAACGCGGACCGTCCGATCAAAATCGGACGGCCGACAATCAATCCGCCCGCGCTCTCTCTCCCTCTCTCACTTGCCGTGGGGCCCGCTGCACTGCTGTCGCCTTCCCGCCTCTTCTTCTCCCCAGCGCCCGTCGTTCCGCCGCCATTACCGCCGCCTCGAGCTCATCAAGCCCGTGATTCCTCCCCATTTCTCTCGCCATCACGCGCAATGAAAGCGGCCGTTCCACCGCTCGCTCCCGGCTTTACTCGCTTTAAAACTCGCCATGAACGCCGCCCTCACCTCCGCAAACGGCCGTTGCCACCTCGCCACGATCTCCATCTCCGGCCGCCTCGCCTATAAAAGGGAGCACCGGTGCGCCTCTCTTCCTCAAGCTTTTGCCCCAACTCTCCACACCTCCTCGCCTCCCGATCGCAGCATTTGGCTCTTCTCTCTCGCCGGCCGAGCGTGTTCCGCTCTCTGCGCCACCGGTGAACCTCCGGCCGCCGACCGCACCACCGGCCGCCAAGACCGCGAACTCGTGCGCACTCAAGATCCTCTAACGTCGCCGAGCTCCTTCGCCGCCAACGACCAACATCACCGCCGCCTCGCCGCCGACCATCTTCCGCCACTCTCCACCGCCGCCTGTAGCGCCTCGCATCGAGATCGCCTCGAGTGTTTTGCGACCACCGGAGCTCGCCGCGCCACGGCGCCGCACTCGGTTGCCCCGAAGCGCCTCTCTCTCGGCCGACGTGGCTCGCCACTCGGCGCCACCTAATCGCTTTGCGGCGTGGCGACCAAGTCGGCGCCACAGGTCGCCAACAGAAGACGCGCGCCAAGACAAACCGCCGCCTCGCCAAGTGCATGCACCGAGTCCACCGTGAACTTGAAAGCGCCGTGGACTCACCCATGACTATTCGGGCCCACATGTCATCTCAGAATAGCTGTCACGACGCATGCTTGCGCAATAATTGGAATTTTCTTTAGAAATTTAATTCGGAATTATGGAAAATCTGATTTTGGAATTAAATTTAGATTTAAACTTCCAGAGCTCGTATTTCTTCATACAAACTCCGATTTAGGTGATTCAAATTTCTAAATTTGTATAAAATCAAGATCTAGCTAACTAAACCAAAATTATTTAATTTGGAGTTAATTTGAATTTTCATTTGAATTTATTTGTGTTCATTTGAATTCTGCTTGAATTTGGAATATTCTCACAGATAGATTTTGACGACTCAGGAGAGCTTGACCCTATTGAAGAAGTAGAATACCGGGAATTTGAGCAAGGCAAGTTACACCATTGACCATTTTGCCCCAATATTTAAAATTATTTAATTTCTGCTTTAAATTATTATTGCATGCATAATTGTATTTAATTATTTTAAATTCTGTTTTAAATATTTAATTATTCCAATTCCTTTGTATAGCCAAATTTGATTGTTGTATTATCAATTCCTTGTAACCTTAGTCAAATGAATTTAAAATAAATATATGCATAGCAAATGCTTAGACCATGAAATTTTTGACTTTGGGAGAATTTAGCCAAAATTTCATAAATTGATAAAAGCCTATGACATTGCTTTGTCATGGTGGACTTTTGCAAATGTCTTTGAAAATTAAAAATAAAAGAAAATGGTTTATACTTGGGCAAACATGGACCGTTGGTGGGTGCAAGTTTATGCACTGCCTGTCAGTTAGGATCGAGACCTGTGGTTTTTATTAAAAGTTGCCCAAGTAGATTAAGGACCGCCTTTGAGCGCATCTTGCAAAAGCTCCACCGTACTACCACATGTTCTCGTATGGGCGTAACTGTGCTTAATAATTTGTATTACCTCGTATTGTTTATGCCATTTTTGTTGTGTGGGTGTCGGTTAGACTTTATTCCCACTTGGCGCAAGAGGGATTTTCCACAGTGGTTAGCCTAATGGAAGTGAAACCTTAGCGGGCATATTGGTATTGAGGTAAAGCATTGAAACGCCTTGTGATAATTGCCTAGTCACACACCTAAGGAAGTGTGTATTGGCCGACATAACTGCAAATTATCTCGTGTGGGTAAAGTTGTACCACCTCTACAGAGTGTAAATCTATTCGAATAGCCGTGTCCACTGCTATGGACATGCCGAGCAAAGCCACTCTAAGTTAGATTTGTTTTGGTTTTAAAATAACTTTGGACATGATTTGAGGATGGTTAATCCTTGTGGTAAATTTAATGTAGCCTTGTGATAGGAGGGTATCCTTCACCATGTTTCATATGGAGGTTATCCACTATAAAATGATAAATTTTAAATCTGATTTTAGTTATGTAATGAAAATGTGCCTTGAAACTTAGTATAACTATTTAAACCCAAAAGGCTGATTTATGCAAATAAACCCTACAACCTTCCTTTGAATAACTTATGCATGCATTCTAAATTTCAGATTGGTGTAATTTGCGAGCACGCTTGTAGTGCTCACTCTGCTGAATATTATTATTCAGAGAAGACTGCTATCCGTAAGGTGAGGAGCGGGACGATTAGGCAATGACCTCGCATTTATTGCTCGTGGCGATCGTGTGGCTTACCATTATTATTTGCTTCCGCTTAATATTTTATTTGGCCTCCGCCCAGCTTGTAATAAACTCTATGCTTATTAAATATACACGTTGGATATGTTTGTGATAACATTTTGTGACTGTACACTGGAAATCTGGACTAGTGTATGAACACGAGAGAATTCGGGATCCTTCGCTCCCGGTTCGACAAAAGTGGTATCGAGCCATATCGATCGTAGGTCGTGACCTAGAAGGAAATCAAACCCTTAAGGATTTATTTTGAAAATTAAAATAACTTGGTCTTCGAGTCATTCTCAACTTTTCTCTTGAAAATTATTTACTAACTCATCTCTTTTCAAAAAATTGTAGATGGCTGAAGTTCAATGCCATTTCCCATGGAGTCTTTGCTGGTCATTGGGCCGCCATTCTCTGGAAGATGATGCAGCACTTGGACTTTGAAGAAAGACCGACGTATCAAGGATACAAGTATAAGGTGGGAAATCAGGAACGGTGGAGAGTAGAGGTGATCCTCTACTCCAATCTATCGCCGAACACAGACTTCCACGTCTTCGATGCCCCAATGCGACGAGACACCTTCGCCGAAGGTATCCAGGATGCAGCCAGGGAAGCAACCCGCAGACTTCGCTACATCTACGATCATCGCCTCAACGGCACTGGGTTCCACTATTACCCAATGCACATCCCAACCCGGCATGACAGTGCTTTTCGCTCAACTAGAGATGAAGACTGTCCCGATCTCACTCATCGTGGATCCGCCGAGCCATGGATTATGCCTACGGAACACACTAGATGAGCTGTCTCTCCTGCAAGTGAAATTACAAGATGCAGAAGAAAACTTGAAGACTGCAGAAAAAGAACTGGCCTCCTACAAGGAAGGCGAGGCTAGTTCTAGTGAGCCAGATTATACCCCAATAACACCATAGATTTGACCTTAAATTTTTTCTTTAGTTGCGAATTATGAGCTACCAAACCTTTGTAGTAGCCATAATGAATTAATAAAATAAAAATAAATTATTTTGCCGAAATGTTCTTGTCTTGTGTTTGTTGAATTTGGGCTATTTTAGATCTATACTCTTATAATTCCTGCTCTCTTGTCTAATCTATGAAGAGTTCATCGATGGTGACCACCCGCACGGAAGTGTCGTGCTAGAGGGCAAGGAAATGAGAATGCCGAATATCAAGAAAACCCAGTTCAACACCACCACCTCCTCGCAATCAAGCTCCCGATCGGCGCCAAATGATGGCCAATCGACTCATCCGATTGAGTTGCTAGCCCATCCCTTCACAAAGAATCGAATACCCAGCGCCGTGACCTATCATGCTCCTCCACCTCCCGCAAGAGTGACTTTGTCGAGTTCATGAGGATGCGCCCGCCAACGTTTTCTAGTAGCACGGAACCCATGGACGCAGATGATTGGCTGTGGTCATTGGTAAGAAGCCGGATATTGCTCAATGCACGATCGTGAGAGAGATTTGTTTGCCACTCATCGCTTGATGGGTCCCGCATCGTAATGGTGGGATAATTTCAAGATGTCTCATGCTAATGCCCAAGAAATCACTTGGGATGAGTTCATGCAAGCTTTCCGTCGATCTCACATTCCATCCGCATGATTACCTTGAAAAGAAGGAGTTTCGCCGCTTCGCCAAGGAAACCGCTTCGGTCGAGTATATCGCATAAGTTTAACCAACTTGCTCGCTATGCCCCGAGGATGTAGCCGAGATGAAGATGTAAGAGCGATTTTCGAAGGGTTAAACGAGCGAACTCTCTGCTCGCTTGATTTCTCGTGATTTTACCGACTTTCAATAGCTTGGTAAATAAGGCGATACGCCAGAAGGCAAACATCGAAATGGAGAATCGCAAGCGGAGGATGGCGGCTAAGTTTAACTCAGAGGACTACCCAAGCCTCGTTTCTCTCGGCCTCACCACTCGGCGTGGGAGATTCTGCACTACTACACCGAGAGTTCCAGCCCGGTTTGGCGCCCAAATACTTCCGGATTCGTAGTAGTTCGTCTCGAGGTCGGCCCAGCAGGCTTTACTATTTCCACAGCAGGAATCACTTGCTTTCACTGCAACGAGTTGGGTCACTATGCCAATAAGTGTCCCAAGAAGCAGCAGACTGCCACCCCCGTCAAGCCAACTCCCGGAGTTTCAGTCTCCGGCGGTCCCTCAAGACCAGCTGGTCAGTTCATGAAGGGGCGTGTGAATCACGCCACCGCAGAGGAAGCCTATGCAAGACTGGATGTTGTTCTTGGTACGTTCCTTGTCAACTTAGTACCAAAGATCGCTTTATTTGATTCCGAGCTTCGATTCTTTGTGTCAAATAAGTTTGTGGAAAATATGGGTTATCTACCTCCCCTTAGTTAAGCCCATGTTAATCCATTCCCTGCCTCGTAAATGAGAGCTAGTTTATTCGGTCCAAATCTTACCTTTGAAATCTCTCGAGTAACTTTCTCGCCAACTTAATAGTCTGCTGCTCGCAAGGATTGGACGTAATTTTGGAATGGACTGGCTTGCCAAAAATCGTAAGGTGATAGATTGTGCTAGTAGATCTATCAACCTCACCAATGAACAAGGGATTTCAGAGAGTTCCAACCCAAGACTTCTACGGAAAGAAGTCCTATCTTGACCAGCTTTAAAGGAAGTGAAATCGAAGATATACCCGTGGTACAAGAATATCCGGATGTTTTTCCGAGGACTTACTCGGTATGCCACCGATCGACATAATGTTCTTAATTGACTTAGTCCCATGGATCGCTCCACTTCGGGCGACCCTGCTGCACGCGGCAAATGATCTAGCAGAGTTGAAGAAGCGATCAAGAACTACAGAGTAAAGGTTACATTCAACCGAGTTCATCGCCTTTGGGAGCTCCAAGACTATTTGTCAAAAAGAAAGACAATAGTATGAGAATGTGTGTGGACTATAGATCACTCAACGAGGTAACAATCAAAAACAAGTACCCGTTACCTAGGATAGATGATCTGCTTGATCAACTTAAAGGAGCCATGTTTTCTCCAAGATTGATTTGAGGTCGTTACCATCGATTAAAAATCGACCTAAGATATTCAAGACACCTTCACCACCGATATGGATCAGACGAGTTCACAAAGTGATGTCATTTGGACTAACAAATGCCCCGCTTATTTCATGAATATGATGAACAAAGTGTTCATGGAATTCTTGGATAAGTTTGTGGTGGTATTCATAGATGATATTCTCATCTACTCAAGAGATATGGAAGAGCATGAAAACATCTCAGAATTATTTTGGACAAACTCCGAGAACATCAACTTTATGCCAAACTTAGCAAAAGTGAATTTTGGCTCAGCCAAGTGGCTTTTCTTGGACACATTGTGCCAAGCAGGAGGAGTTGCAGAGACCCTCAAAGGTTGAAGTCAGAATGGATTGGAAACAACCCAAGTCCATCACGTATGAGAAGTTTTCTGATTAGTGGGTACTACCGCAGATTCATTGAAAGTTTCTCCAAGATCGCCAAACCCATGACTCAACTTCAAGAAGGAAAAGAAATTTGAATGGACAAGTGCATGTGAACATAGTTTCCAAGAGCTGAAGAAAAGATTAGTCTCTGCACCAGTGCTAGTCTTACCAGATTGAAGGACCGAAATGGCAACAGAGGGGGGGGGTGAATGGTGCCTTAAAATTAAGAGCTCCCTTTAATGTATTTAAACAAGATCTACAAAACCCTCTCAAGAAGAGTAACACAAAATCGAGAACTAAAACAGTTTCATTCTGCTCACAAAAATCGGAAGATCCGATTCTACCCGTGGTAGTTCAAGACTCCGTAGTTCCGGTAAGTGCGGAAGTTCCGTCATGAATCTTCCGCTTTGGACAATCGGAAGTTCCATTGTCCCGATCAAGAACAAGGCGCCGGTTTTTCCTAAAATCCAAAGTGCTAAATCTTGAATGCTCTTCTCTGGTCAAGTTTCACAGGACATCATCCTAAGCAACATCTTGACCTCATGGAGAAGAATCGCAAACAAAGATTCAACAAACAAGCCAAAATCGGATTTCTTGAAGAAGGGGCAAGAAAGACCAAAACCCAAGATAAACAAGATTCTCTGATTCTTAGTTCATGAAACTTTGAGGATGCATTAGCAATATTAAAACGACTCTATATATCAAGTTTCAAGCTAATTCATAGGACGAATCAAAAGATGCATCAAAACCTAAATATTCAACAAGAACAGGAAGGGAATAAGAGAGGCACAAACGAGTAATCAAAACTTCAGAGTTTCATTGATAGAATCAAGAGATTACAGAGGAAACACAGAGGAATGATTACAAAGATTTTCAGTTCATCCTCTCAACTCAACAAACTCTCAAAAAGCAAACTAAACCCTTTTGCTAAGACTAACCCTAATTTTCTCTCTCCAAGTCTAACCCTAACACCAGGGTTCTCCCCTATTTATAGCCTTTGCTAATGGGCCTCCAACCCATTAAGCCCGCTACACCCGAACGGAACCGCCTCCACTTTTGCCGCTTTGCGAAAAGACCCTTTTGCCCCTTGCGCACCTTCTGGAAGCCTCCCGTACACCTTGTTGTGCACGACTCGCAACCGCTTCAAGATTCATGCCGTCTTCGACACATCTCGACCGCTCGACCTCAACGCCTCGCGCTTAGTCCGTCCACGTGTCTCGCCACGACTCCATCTTGATGCCCGCACCAACATGCATAAAAACACATCACATAGCATTGCACAATAACATAGCATCAACATTTGTATAAGACTCAAACTCATACAAGATCAAAATCCACAAAATAATCTTTCTCGCATAGCTCGACACAATCGAAGTTTCAGATTACTACAAATGAAGTTCCGATTTCGAACATCCAAGATTTTCAGAATATCGGAAGTTCCGCGCCAACATCAAGGGTACTTCCGATATCCGAATAACCGACTTTCCGGATATTTAATTCCGATTTAATATCTCGAGAACACTCAATGTCAGATTATCTGACACTCCGCTACCCCTTGAGCGGAAGTTCCGATTTCCTTCACCGAGAGCAAAACCTGATAAATCGGAAGTTCCTATTTCCAAGACCAGAGTCTCGATTAATCGGAACTTCCGCTCCATACACACAATGGTAGTTCCGATTTCCGACACAAACCAGTAAACACCCAAACCGAAAACCTCAACTCTCAATCTAATCAACACACTTGTCAAATACTCATCACTCGAGTGGAGGACCTCTCACATGGTCTCTCAATCTCCCCTTGATGAGTATATTGACAATTAAAAAAAGCATAAGATGAGTTTGAGATTCCAACAACCAAGGTCTAAACAAGTGCAATTAAGCTCAAGACCAAGTTGACAAAAGAGAAAGACTTGAGATGAGATGAAAGAGCAATTTTCGCACAAACTCAAGACTTTTCTCCAGAAGGCTTTTTCTCACAAAAAAATTCTCCCCCTTTGGCAATAAAATCATCAATATGTAGAAAAGGGAGGAAAAGACTATATGATGTTCATTTTAAGCAATAGGAGCCATGTAGATTATCCAAAATGACTATTAGAGTATTACACCAAGCCATAACACAGAAGAATGCTATCCAGATCATGACAATTGATGTATAGAAAAGCTAAGACAAAAAGTCCATAATCTGATTAATGATCCAATTCTTTAGCAGGTCAAATAAGTCAGGATTGAAATCTAGCTAAAGATATCCAAGGATGATACAAGCCATGTCAAATAATCTAAGTTGAACCAAGAAGACTCATATCGAGCAGCTTTAGAGTGCTACCATTGAAGAAGGACTCATTTTATCCGTAACTCTGGTCTTTTGAAGATAAGCAATTTTAGCACATTTTTCTTTTTTTGAAGACTTTTTATGGTTTTATCTCAGTAAAGCAAGCTCTGGACTAGGTGCCATCCACAACTGCCTCCTAAGCTTCAACCTTTTTTTCTTTTTTTATATATAGCCATGTGCTAGATCCCAAGCCTTATGCGACCACCCAAGCAATGACTTAAGGAGGTGATCTTAGGTCATCCAAGGCTCCCCGAGTTCATGCCTAGTGCAATGGCAAGCCGTCTCATGAAAAAGATTTGGTGAGATCAGTTTTTCGCACAAAAGAGATCATTTTTGCTTTTGAAGTTTTTAGACCAAAGGATTAGAGATAAGTCATGTTTCTTAACAAACCGACATAGCTTACTCAAAAGTTCAAAAGAGATTCAGACTCAACTCACCTACTTGACATGGCGAAAATCATAAAAGGATAGTTTCAACTGCACTAGTCTCAAGAGCTATCATGACAAGATTTTAATTCAAGTTTAGCATTTTAAATACCTTAGCATGGCAAAGACTAAACTACACATAAAAAGTCATGATAGATCTAGCGTTTAGCATAAATCATGACAAGATGTAAAATAGTGAAAACAGATCATAAGGGATCATAAACAAGGCTCCATTTGATTATCGTATATGCTTGATGAAATACACAAAAATCCGATTCCCTTCGTAATGAGATGCATCTTTTAATTCAAAGTTGAGTTATGACAAAATTAAGAGTATGGAATAACCAAGAATAACTCCCTCAACCAAAGGAACAAAAACGAGAATCGATAAGTAAAATGAAAAGGCAAATCCTTTAGAGCATATAAAAGATATAGAGAAAACTATCGCCGCATGATTCTTATCTACCCCATATGATTCTAGGACTATTACCGATCTACACAAACACTAAGGAGCAAACATCGCCCTGCCTACCCAAGGGTGGCCCGACCGCTAGAACCTATAAGAAGTGAGTAAGCTCTACTTAGAGAGGGAAGAGACACTAATAAGCAAGATCCTAGAAGCACAAGACAAGAAGTAGCAACAAAGCAATGTGGCAAGAGAAACACTCTAACCTATTTGGAAGGACTTCACCACCAAATATTAAAAGAAATGAAACCGTAAAGGAGTAAGCGATAATATAATATAATATAATATAATACAAGAGTAGCACAACGCCCCTCACAAAGAAATCCGTAAGGACAAACCACCCCAAGCTCTCCCCGCAGAAATGAAACCGAGAGCACCAGAGGCTTAGTGAAGATATCACCAACCGGTGCTCACTCTCCACAAACTGGAGCACAATGTCACCCTTCTCTACATGGTCTCTAAGAAAGTGATATCTGATATCAATATGCTTGGTCCGAGAATGTTGCACTGGGTTCTTGGCAATGCAAATCGCAGACGTGTTATCACAAAAGAGTGGAACGCAATGATAGATAGCCCGAAATCGCAAGGTCGAGACCATCCAAAGCACTTGGCTACAAAGAATCGGTCGCAGAACGCACTCGGCCTCTCGCAGCGGATCGCGAACACCGGATTGCTTCCTTGACGCACCAGAGACGAGAGAAGTGCCAATGAATTGGCAAGTGCAGTGCTCTTCCTATCTATCCTACACCCAAGAAAGTCGTGACGGAGAAAGCTCTAAGAGATAGACAAGAAGAGGAAGAGTACCGATGCCATAGTCAATGGTAGCTCAAGGTACCGAAGATGCGCTTCACCGCCGACGGTGAGATACGCGAGGAGAAGCTCAAACCGAGCACAAAGACACACAGAGAAGTGTATGTCTCTGTCTCGAGGCCGTGAGGTACAAGAGAGAGCCAATCATGCTCTTGAAATCCTTTTGGTCAATGTGTTCGCCGCCTTCATCCGATCCAGAGCACCAGATGCCATCGAGTTGATACGGCTTTCCATCATTCATGTCAAACGCTCAGAGGTCTCGAGTGTATTTGCCTTGATGAAGAAAGGTACCCTCCCGAGTCTGCTTTGATTTGGAAGCCAAGGAAGAAGCTCAACTCGCCCATCATGCTCATTTCAAACTCCGAGCTCATGACATCGGAAAACGGGAAACGAGCACGCGAGGAGCCGCCAAGATAATGTCATCCACATAGATCCGACGAGCGTAAGATCGGTGCCAAGACGGCGGATGAACAAGGTTTTGTCAATTTTACCCATCTCAAAACCATGGCTCACAGATAGGACTTAAGCCTTTCATACCAAGCTCAGGAGCCTCGCTTGAGTCCATACAAAGCTTTGGAAAGCCTTTGTAGACATGGTTAGGGTATTTGGGGTTCTCAAACCGTGAGGTCAGTCTCACATAGACTTCTTCCTCAATAAGGCCATTGAGGAAGGCACTCTTGACATCCATCTGTAAAGCTTGAAACCCTTAGAAGTCGCAAAGGCAAGCAGGATTCTAATGGCTTCAAGTCTAGCTACAGGCAAAAGTCTCTTCAAATCTAGACCTCAACTTGAGAGTACCCCGAGCTACCAAACCTAGTCTTGTTTCAATGACTAACCCATCTTGAACACCCATTTGGTCCCAATGATATTGTGACCTTGAGGGGCTCAACAAGGACCGACCTTGTTCCTTTCAAAGTTTTCCAATTCCTCGTGCATGGCGTTAGTCCATGACTCATCGAAAGAGCATGACAAACGCCTTTAGGCTCAAATGAGGCGATTTAATGCGTAATGGAGACAAAAGAGAGATAAGCCGCCTTTGGAACGTGTGACACGCTCAAGATGTCTCCAATGATCCGCTCAAGGATGGTCCTTTGAATGTGTCTTGGAGGTCCAGGTGAGATGAAGACGTGGCCTCTACCTCATGATCGATGAGATAGGAACAGAGCCACTAGCTTCGTAAGAAGAAGGTAAGGGTCGATCTCCTCGAGGTGCAAAGTGGAAGAAGGCACCTCAAGAGGAGGAGAAGGAGCTGGATCGGGTAAACAACCTCATCTCCATCCTCCTCATCGCCCACAAAGATGGACTGCATGCTCTAAGGAACTCGAGATATCGTGCCTAGTCCTCGGATCGCCTCATCAAGGTCACCTCACTGTGTTTCTAACAATTTACTAGACTCGCAGCCTGCACTCTATAGGCACGAGAAGAAGTCGAGTAACCTGTAAAGATCCCATCACAAGATCGTGACTCGAACTTATCTAGGTTCCTGCACTTCGTAATAAAACACTTGCAACCAAACACACGAAAATGCGAGACGGGTTTTCGCCATATCTCAACTCATAAGAAGTGCGATGCAAGAGTGCCCAAGAAAACTCATAGAAACATGACAAGCAAGAGTAATTGCCTCACCCAAAACTTCCTAGGTGTAGAGTACTCATCAAGCATCGTCCCGCCATCTCGACTAAGGTACGGTTCTTCCTCTCCACAACGCCATTTTGTTGGGGGACGATGGAGACGAGAACCGGTGCTCTACACTGCCTCACCACAAAACTCTCAAAGTAGGAATTCTTGAACTCGTGCCATTATCGCGAATTGCTCGTAATGCACCGGGAGCTCAACAGTAAAGCCTACTAAAAGACCATGAAAAGAGTAAACGCCTCATCCTTCGAGGCTAAGAAAACACCCAAGAATACCTCGAGAAGTCATCGACCACGACAAGTACGCATCACTTCCTCCCATCGACCGCACTCTAGCCGGTCCCATCGTGTCCATATGGAGCAGCTTGACCCGTGCATCCGTCATAGTCATCAGAATCGAGGATGTGAAGCAAAGAACCATTTTGCCGTGCGGCAAGGAGCACAAACAAGATCCTTGACCATTTTGAGTTTCGCAAACCACGAATGAGATCGTGGCCGCTAACTCGGTCGATGATCAAATCCTATATGACCAAGTCTCCTATGCCGTAAAGTCAAATCACGGATTCGTATAATTAAACATCGGAGAGGATCACCGTAAGATCCGGAAAAATCAGCACGAAAGATCCTCCCATATCGAAATCCCGCAAACTAGACTACCCAAGAATCAAGAATTTTGCAATTATTTTTCTTAAAGCTCACTCGAAACCGCCATCAGTAAGTCGAGAGACCAAAGCGATTATATCGCAGCCTTACTTACTAAGGCAACATCTTTTAAAATAAAAGAATCATTAATGCTCACAAGATTTTAGCGATGACGCGCCCAAATGAAGCATCTCCAAAGGTGATCGCCTCATCCTCGGAGCGCGGCTAAGGAAGAAAACCAACGGACTCACCACCATATGACGTGAACAACCGAGTCTACAATCCGCACCTTTCCTTCCCAAACCGGCGACTCGAGTCAAACAGAGTAAAGTCTCAAGATCGGGTGAATCAACAAAGGATTTTGGCACCCAATATCGAGTAACACGGCGAATGATGAAGTAGTCAAGCAAGACCGACTCTATCTACCCTACGCTCTCGTCACTCAACAAGTCAAAGATCTCACTTGTTGCCGATCCGACCGCTATGGGAGAGCGAGTCGAAGTGCCAAGAATATGTCGATCTCGCCATGGTAGCTATCTCGAAAGGAAAACGAGATCTACCTCGTGACGGCGGAAGTTACGACCAACGGAGCATGAGGACGAAAATCGAAAACTCGTAAAACCAAGTCCTCGATGCTGCCCAAAATCATCAGATGGAACAAATCTAGACCTCGTGTTGGTCTTAGGTGCACTCAAGATCTGGGGCTGACCCTGAATGTGCCTAAGAGACTCAACACGGTCTCTACGCGCGATCTTGGCGCGCTCAAGCAATGATCAACTAAATGTCCATCTTTCTGACTGAAGGTGCAATGATACTTCGCCTTCTGAGGGGCCGAAGCTGCAGGTGGAATCACCTTGCTGTCAGAAATCCTTTGAACAAAACCCGCTGACTTAAAATTGACTTTCTCACCCGGCTTAGTTTTGATCACACCGTGCTATGGTTTTGAGCACGACAGGTGGATGCTTCCTCATATCCTCCCGGATATCATATCCTAGACCCTGATTAAATCTGCAAATTTTAGATTTGTCTAGAATGAGATTGAGCTTCTTCTTGCCTCCTACAAACCTCTCGAGAGTGTTCATAAGATACCGACACTCCAAAGAGAGAGGTGCAAGAAGAGCAGGGGAAGAAGGGACAGCAGAAGGTAAGGGAGCGTAAGAAGAACCAACAACAGAGGAAAGATTGGCTTGTGCACGACAACCGACTTTGGGGAACAAATCCCATCGCTAATGATTGGTTCACGTTGCTAGGCGCCTCTACCAAACCCTTAGACTTCTTCCCAAAGACACACAATACAAGTAGATGATTGTGTCTCTAGAAGGTCCTTAGTTAGCTTCACACATTTTTCATCCAAAGCAATCAAATCACATTTTAGTTTATTACATTGCTTGCATGGTGAGCTAACAAGGTCCTTAGAAGCATACTTGAGCCAATTTGTTATCGTGATCAATCATTTCTTGAAACCGCTTAGATACGATTCTAGTTCAAAGCAGATTAACTTAGGACAGTTTAAACAAGAAACAATAGGCTCTAGAAGCGCAGCTTGAATTCAAGAATTTTGTGATCCGCCTGCTTAGGTTCATCTTGAGATTATTACAATTTTCACAAGTTTCAGCAGATCAAGCAACATGGTATAAAGACCTCTAAACGAATTGTCCTTAACCTCACATGAGGTGCAAGCAAGAGTCTCAACAAAGAGTGGATGAAGAAGGTGCTACCCTACTCATCTCTAATTCAGCAAGAAGGCTAATATTCTCTACCTTAATCATGTCAAGTTCGTGAGGACACACTATCATGTAAGGTCCTTAGTTTTTCCATATCATCAATCAAAGCACAAAGATGTGTCACATTCATCACGGAGGGAGCAGATGTAAGTAACGTAAGCTCCCGTGATAGTCTAGCTACTTCCTTCTCCAACCCAAAGACACTTAGCCCTAGACTTAACATGGAATCTACCTAGCTTAAGAAAAGCATCATTAAGCTGGTCATAAGTGGACTAACCTCATCTGAGTCGGAGTACAGCTCATTGTCGCTCGATTCGCCCGAGGGCCATGAAGCACATGCCGAGAAGTTGCCGCCGCCCTTGGGATCATGATCGCCCTTCCCATCATCGTTACTCCACCCCTCCACCTCGCTGGTGTCCAGCCTGCCGAGGGCGTGAGGACGCGATGGAATGCCTTCTTTGCCTTCCCAAAGTTGCGGAACTTCTTCTTGCCTTGGTCAGTGCCGAGGGCTTCGTTGCGGTTCTTGTCGATGTAGTCGTTTTACTTGGACCGCCATAGTCACCTTTGCCCTTCCTAAGCTTGGGACGCTTTGCTCGGATGTGGTTGGGGCCACCACACTCAAACAAATCACGTGACCTCCTCTTTACCATCCCTCCTCCTCTTGTAAGCATGGGAAAACTTCCGAGCTAGGAGAGCTAGCTGTTCATCCTCAAGTCGCTCTAATCGATCATCGCTATGTCACGAGAGCAGCTAGGAGAACCCGCGACGACTCGTAAGAAGATCCGTAAGTGGGATCGGTGACTAAAGCCATCGATCGTGACTTCGACCTTCGAGAGACAATGTCAATCTCGTGAGTCTTGAGACGCGAGTAAAGCGATCAAGAGTCGTGGTCGAGAGGTCCGTGCTATCTTTGATGGTAGTCACTTTCATCTCCCAAACACGAAGATCAAGTGCGAAAGCATCTGTCGAGCGCTATCCGAGTCGGGGTATGTAAGACCGACCGCCGGAGGTTGCTCAAAATCTTGTGAAAACGCCAAAAGCACTCGCCAAGAGATTCACCAGAAGCATCTCAAATTTCATCAGATTCACGCTTGAACCGGGTCTTGTCGAACCGCCTTAATCTGGTAGTGCCTCATGGTATGCATCGAGGGTCACCCAAATGTCGTAAGCGTAAATCAAATGAGAAATGCGATCAAACTCACTTCGCTCAAACCTCGAATGATTATGTTCCTTGCCTTAGCATTTGCCTCAACATCGCCATGTTTCCGCATTGATGTTTTCATCGGCAGAACAAAGAAATCGACCTTCACCTTTCTCCGGATGGCATACCCCGAGCCCGATGTAAGTTTCCATTCGGCTCTTCCGTAAGGGTAATCCGCACCATCAAAACTGGAGGCTTGGTGGAATACTTGTCCGCTGTTATGGCTCAACCGACCGTTAAGATCTATATAGAAGAGCTAACCGGCTCGATACCAATTGAAGGACCGAAATGGCAACAGAGGGGGTGAATGGTGCCTTAAAATTAAGAGCTCCCTTTAATGTATTTAAACAAGATCTACAAAACCCTCTCAAGAAGAGTAACACAAAATCGAGAACTAAAACAGTTTCATTCTGCTCACAAAATCGGAAGATCCGATTCTACCCGCCAGTAGTTCCGCACCCGTAGTTCCGGTAAGTGCGGAAGTTCCGCATGATAGTTCGCCTTGGACAATCGGAAGTTCGATTGTCCCGACCAAGAACAAGGCGCTCGGGTTTTTCCTAAAATCCAAAGTGCTAAATCTTGAATGCTCTTCTCGGTCAAGTTTCACAGACATCATCCTAAGCAACATCTTGACCTCATGGAGAAGAATCGCAAACAAAGATTCAACAAACAAGCCAAAATCGGATTTCTTGAAGAAGGGGCAAGAAAGACCAAAACCCACGATAAACAAGATTCTCTGATTCTTAGTTCATGAAACTTTGAGGATGCATTAGCAATATTAAAACGACTCTATATATCAAGTTTCAAGCTAATTCATAGGACGAATCAAAAGATGCATCAAAACCTAAATATTCAACAAGAACAGGAAGGGAATAAGAGAGGCACAAACGAGTAATCAAAACTTCAGAGTTTCATTGATAGAATCAAGAGATTACAGAGGAAACACAGAGGAATGATTACAAAGATTTTCAGTTCATCCTCTCAACTCAACAAACTCTCAAAAAGCAAACCAAACCCTTTTGCTAAGACTAACCCTAATTTTCTCTCTCCAAGTCTAACCCTAACACCAGGGTTCTCCCCTATTTATAGCCTTTGCTAATGGGCCTCCAACCCATTAAGCCCGCTACACCCGAACGGAACCGCCTCCACTTTTGCCGCTTATGAAAAGACCTTTCGCCTTGCGCACCTTTCCGAAGCCTCCAGACACCTTGTTGTGCACGACTCGCAACCGCTTCAAGATTCATGCCGTCTTCGACACATCTCGACCGCTTCGACCTCAACGCCTCCGCGCTTAGTCCGTCCACGTGTCTCGCCACGACTCCATCTTGATGCCCCGCGGTCAACATGCATAAAAACACATCACATAGCATTGCACAATAACATAGCATCAACATTTGTATAAGACTCAAACTCATACAAGATCAAAATCCACAAAATAATCTTCTCGCACGAGCTCGACACAATCGAAGTTCGCAATTACTACAAATGAAGTTCCGATTTCGAACATCCGATTTGTCAGAATATCGGAAGTTCGCGCCAACATCTGCGGTACTTCCGATATCCGAACAACCGACTTTCCAGATATTTAATTCGATTTAATATCTCGAGAACACTCAATGTCAAGATATCGGACACTCCGCTACCCCTTGAGCGGAAGTTCCGATTTCCTTCACCGAGAGCAAAACCTGATAAATCGGAAGTTCCTATTTCAAAGACCGGTAGTTCGATTAATCGAACTTCCGCCCATACACATGTAGTTCCGATTTCCTGACATGACCGTAAACACCCAAACCGAAAACCTCAACTCTCAATCTAATCAACACACTTGTCAAATACTCATCACTCGAGTGGAGGACCTCTCACATGGTCTCTCACGGATATACGTAAGGATTTTGAAGTTTTTCAGGACGATCCCGCCAGCGCTAGGATGTGTCTTGATGCAGAAGGAAAGGTTGTGGCTTATGCATCTCGCCGATTAAGGCCACATGAAGGAAATTATCCAACTCATGATTTAGAGTTAGCGGCAATTGTGCATGCTTTGAAAATCAAGCGGCATTATCTCATTGGTAATCACGTGAGATTTTCATGATCATAAGAGTCCAAATATATCTTCACACAATGATCTTAATCTCGTGCAAAGAAGATGGTTAGAGCCGATAAAAGATTATGATCTTGGAATTCATTATCACCGGTAAAGCCAACGTGGTAGCGTATGCTCGAGTAGGAAACCATATCGCAACACGGTGTTAGTTCAAGAAAATCAACCGAGTTGTATGAAGAACTAAAGCATCCGAATCTGAAATTGTCACCAAGGTTGTATCAACACAAAGGAAGTCCAACCAACCATACAAAGTCGATCGAGAAAAACAAATAGAAGACGAAGACATCAAAGAAATCATGAAAAACATGAGAAGAGGCAAAGCCCGTGATTTTCTCAAGATTTAGCAGGCACAAGATGGTTTGGCAACCACATCGTGTACCTAAACATCATGAAACCGCATAACCGATTCTCGAAGAAGCTCATGAATCACCTTACTCTATCCATCCCGGAGTACCAAGATGTACCAGATCCAAGGAAAAGTATTGGTGGGTTAGTATGAAGCGAGAGATCGCTGAGTTTGTTGCGTTGTGATGTATGTCGCGTGTTAAGGCGTAACATCGAGGCTCGCCAATTGTTACAACCATTACCAATTCCGAGTGGAAATGGGAGGAGATTGGTATGGATTTTATCACCGGACTACCTAGGACCCAATCAGTTGTGATTCCATTTGGGTGATAATTGACCGATTAACAAAAGTGGCTCATTTTATTCCGATCAAGACCACTTACGAAGCAATAAGTTAGCGTAATTGTACATGGCCAGGATCGTCTGTCTACATGGTATACCCAAGAAAATTGTGTCCGATGAGGTTCGCAGCTCACTTCAAAATTTTGGCAGAGTCTACATGAAGCTTTGGGAACCAGACTAACTTCAAAGACAAGATATCATCCCCAAACAGATGGCGGGACCGAACGTGTAAATCAGTCCTAGAAGACATGCTTCGAGCTTGTGCTATAGATTATGGAAGAAGTCGATAAGAATTTGCCCTATGCGAATTTTCCTACAACAACGACTTTCAAGCTAGCCTACAGATGTCGCCATTTGAAGCATTGTATGGTAGAAAGTGTAGAACCCTCTCCTTTGGGATCAAGTAGGAGAACACCAATTCTTCGGACGTAATTGATAAAAGAAGTCAAAGTAAGGTAAAGGCAATAAGAGAACGTCTCGAAAGTAGCTCAAACCCGACAAAAGAGTTATGCCGATAATCGTCGGAGAGAACTATCCTTCGAGATGGGAGATTTTGTCTATCTCAGGTAACTCCACTCCGAGGAGTGAAGAGATTTCGACTAAAGGAAAACTCGCACCTAGATTTGTCTGACCCTATAAGATTTTGGCAAAAGAGGTGAAGTTGCTTATCGCTTGAACTACCAAAGATCTCTCACACCGCTCACAATGTCTTCCATGTATCCCGATTAAAGAAATGTCTCGAGTACCAACAGAAGAAACACTGCTGAGAGCATCGATCTTCGTGAAGATCTCACCTATGTGGAACAACCAATCAAGATTCTCGATGTGGCGTAACGCGTCACCGAAGCAAAGTCATTCGCTCTTGTAAGGTTGATGGAGCAATCATTCGTAAGAAGAAGCTACCGGGAGCGAGAAGAAGTTTTGAGAGCCGAGTATCCCTACCTTTTGTCGACAAGTCCAATCTCTGGTCGAGATTCCCTTTAAAGGGGTAGGTTTGTAATGATTTCAAAATTTCAATTTCGCTAAAAATAAGACTTTATTAATTTTTGTGGATTTTCCGAAATTTTAAAACTTTTCCCTAAAGTATATTAAGGCTAAAAGAATTTATGTGCAAAATCTATTACCAACTAAAAGTTGAATTATTTTATTTAAGTCCGTAATGCCTCGTAGAATTTCCGTGAATTTTCTCAAAATTTTGGACTTCATTTACTATTTTCTAAAGCCTATTTGAATTTCGAATTAAATCAATTGAAAAGAATTTAAAATTTCATACAAGATCGGGCCAAGCCCAAAGACTGTGGCGCGTCTCGCCCAACTCTCCCGCGAAGTAACGCGGACCGTCCGATCAAAATCGGACGGCCGACAATCAATCCGCCCGCTCTCTCTCTCTCTCTGTCTCGTCAGGTGGGGCCCGGCCGCACGATGTCGCCTTCCCCGCCCCTTCATCTCCCCCAGCGCGCCACGCTCTCGCCGCCATTACCGCTCGCCGAGCTCATCAAGCCCGTGATTCCTCCCCATTTCTCTCGCCATCACGCGCAATGAAAGCGGCCGCTCCCACCGCGTTCGCTCCCGCTTTACTCGCTTTAAAACTCGTTGTAACGCCGCCCCTCACCTCCGCAAACGGCCGTTGCCACCTCGCCACGATCTCCATCTCCGGCCCGCCTCGCTCTATAAAAGGGAGCACCGGTGCGCCTCTCTTCCTCAAGCTTTTGCCCCAACTCTCCACACCTCCGCTCGCTCCCGATCGCAGATTTGGCTCTTCTCTCGCGGCCGGTGTGGTTCACGCCTCTAGCGCCGCCACCGGTGAACCTCCGACCGCCGATCGCACCACCGGCTCGCCAAGACCGCGAACCTTGTGCGCACTCTCCGATCTCTAACGCCGCCGAGCTCTTCGCCGCTAACGACCGAACATCACCGCCGCCTCTCGCCGCCGACCATCTTCCGCCACTCTCCACCGCCGCCAGTAGCGCCCTCGCAGACAAGATCGCCTCTCGAGTGTTTTGCGACCACCGGAGCTCGCCAGCGCCGCTGCAGGCGCCGCACTTTGCCTCGCGCCGCCCTCTCCGGGCCGACGTGGCTCGCCACCTCGGCGCCACCTAATCGCTTTGCGTGGCGGCGGCCAAGTCGGGCCACAGGTCGCCAACAAGAAGACGCGCGCCAAAGACACCGCCAGACTCAGCATTGCGTGCACCGAGTCCACCGTGAACTTGAAAGCGCCGTGGACTCACCCATGACTGTCGGGCCCACATGTCATCTCTGTGAATCGTGTTACGACGCATACTTGCGCAATAATTGGAATTTTCTTTAGAAATTTAATTCGGGAATTATGGAAAATCCGATTTTGGAATTAAATTTAGATTTAAACTTCCAGAGCTCGTATTTCTTCATACAAACTCCGATTTAGGTGATTCAAATTTCTAAATTTGTATAAAATCAAGATATAGCTAACTAAACCAAAATTATTTAATTTGGAGTTAATTTGAATTTTCATTTGAATTTATTTGTGTTCATTTGAATTTGCTTGAATTTGGAATATTCTCAGATAGATTTTGACGACTCCGAGAGCTTGACCCTATTGAAGAAGTAGAATACTGTGAATTTGAGCAAGGCAAGTTACACCATTGACCATTTTGCCCCAATATTTAAAATTATTTAATTTCTGCTTTAAATTATTATTGCATGCATAATTGTATTTAATTATTTTAAATTCTATTTTAAATATTTAATTATTCCAATTCCTTTGTATAGCCAAATTTGATTGTTGTATTATCAATTCCTTGTAACCTTAGTCAAATGAATTTAAAATAAATATATGCATAGCAATGCTTAGACCATGAAATTTTGACTTTGGGAGAATTTAGCCAAAATTTCATAAATTGATAAAAGCCTATGACATTGCTTTGTCATGGTGGACTTTGCAAATGTCTTTGAAAATTAAAAATAAAAGAAAATGGTTTATACTTGGGCAAACATGGACCGTTGGTGGGTGCAAGTTTATGCACGGGCCTGTCTGGTTAGGACTGAGACCTAGGGTTTTTATTGAAAGTTGCCCAAGTAGATTAAGGACCGGCCTTCGAGCCGCATCTTGCAAAAGCTCCACCGTACTACCACATGTTCAGTATGGGCGTAACTGTGCTTAATAATTTGTATTACCTCGTATTGTTTATGCCATTTTTGTTGTGTGGGTGTTTGCTAGACTTTATTCCCACTTGGCGCAAGAGGGGTTTCAGTGAGGTGGTTAGCCTAATGGAAGTGAAACCTTAGCGCATATTGGTATTGAGGTAAAGCATTGAAACGCCTTGTGATAATTGCCTAGTCACACACCTAAGGAAGTGTGTATTGGCCGACATAACTGCAAATTATCTCGTGTGGGTAAAGTTGTACCACCTCCGCAGAGTGTAAATCTATTCGAATAGCCGTGTCCACTGCTATGGACATGCCGAGCAAAGCCACTCTAAGTTAGATTTGTTTTGGTTTTAAAATAACTTTGGACACGATTTGAGGATGGTTAATCCTTGTGGTAAATTTGGGCGGGTAGCCTTGTGATAGGAGAGTATCCTTCACCATGTTTCATATGGAGGTTATCCACTATAAAATGATAAATTTTAAATCTGATTTTAGTTATGTAATGAAAATGTACCTTGAAACTTACTATAACTATTTAAACCCAAAAGGTCGATTTATGCAAATAAACCCTACAACCTTCCTTTGAATAACTTATGCATGCATTCTAAATTACAGATTGGGTGTAATTTGCGAGCACGCTTGTAGTGCTCACTCTTGTTGAATATTATTATTCAGAGAAGACGCTATCCGTAGGTGAGGAGCAGACGATTAGGCAATGACCTCGCATTTATTGCTGTGGCGATCGTGTGGCTTACCATTTTATTTGCTTCCGCTAATATTTTATTTGGCCTCCGCCCCAGCTTGTAATAAACTCTATGCTTATTAAATATACACGTTGGATATGTTTGTGATAACATTTTTGTGACTGTACACGGAAATCTGGACTAGTGTATGAACACGAGAATTCGGATCCTTCGCTCCCGGTTCGACACGCCACGGCCGAGTGGCAACCTCGCACGAACACGCTGGCCGACCAAAGACTGGACGAGCGAACACGCGTTGGCCGACCAAAGAATGGGACGAATTGTGAGCACAATGAGGCGCAGATGGCGCCGCCAAAACCAAAGCCACACGGCAAAGAACCCGACGGTTGGTTCCCACACGCACGCCGCAGTCAGACTGCCGGGCGGCAAGACGACTTGGGCGGCCTCACTCACTGTAGATGGCGACAGCGAATCAGTTTCACATAGGCGAGGAGAGGAAAAGCGGCTGGCGATAACTGCTGACGGCGCCCGGGAAAAGAAACCAAGGCGGCGGCTAGGGTGGAGAAAAAAAGAAAAGACTCCTAGGGTTTTTAGAACTCCCACGATCTTTTATACTCGCATGCCTAGTCCTCTCAGAAAATTCTAAAATATTCTATTTTCACATATCTAATTTGTTTAATTACGCACAGGCCCTAAAGAGTTTTATTTATTTTATTTTATTTTCCAGAATATTACATCCCAATCGAAGCAACTAGTTGAAAGAACTCGAGTTGCAACCCGATCTTTCTTATCGGGAGCACCTGATTCGCAACTCGAGTTAAACGTGATGATTAGCCATTAAGTGTTGTCTCAACGAGTTAATGAGTCGCTTACAAGTGGGACCACGCACAGAAATGTAAGAAGATAATAGAAAACGCTGTCATGTAAGACATGTGCGCCCAACCAATTAAACACCCTGTGGGCGGTGCCATGGACTGGTGAACCGCGTGTGATATGACCAAGTCACTAACGGGCGGGACCCACATGCCAGTTCCGAATTAAAATTCGGAAGTAAATAGAGAATGACACTATTCATTGGGCCTCGCTAGTCAGCAATGGTGGCTAGCGCAGCGCCCGGTAAGAAAAGTAATACATACTTTATAAAATACATAAACAAATTATTTACACACTAAAAAAATTCTATTAACTTCAAAAATGCATAACTAATTCATTTTAACTCCAAAAACAGTGAAACCAATTGTGATAATTTTCATTTTAAGTGAAATTTATTTTAAAATAGTTTTCAAATATGTCTTTGTAGTAGAGAAGATAGGTTTGGAAAATAATGTACAACTCTATTATTTTTACAATAGAAAAAGCTGATAAGTTCAAAAATTCGTACTAATGCATAAAAACTCCAAATGAGATGAACCAAGTTATTTTGGTTTTGTAATAATATTCTCTATCCATCCATATAATCCTTATCCTCACCACTTATCTGCAAGTTTTTGCGAAAAACTTAATATGGATGAACAGTAACCGGTTGGAATTTTTCTAGAATTTCCATAAAACTGATTTTCAAATTGCTCTCTATCATCTCAAATCCAAATTGAATAATTATTTCACCTAAATTCATCTAAAATCATCATATAGCTACTGTACAAATTTCCTGCATTTTTGAGCAATTTGTATTTCTTGACTTTTCTCGATGTTTATTCGGTGTTGTCCTTATTTAGATTCCGAAGCTATTGACATTAACTCGTACACCACCGAAGGAGAGCAATTAATCTACCAACAAGGCAAGCATCATTTGAACTTTCTTTTGCATCATATTGATCCTAGTTTTGATATGTAGTGTTTTGAAATGCAATGTTAATTGGTTGCTTGCTATTTTGGTATATCAATATTTTTGTGATGTGTAGTTAGTTATATCCAAATGTTGTTGTCATCCTTATTAAACTTCAGTACACATGTATGCTTAGGAATAGATGGGTGTGATGATGTTCTTTTGTGTATCGAGTGCTTGGCAATGCAAGTCTAGATTATATGTTAGTACAGTTGACGGTATTAACCCGTTGATCGTGGGAAACACCTCACACTTATCGATTATAAATTTTGGTCCAGATCATTGCATCTAGTTATTTCGAGTATAAATTTTTGGTTCAAGTAGTTTTGGTTTGGACAAGAGGTTGCTAGTGATGGTGCCTTCGTGCACGAGATCGGGTATGTGGTTGACTTGTCTGGACCGCTAAGGACCGAGCCATGGGCTGTCATTCCAAGTAACTATCGTGCTACCACACGAAGGGTGGGAGCCGCTTGGTCAAGTAGGGGGAAGGTTTTGATTGGGTTGGGTCTCAGGTGGTTTCTGGTTATGTGAGGATATTTATGTTCGATCATTTGTTCGTAGGAGCCGATACAATTTTCTATAATGTGCATGGGAGTACTATTTTTCTTTATTTATATTGTATCGGTATATCCAATATAACTTGCGATCCCGCTTAGCAAAACCTATCCATCGTTTGTACTATGTTTGGGGTCCATCTTGCAAGGGGGACTTGGCTCAATACCACTTTCTTACCGAAAAAGTACCAAATTTTTACGTCCCCAGCCAACACACCATAAGAAGTGTGTTTATTGTAGTGGCTTACGGGCTAGTCGAGTGTGTGGGTAAAGTAGTACAGCCCTGCTGGGATCAAACTATTTGAATAGTTGTGTCCACGGTTATGGACAACACTTGATTTTGGGAGACGTTATCGTTAGACTTTTAAATTAAAATTGGTGGTTACAACTTGGTCTTCGGCATGAATGGGTGTTCATGCATTTTAGTGTATCAAAGTGGGCTACCACTTTGGTATTTATTTGATTCATTTGATTATCAATGTGTCACTTTATCACATATTTTACTTCTACTTCAAATCTGATTTTGAAATAGCAATTGAAAAACTAGTATGTGTAGGTTGAAAATTATTGCATCTTTCGCAAAACTAAAGCCACTAATGCTATACCTTGATTGATCATTATGCAAACTAATTTTACCTTTGTGTAAGACTTGCGTGTATGTTTTGTACTCAACCCACTTGTTGCAATTACAGGTGAAGATGAATTACAAGTCGATGAGTTCGTTAGCACAGACTATGGCGACGCTAACGAATAGTGCTATTATTTGACTCCAGCCTACATCGGCCTAACGAATGCTCTGGCCTACTTAATGAACCACATGAATTCGGTTTTCATGGAGTACCTGGACCAGTTCGTCATCGTGTTCATCGATGACATACTCATCTACTCCATGTCTGATGAAGAACACGAGCGGCACTTGCGGCTTGTGTTGGAGGAGCTTCGTCAACATCAACTCTATGCAAAATTCAACAAATATGAGTTCTGGCTTCATACTCTCTGTTGTGAATCCCCTTCTAACTTGTCTAAGTGTGAACTTGGACTGTTTGAAGAACCGATCATCATGTAGTGCTCGGAGAGGAGCAGTGCGCATGATTACCGGGGCTCTAGTTTAAGTCAGGACCTCTCACTTGGATGGAGTTAGGATGAAATTCATTCAATTGAGGACCTTATTTATTTCCATAATACCAGGAAGGTTTCGGTCTTACGAAAATAATCCCGGGGTCCTGACATTATCGGTATATCAAAATAGCATACAAGCAGTATATTGCAATTCAAAATACTATATTATCAAAATATGACATCAACATGATGCAAGAGGATGCTTGCCTTGTTGGAAGTTGCCTTGTTCAGTCTCAGAGGCCTAATTGTTCACTTCGTGTAATTCAGAATCTAGAGAGAAAACAAAATAGTGAATAAAAACCGATAAAGCCGAAAAATCCAAATTGCTCGAAAATGCATGAGATTTACATATTAGTGATATTATGATTTTTGATGCATTTAGGTGAAAATTTTAGTTGAATTGGCGTTCATATGAATTTCTTATGTATTTTTGAAGTTAATTCAATTTCTAGTGTAATAGTAATCATTTTCTAAAATTAATTCTAATTCCAAAAATTTTTGTAACAGGTGTGGTAATTGCTCCCTATTATCTCCAATTCCAAGTATTCTCTACATCCTTCTCTGATCAACATTGCAATAAAAATGAATTGGTTGTTCTTTGTTGGTTCTTAAATAATCATATCGACCAAAGATGAGACGAGATGTTGAAAGGTTTCTTCAGTGCTGTGTTAGATGCCATAAAGCTAAGTCTAAACTCAATCCACATGGTTTGTATACTCCACTTCCAGTTCCTAGTGCTCCTTTGGAAGATATTAGTATGGACTTTATTTTAGATTTGCCTAGGACTAAAAGGGGAGAGATTCTGTTTTTGTAGTTATAGATAGGTTTTCTAAGATAGCACACTTTATTTCTTTTCATAAGAACGACGATGCGTCGCATGTAGCTGACTTATTTTTTAGGAAAATTGTGAGATTGCATGGCGTGCCTCGAACCATTGTTTCATATCGTGATGTGAAGTACATGAGCTACTTTTAGAAGACTTTATGGGGCTAAGCTTGGGACAGAGTCGCTCTTTTCAACAACTTGTCACCCATAAACCGATAGACAAACAGAGGTGGTGAACCGTACATTCTCAATATTGCTGCGGACAATGATCAAGAAAAACTTAAAAGAGTGCGAAGGTTGTTTACCCCATATTGAATTTGTATATAATCGGGTTGTGCATTCTACTACTCAATTGTGCCCATTTGAGGCGGTGTATGGCTTCAAACCGATCACGCCACTTGATTTGCTACCACTTCTTTTTCAAGAGCGTGCTAATATGGAGGCTTCCAAACATGCTAGTTTTGTAAAGAAACTCCATAAAAAGACTAAAGAGGTAATTGAGGCGAAGGTACATTCTTATACTTCCAACGCTAACAAAACTAGAAAGAAAATATTGTTTGAACTAGGTGTTTTAGTTTGGGTTCATCTTCGCAAAGAACACTTTCTGGAAAGGCGTAAATCCAAGTTGATGCCACGTGGTGATGGCCCTTTTAAAGTGCTTGCCAAGATAACCGATAATGCATATAAGATTGAGCTTCTAGGCAATTACTATGCGGTCAATGCTACTTTTAATGTTGCTGATTTGTCATCATTCTTTGGGCAAGATGATACAGAATCGAGGACGACTCCTTTTGAAGAGAGGGAGGATAATGAAGTGTAGTACCGGAAAGGCGACTAGAGGGGGGTGAATAAACGCTTTCTTAATTTTTGACTTTAATCAAATTCAACACACACTTTTCTTCAATAGCTATGAAAGCTAAGAAGATCAGTAAATGCACAGAGGAAGTCGTGTGTCGCATCCGACACCCCTTAAACATGTGGATTCAAGAATGGAGAATTGATCTCATCGACCGGTCGACCGACGCCAATTGGCGGTTCAACAATGGCGGTCTCGACCGACGACCAATCAAGCGGATCAATAATTGGCGGTCTAATCGCTGCTAGAAATCGGTCGGACCGATTTAGTCCAGAGCCACTGCAGACCACACGAAACCAAAATGAAAATTGGTCCAACTTTTTATTCAACCGAGGAAACTTGACCAAATTTGGAACACACCTCCCTAAGGATGTATGGAACCTATTCCTAGCGACGATCGTCCAGATCCACGTCAAAGATTTGATCTTTTTAGGTTTTACCAAAGGAGTTTCCAAAACCTAGCTAAATGAAAAACTTGATCCAAATCTTGCTCGTGGGGGATTGATGATTTAGATGGTCCTAGGAGTATTCCCACACATCAAAGCATGGTAAAAGAGGTCAAGAGACCAATCAAAAGCAACCGGATCAAGGAAGCACGAAAAATATCAAAAGAGAGAAGAAAACACATGAGACCTCATCTTTGAACAAACATATCCCCACAATATCCACAGTCTCCCCCTTGATCAACACATTGGCAATCTCTCAGAAAATGTAAGTTTGTGGTTTGAAAAGTAAAAAAAAACCCCCAGTTTTCGCGTAAAGGCACAACTTGGTCCATAAGCAAGAGAAAGCCTCGGAAATGACCAAGCTGGCTTCAGAATAGCAAGGGCAAGAGAGATAAGGCAAAGAGAGCACGAAAAGCTTCCATTCCTATATAATAGCCAAAAATCTCACTTAGGTCCATATAAAAGAACAATTGTTCGATGTGACCTTTGATCATTTTGAGTCTCCTAGATTTGCAAATAAAATCAGAAAAGGCAGTAAAACTAAAAGAACCCACTCACTATGATCACCAATTTTCAGAAAATTCATTTTCCCCTATGACTCCAAAAAGCTCTAAAACAACATTTTTACCAATCTTTCTTCCCCTTTGACAATGAATTCATCAAGGTGTATGGAAGAAGATAGAGCATGAAGGAATGGCTGTGTTTTTGAACTTTAGCAAAAGGAGCCATGAAGATTATCCATGAAGACAGTACAAGTATTACACCAAGCCATATTTTGTGAAAAAGCTATGTTCAATCATGGCAAAACCTGTACAGCCAAGCTAAGACCAAAATAGCAATAATCTGAGATTGAATGAACTAATAGCATGACAAGTTACTCAAGATCATAGTTTCACTAAAGGTATCCATAAATGAGTCAAGTCATGTCTATAAGCTATACTGAGTCAATGTAGAGCATTATGATTTCAATTAAGAAACAAAATGTTCAAGCAATTAGCACTTTGAGCATTTTGAAGAAAAAGATTAATTTTATCTTAGAAATGTGCTAGATCTCAAGCCTTCTCGCGACCATCTCAAGCAAGAAGCTTAAAAGAGTGATCTAAGTCATCCAAAACTCCCTCTGAGTTCATGCCTAGTGCAATGGCAAGCAGTCTCATGAGAAAGAATTGGTGAGATCAGTTTTTTCGCACTGAAAAGCTCATTTTTCATTTGCTTGACTTAAGAATTAACAAATCTCAATTTTCAGCTCAAAAAGTTCAAGACTCAGTTTATCCTATAAGACATGGCAAGAGACATGAAAGAATCACTAAAGCAAAACTGATCACATGATCCAACAAGTCATGTTTTGATTCAATTCGCTCACAGATAATAGAGCTAGCATGGCAAAGGTTAAGCTAAACATGAAGTGCCATCAAAAAACTTTAGCAGATTAGCACAAGACATGGCATGGTATAAAGTATGAAAACATGTCATACAAGGATAATAATCAAAGCTCCACAAGATTATATTACAATGCAAGATGTTTGAAATTTTAAAATGCATTATGATACAATAAATGCAAAAGAGCAAACTCCCCCTCAAAACAGGCCAAGAGGACTAACAACTCCTAACTCTCCCCGCAAGAAAGCAAAACGAGAAGAATCAAGAGCTTTAATGAAAATATCTGCAACGTGTTGCTCAGACTTAACAAAGTGAAGCACAACATCACCGTTCTCAACATGGTCTCTAAGAAAATGATATCAAATGTCAATGTGCTTAGTCCTAGAATGTTGCACTGGGTTTTTGGCAATGTTTATGGCAGAAGTGTTGTCATAGAAAAGAGGAACACTACCCAAAAATAACCCATAGTCCCGAAGAGTAAATAGGATCCAGAGAACCTAAGAGCAACTACTGTCAGCAGCTACATACTCGGCCTCGGCTGTGGACTGTGCAACAGAAGACTGTTTTCTAGAAGACCAAGAGATAAGAGATGTGCCTAAGAAATGACAAGTGCCAGAAGTACTCTTCCTATCCACTCTACACCCCGCAAAATCAGCATCAGAAAATACTCGAATAGTGAGAGCAGAAGAAGAAGAATACCAGAGTCCAAAGTCAAGAGTATCTTGGAGGTACCTGAAGATGCGACAAACTGCTTGACGATGAGAAGCACGAGGAAGCTCGAAGCGAGCGCATTGCACATACCGCAAATTGTATGTCTGGCCTCGACGCAGTGAGGTAGAGGAGGGAGCCTATCATACTGCGGTACTCCTTCTGGTCCACGGGCACTCCATCCTCATCAGGGTCCAGCACGGTGGTTGTGGCAATGGGAGTAGACATTGGTCTACTACTTCCCATGTCGAAACGCCGAAGAAGGTCCTTTGTGTACTTACTTTGGTGAATGAAGGTACCATCTTTCAGTTGCTTGACTTGAAGACCAAGGAAGAATGTCAATTCTCCCATCATGCTCATCTCGAACTCCCTGCTCATAGAATCTGAAAATCTGGACACCAAAGTGATGAGGACATCCCTCCTTCGGATACACGCACGACACAAGACCCTCCAGATCTGGGTGCTGAACTACACGGTCCTATGACAAGAGATAGAGCATGTCACTTAATCGATCAGGTAAAGTCGTTTCTAGGGCTGAGTGTATTATTTGAGAACTCTATGATGCTGCCTAATGGAGATGATTTACTTGTACTCAGGAATCTAGGACTACGACCAGTTCAAGAAGGTCTACGACCACTGCAAGAAGATCTACGACCACTACAACAAGACCTACGACTAGTTGATTCGATTGGAGCAATCTACGACCAGAAAAGCGAGCACAGTACTCGTTGGACACAATCTACGACCAAAGATAGCATGGGCTCCTCAATACCACCCTAGGACCAGTCCTACGACCAGATCTTCGACCAGAAATACGCAACACAAGGTGCTGCGTCACCGTTTTGGAAACTAATAAGACTTTGTAAACGTAACGAGGTCGGAGTCCAGGTTGTGTACGCTTCATCCCACGGCCGCACAACCCTAGGTCGACCTCCTCACGTTCCCCTATATATATACAGTAGCCGCCATAGTTTAGAGGCGGGTTTTTCTTAGATTATTCTGCCAATTGCAGTTTCGCCGATTATCGGTTTGAGGAACCCCACTTGTAAACTTCATCCATATCCGCAATACAATTCAGATTGCATCTATCTTGTTCTTGTGAGTTGCTTCGATTGCTTGCAGGAACAATAACCTGCGTGGTAAGGTCGATCGCGTGCAAGCGTGGTCGATAACGAAAGCGTGCGGGTGTAGCGAATGCGGTGACGATCCGCTGGTCGAAGCCTCAAAGCGCCAACGTCCTCGTGTGTCGAGACCCCGGTGTCATACAACCCGAGACCCTCTGTGCATACCAAGCTAGTCCCATGATCGTGAGCTAGCTTGCACAACAAGAACAATGATGCATTCATAACCATTCAACAACGAACTAATGAAGCATAAAGTAATATTAATTAAAACAAAGAAAGACCTTATGGTCAAGGTTCTTACAAAAGTCGCCTCACAAGGCTTAGCAACAACAGAGTATCTGGCAGCGGAAATCTCAAAATACGTGGAGACCAATCGACATGCCCACAGGCAATCGAGTGGAGGACGTGACCTAGATCGCAAAGTCTTCAAAGTAGCCTTCTTCATAGTACTCAACATTTCCTGGCTCTTCTCATTGGATGATCAACAAAGGGCATAAAGCCGTGAGTACATAAAGTACTCACAGAAGTCGTAGAGAAATGTATGCACATAGTATTCAAGCCAGCTTAAACAAGGATGTCTTTATGGTTAATTTGCGAGAAAGCAAGTTTAACAGTAAATACAATAATTAGATGACAAAGCAGGATTGTAAAAGAATACTACATAGATAACCAAGTTCTTTTGAATCAAACAGTGAACATCCCATTCACTTCCCAACCATTCCAACCAAACGTTTCCATCGAACCAAACCACATTTTTGAAAATACTACCCCTTGCGCGAAATCACTGTGCATGTCCGTAATCGGGACACGGCTATTCGAATAGATTTTGACACTCTGCAGAGGTTGTACGACTTTACCCACAAGACACGAATTCTCTAGTTTGTTTGGCATCCGTCGATACCACCGCTCACTTCCTTAGGTGAGTAGTCTAGAGCACGTGACAAGGCTTTACAAAGTTCCATTCTCGCCTCGGTTACGCGCTAAGGTTTCGCCATCACAGCCCCCTCTTGCGCCAATAAACTGCCACAACAGAACCGACTCAAAACTTTCCTAATTAATTGGCCAGGTCCGTCCCATACCGGACTTATGGTTGCACGAGGTGACCGGATCAATGACTTGCAAAGTTAAGTCCTTAGTTGACCGCTCGCACAAGTCTACCACAACCCAATGTGCATTACGCACCCACTCTAGCTCCCTACCTCAAGCCCGAGCATAAAACATTTTTGGTTCATTCCCGACCAAATGGCAATCCCTGCCATGGCACAACATCTTTTAATAAAAGTGGCCTCACACCACAATTCCATAGTTCCATTAGTCAAATTTCAATAATCAATGAACATGTGCTCAAGGTCTCGGGTAACTAAAGCATGTCTAAGCAATAATACGCTCCCAAGTTGGTAATACAATTATGTCCAACTAGTATTAACCATCCTATGGTGTCCAAGGATATATGTCATACAAGGAGACATTTCATTTTCAATTCATCAAGGAGGCATAATGGCAATTTGGTAATTATCTACTCCCAAAACCATTTTTAATAAAACTTGCCATGCATGATACTTTAAAGCAATATACATTTGTAAAATGGGTTCAACATGGTCAAAGGCCCACGACTTGCCTTCGTTGACGAGGAGAGGGTCTTGATCGTCGGTCGAAGAAATCTTCGAAATGCCTAGGAATCTACGTGCGAGAATAGCAACAAATAAATAAAACAGCACCAAATGAACTCCAAAATTACAAAACCAGTACCAAATGAAAGAGGGTGAATTTATATGAATTTAGAAATTTGGATCACCCAAATCGGAGTTCGGATGTGAAAGTTATAGCCAAAAGAAGTTTCAAATCACATAAAATGATGAAATTAGGGTTTTCGGATTTTTGAATTATTTTCCAACCGAAAAATCCGAGAAATCGTCGGCCTACGCATAGCGTACACGTGCGCCACGTGGCGTACTGTGGCAGAGACGCCGACGGCGCCGACGTGGCGCCACGTGGGTGGCTACGTGGGCTCGGCCCACGGCCGAGAGAGAGAGAGAGAGAGAGAGACGGGCGCGGTGGTGGCGCGGGCGGCCGAGTCGAGAAGACGGCGGCGATGGCGCGGGAGAAGGCGGCGGCGGTGCTTCGGCGAACGGCGGCGACGGCGGCGCCGGAGGAGAAGAAGAAAGGAGGGGCGGCGGCGAAAACAACCGAGAGCGGGAGAGAGAACGAAGAGAGGGGAAGAGGAACGGGCGCGGCGGTTTTATAAGCGCTTCATGGCCGAAAAGCGGAGCGGCGAGCGGGGCGAGGCGGACGAGACGGCACGGCGCGACGCGACGGAGGCGCTGGCGATCGACGACGGACGCGCGACGGCGCGAGATCCGCGGCGGGCGCGGTCGTGGGAGAGAGAGAGCGGCGGCGACGCGTCGGGAACGACGATCGGGAGCCGTCCGATTCCGATCGGACGGTGCGGAGCGAGGGAGGCGCGGGAGAACGAGAGCCGTCCGATTTCGATCGGACGGTGGGGAGATGAACGGGCGCGGGCGACGCGAGATGAAGTGAGCGCCGTCCGATTTCAATCGGACGGTTGAAGAAGAGGAGGCGCGGCGCGCGAGGGCGTCGGATCGCGATCCAACGGCGGAGAAGAAAGGAGAGCGCGGCGAGGGAGACGAAGGGGCGCCGTCCGATTTCGATCGGACGGTGGGAAGTCCAAAGGGCGCGGGCGAACGGGAGCGCGCGGATCTCGATCCAACGGTCGAGAGCGAGGAGGCGCGGCGCGCGAGGGCGTTGGATAGAGATCCAACGGCCAGAGCGGGTGCGCGTGGAGCGGAGCATGAGCAGCGGTGAAAAAAAGTGATTGGGCCGAGAGATTCGGCCCAAAACCGAAAAGGGATTTTTAAATAGTTTTTAATTTACAGAAATTCAAATAAGACAAAAGGCAATTTAGAAAATAGCAAATAGACTTCAAAAATTCTAGAAAAATTCACAGAAATTCCTTGAATTATTCTAGACTTAATAAAAATACTTTTAACTTTAAATTTCCTTTTTATTTTGCAAATAAATTAATCTTTAATTTCGGATAAAACAAAAATCAATTTCTAAAATCCAATAAATCCAAGAAAACCCTTAAAATAATAATTTTGATTTTTAAATTCCAGAAATCTCAATCAAACCAACTTTAATTTAATTGAAGTTTGATTAATTCATATTAAACATGCAATTGAATTTCTGAAATCTCAAAATTAAACTTTGGGCAAATAGAAGCAAATGGTTTTCTTTTAAAATTTTCAAAAACTCCGAAAAACGGGACGCTACAAACCTACCCCTCTTAAAGGGAATCTCGACCCCGAGATTCAGGCTGACTAGAGAATAGGTGGGGAAACTCACCTTCGTGTCTTCTTCTCGTTCCCAAGTGGCTTCTTCTTGGTGTGGTTGCTCCTTTGGACCTTGCGTAAACGGATGGTCTTGCTTCTTGTCACTCGCTCGCTACTTCCAAGATCTTGATGGGATGCTCCTTGTAGGTGAGGTCTTCTTGCGTGGCAATTGCTTCCACCGCATCCGCTCTTGGGCACACGCAAACACTTCTTGGTGTGACACGTGGAAGACATTATGCACATCCGATACCGAGGCGGAAGGTCCAAGCTGTAGCGACTTCTCCTCTTGGGCTAGAATCGAAAGGTCCGATGTACCTTGGTGCAAGCTTCCACTTACTCAAACGCGCATCCCTTTGAGAGGCGACACCTTCAGTACACATGATCACCAGTGCAAAAGCTAGATCTCGCGACGGTTATCAAGCATAACTCTTCGCTCGGTCTGTCTTTGTTTTGACCTTTCTCCGATTGATCGAACTTGCTCTTGGCTTTTCCAAAATATCTCGCCCAAACACTTGTCTTTCACCTACTTCATTCCAATACAAGGGTGTTCTCGCATTTTCTTCCATAAAGAGCTTCAAATGGAGACATCTGGAGGCTTGGTGTAATTGTTGTTATAAGAAAACTCTGCATAAGGTAGCATTTGATCCCAACTGGTCTGATTGGCTAAGGCACAAGCCCTTAACATATCTTCTAGGATTTGATTTACTCTTTCTGTCTGTCCATCCGTCTGGGGATGATAAGCTGTACTGAAATTTAGATTAGTACCCAAAACAACATGCAACTTCGCCAAAATCTTGAGGTGGCGGGTTCCTCGATCCGACACGATCCTCTTGGCACTCCATCTTTGGCACACTATCTTTGCCATGTACAATTCTGCCAGTCTATCACCAGAGTAAGTAGTCTTGACTGGGAGAAAGTGAGCAACTTTGGTTAGACGATCCACAATTACCCAGATAGAATCATATCCTGACCTTGTCCTTGGCAAACCAGTGATAAAATCCATGCCAATTTCTTCCCACTTCCATTCGGGCACTCTCAAGGGTTGCAGGAGTCCAGCAGGTCTTTGATGCTCGGCTTTAACTCGCTGACAGACATCACACTGAGCTACAAACTCGGCAATCTCACGCTTCATGCTAGGCCACCAATACATTTCTTTAAGGTCTTGGTACATCTTTGTGCTTCCAGGGTGAATGGAATACAAAGTTTCATGGGCTTCCTTGAGTATCAACTGCTTAAGCTCTTCCTGATCTGGAACACAGATTCGCTTATCAAACCAAATGGTGCCTTGCTCATCTTCTGAAAATCTCAGGGCTTTACCCTTCTTCATGTTGCTCTTGATTTCCTTAACATTGGCATCTTCAATTTGAGCTTCCTTGATCTGATTCCGCAAAGTGGGTTGAACTTCTAAGGCAGCTAGATAACCTTCTTCAACCAACTCTAACTTGAGCTTCAGGAATTCTTCATGCAGGGCTGACTGATTTTCCTTGATCGACAGGGTATTGCAGTAGACTTTTCTGCTCAAGGCATCTGCCACAACATTAGCTTTGCCTGGGTGGTAGTGGATTCCAATATCATAATCCTTGATTAACTCTAACCACCTTCTTTGCCTCATATTAAGATCAGCCTGAGTGAAAATGTACTTCAAGCTCTTATGGTCCGTGTAGACTTCACAGCGATTACCAATAAGGTAATGACGCCATATCTTTAAAGCATGCACTACTGACTAACTCCAAGTCATGAGTGGGGTAATTCACTTCATGAGGCCTCAATCGACGGAAGCATAGGCTACTACCTTCCTTTCTTGCATCGAGACACAACCAAGTCCTTGCCGGATGCATCACAGAAAATCTCAAAATCCTTAGGACATCGGGCAAAATCAACACCGAGCCGAGGTCAAACGCTTCTTCAACTCTTGAAAACTTTGCTCACAATCATTGTCCAAGCAAACTTCCTTTCTTTCTTCAACGGTGAGTGAGGGTCTTGCTATCTTGGAGAATCCTTCTATGAATCGGCGATAGTATCCTGCCATTCCAAGAAAACTTCTGACCTGAGGCACTGACTTGGGTGACTCCCAATTAAGCACATCCTTAACCTTGCTGGGGTTAACAGACACTCCTTCTGCAGACATGACATGACCCAAGAAAGTAACTTCTTTCATCCAAAACTCACACTTGCTGAATTTAGCATAGAGTTGATGATCTCTAAGCTTATTCAGGACCAAGCGGAGGTGCTCTTCATGCTCTTCTTCACTCTTGGAATACACCAAAATATCGTCAATGAAGACAATGACGAACTTATCCAAATACTCCATGAATACTTTATTCATCAAATTCATAAAGTAAGCAGGGGCATTGGTCAATCCAAATGACATGACCGTGAACTCATACAGTCCATACCGGGTTGAGAAAGCTGTCTTGGGGATATCTTCTGGACGAATCTTCAACTGGTGGTATCCTGACCTCAAGTCTATTTTGGAGAACACACCGGCTCCTTTCAACTGGTCAAACAAATCATCGATCCTGGGCAGAGGGTACTTGTTCTTGATGGTGACCTCATTGAGGGCTCGGTAATCCACACACATCCGTTGGGTGCCATCCTTCTTTGCAACAAAGATCACTGGGGCTCCCCAAGGTGAAGAGCTTGGTCGGACAAAACCTTTCTCTTGCATTTCTTCAATTTGCTTCTTCAGTTCAACCAAATCATTGACAGGCAATCTGTAGGGTCTCTTGAAAATAGGAGCAGTTCCTGGAACAAGATTGATGACAAACTCCAAGTCTCGGTCTGGCGGCATTCCAGGTAGGTCATCAGGAAAGACATCTGAAAACTCTCTGACTACTGGCACTTCTTCCAAAGACACAACACTGGCACTGCAGACTAAAGATCCAGCTAGCTTCTCTGGGGAGGCTTCAAACTTTACCTTGGTTCCATCCGGACTGACCAAAGTGATGCTTCTACCACCACAATCCAAGAGGGCTTGGTGATTGGCAAGCCAATCCATTCCCAAAATCACATCAAGAGACTTGGTGTCTATGATGATGAGATTAGCAAGGAATTCTACCCCTTCTATGGTCACTTTAACCTTAGGGCAACCTTGGTTCGTACTCAATTCCGAACCGGGAGACTGAACCAACAAAACACTTTTAAGAGGCAAAACTTCCAACTGGTGCCTTTCAAAGAAACTCAGAAACAAACGAATGCGAAGCTCGAGAATCAAACAAAAGCGATGGCGAGTCTTTGAATTGACAAGGAACTTACCCAAAGACGACGTCCGGTCATGCAGGCTTCCTCCACGGTGGTGTGGTTCACACGACCTCTTCCAAACGGTGAGGAGACTTGGTAGTGCGGTTGGAGTTTGAGGGCTCCACGTGCGACTCTGGAGCGGGGGTCTGGTCGGGTGGCTCCCATGTTGAAACGAACAGAGAAGGGCCTTGCCTCTGCGGCAGCGTATTGGCGAAGTGCCCCGGTGATGGCACTTAAAGCGTGTGATCCCGCCGCAGGTTGCCATTCCTTGGTTGTTCGTTGCCGAGCCGCTGAAGCTGCGGGTCACCGGGGCTGGCTTTGGGCGAGGTGCCGCACAGGCTCAATGTGACAGTGGAGCAACAGGCGGGAGGCGGCACATTCATTCTGACTCTCTGGGAGTGAGACTGATGGGCACTGTGCTGCATCATCTTTCTCTTGCGGGATTCTTCAAGTTCACGGCGGGATTCCTCAATGAGCATGGCCTTGTTCACCAAGTGCTTTGGAAATCAATAGTCATTCCCAATGACTTGCACCTTCAAACTCGGGTTGAGTCCTCTCTTGAAGCGCTTCTGGCGGGCATCATCTGTGGCAACGTCCTCTGGGGCATAACGGGATAACTGAGTGAATCTGTTAAGATATTCACTCACTGACGTGTTGCCTTGCTGCAACTCACGGAACTCATTCTTCTTCATTTCCACCTTTCCATCAGGGATATGGGAGTGGCGGAAAGCTCCCAAAACTCGCCCAAGTGACACTCTCGGGGTTTCCATGGGCGGCACAATAGTTCTCCCACCATTCTGCGGCGGTACCTTCAAGCCGGTGAGTGGCATCTGTAACCTTCTCGCGATCATCACAACGGGTGATAGCGAGCTTCTTTTCCATGGAACGTAACCAGTCATCTGCGTCCAATGGCTCCGAGGAGCTAGAGAAAGTGGGCGGATGGGTCCTCAAAAACTCTGCCAACCTGGACTGAGGAAACACTGGGGGTGGAGCAGGCGTGGGCGTGGCAGCTGCTTGACTGTTCTGATTCATCATTGCGAGCAGGGCAGCAGCGGTCTGGTTCTGCTGATTCATCATCTGAGTCATATTCTGCATCAAAGAACTCATCAGCTGCGTCTGGGCTGCCATGAACTGACTCAAACCCGGATCTGCACTGGCGGCCTGGGAAGACGGGGCACTGGCGCTTGGAGTCTCATCACGGCTTATGAGTTATGGTCCGAACCATCTGCGACAAAGCTTCACTGGTTTAATAGACGAGAAGAAGAAAGCAATTTAGATGCGAGGGAAAGCATTTAGATGAGCGAGAAACAAGGGGGATAGATGGATCAACCTAATGCAGACAAAATTGGTTTTACCCAACGAACGGATAGCCGGAAAGCTATCAAGAAGCCAACAAGAAAGGGACACTTAAGCACAAAAGCACTATTACGCAGACTAAACGATACTAAAACTAGGGAGGGAAGCTACCAATCTAATCTTTACGGAGGGTCAACTTGGAACAGACTGCGGATCTTGAACTTCCAAAACTTCCATTGCTTGATCTTGAAGGGCTCGATCCTAGTGATAATCCTGAGATGAGGGAGTCAATTTAAATTTGAAAACCAAGTTCCAGAAAAGATAAGATGAAAGAACTCAAGAATAATATAAGAGGGTAAGATGATAAGATAAGAATAGAACAAGATAAGAAAGAACAGAATAAGATGAGAGAAGAATATCTAGTCAAGTTAATTGCTTGGTTTGATTTAGAAAATATATTTTGAATCTTTGACTAAGACGACCAATCTAACTAAAGGTTACGTCCTACAGTCGATATGGCTCTGATACCATCTCCTGTCGAGACCCCGGGTGTCATACAACCCCGAGACCCTCTGTGCATACCAAGCTAGTCCCATGATCGGAGCTAGCTTGCACGATTCAGCAACAATGATGCATTCATAACCATTCAACAACGAACTAATGAAGCGGACAAAGTAATATTAATTAAAACAAAGAAAGACCTTATGGTCAAGGTTCTTACAAAAGTCGCCTCACAAGGCTTAGCAACAACAGAGTATCTGGCAGCGGAAATCTCAAAATACGTGGAGACCAATCGACATGCCCACAGGCAATCGAGTGGAGGACGTGACCTAGATCGCAAAGTCTTCAAAGTAGCCTTCTTCATAGTACTCAACATTTCTGGCTCTTCTCATTGGATGATCAACAAAGGGCATAAAGCCGTGAGTACATAAAGTACTCAGCAAGTCGTAGAGAAATGTATGCACATAGTATTCAAGCCAGGCTTAAACAAGGATGTCTTTATGGTTAATTTGCAGAAAGCAAGTTTAACAGTAAATACAATAATTAGATGACAAAGCAGGATTGTAAAAGAATACTACATAGATAACCAAGTTCTTTTGAATCAAACAGTGAACATCCCATTCACTTCCCAACCATTCCAACCAAACGCTTCCATCGAACCAAACCACATTTTTGAAAATACTACCCTTGCGCGAAATCACTGTGCATGTCCGTAATCGGGACACGGCTATTCGAATAGATTTTTGACACTCTGCAGAGGTTGTGCGACTTTACCCACAAGACACGAATTCTCTAGTTTGTTTGGCATCCGTCGATACCACCGCTCACTTCCTTAGGTGAGTAGTCTAGAGCACGTGACAAGGCTTTACAAAGTTCCATTCGCCTCGGTTACGCGCTAAGGTTTCGCCATCACACCCCTCTTGCGCCAATAAATGACCACAACAGAACCGACTCAAAACTTTCCTAATTAATTGGCCAGGTCCGTCCCATACCGGACTTATGGTTGCACGAGGTGACCCAGATCAATGACTTGCAAAGTTAAGTCCTTAGTTGACTGCTCAGACAAGTCTACCACAACCCAATGTGCATTACGCACCCACTCTAGCTCCCTACCTCAAGCCCGAGCATAAAACATTTTGGTTCATTCCGACCAAATGGCAATCCTCGCCATGGCACAACATCTTTTAATAAAAGTGGCCTCACACCACAATTCCATAGTTCCATTAGTCAAATTTCAATAATCAATGAACATGTGCTCGAAGGTCTCGCGGGTAACTAAAGCATGTCTAAGCAATAATACGCTCCCAAGTTGGTAATACAATTATGTCCAACTAGTATTAACCATCCTATGGTGTCCAAGGATATATGTCATACAAGGAGACATTTCATTTTCAATTCATCAAGGAGGCATAATGGCAATTTGGTAATTATCTACTCCCAAAACCATTTTTAATAAAACTTGCCATGCATGATACTTTAAAGCAATATACATTTGTAAAATGGGTTCAACATGGTCAAAGGCCTACGACTTGCCTTCGTTGTTGTGAGGAGAGGGTCTTGATCGTCGGTTGAAGAAATCTTCCAAATCAGGAATCTACACGAGAATAGCAACAAATAAATAAAACAGCACCAAATGAACTCCAAAAATTACAAAACCAGTACCAAATGAAAGAGGGTGAATTTATATGAATTTAGAAATTTGGATCACCCAAATCGGAGTTCGGATGTGAAAGTTATAGCCAAAAGAAGTTTCAAATCACATAAAATGATGAAATTAGGGTTTTCGGATTTTTCGGAATTATTTTCCAACTGAAAAATCCGAGAAATGCGTCGCACGCGCATAGCGTACACGCAGCGCCACGCGGCGCATACGCTGGCGAGACGCCGACGCGCGCCGACGTGGCGCCACGTGGGTGGCTACGTGGGCTCGGCCCACGGTCGAGAGAGAGAGAGAGAGAGAGAGAGAGCGGGGCGCGGTGGGCTGCGCGGCGGGAGTGGAGAAGACGGCAGCGATGGCGCGGGAGAAAGGCGGCGGCGGTGCCGGGAACGCAGCGACGGGCGGCGCGAGGAGAAGAAGAAAGGAGGGGCGGGCGAAACAACCGAGAGCGGGAGAGAACGAAGAGAGAGGAAGAGGAACGGGCGCGGCGGTTTATAGCGCTTCATGGCGCCAGCAGCGGGAGCGGCGAGCAGCGGGCGGAGGCGGGCGAGACGGCACGGCGGACGCGACGGAGGCGCGGCGATGCGACAGGACGCGCCGCGGCGAGATTCGCGGGCGCGCGCGTCGTGGAGAGAGAGAGAAGGCGGCGACGCGTCGGGAACGACGATCGGGAGCCGTCCGATTCCGGTCGGGACGGTGCGGAGCGCGAGGAGGCGCGGAGAAGAGCCGTCCGATTGATCGGACGGTGGGAGATGAACGAAGCGCGGCGGCGCGAGATGAAGAGCGCCGTCCGATTTCAATCGGACGGTTGGAAGAGGAGGCGCGGCGCGGAGGCGTCGGATCGCGATCAAGCGGAGAAGAAAGGAGAGCGCGGCGAGGAGACGAAGGCGCCGTCCGATTCGTCGGACGGTGGGAAGTCCAAAGGGCGCGCGAACGGGGGCGCGGATCTCGATCCAACGGTCCGAGCGAGGAGGCGCGGCGCGCGAGGGCGTTGGATAGAGATCCAACGGCGAGAGCGGGTGCGCAGCGAGAGCGCGCGCATGCAGCGGGCGGGGCGAAAAACAGTGATTGGGCCGGGAGAGATTCGGCCCAAAACCGAAAAGGGATTTTTAAATAGTTTTTAATTTACAGAAATTCAAATAAGACAAAAGGCAATTTAGAAAATAGCAAATAGACTTCAAAAATTCTAGAAAAATTCACAGAAATTCCTTGAATTATTCTAGACTTAATAAAAATACTTTTAACTTTAAATTTCCTTTTTATTTTGCAAATAAATTAATCTTTAATTTCGGATAAAACAAAAATCAATTTCTAAAATCCAATAAATCCAAGAAAACCCTTAAAATAATAATTTTGATTTTTAAATTCCAGAAATCTCAATCAAACCAACTTTAATTTAATTGAAGTTTGATTAATTCATATTAAACATGCAATTGAATTTCTGAAATCTCAAAATTAAACTTTGGGCAAATAGAAGCAAATGGTTTTCTTTTAAAATTTTCAAAAACTCCGAAAAACGGGACGCTACATCAGGACGAACCAAATCGAACCTATCGGAAGATCGGGCCGCCGTGACTCATCAAGTGGTATCAGAGCAAAGGTTGCCCGTTAGGTAATTTCGTTTATCCCCTTTTGTTAGTTGTGTTCCCTCACCTAGAGTCCGTAAAAACCGCCTACAAAAAGTTTTAGATCGTAATTATTCCGCTGTCCAAACCACATTGAGCCTTTCGCAATTTTGTTTTCAGTTTTCGCATTGTTTAGTTCGAGTCCATCGTCGGTGTCTTTGTTGCTGGTTTAGAGTAGCATTCTTGGTCTCTAGTCAGCATCGTCGCCGCCGTGCCACCATCCATCCTGGACGCACGACCCCCTTTTTTCGAGCGACACCCATTCGACCACCCGCTCGGGATTTACCATCTGGTCGGAATCGAATATCTACTCGGATCCGACCACCTCTTCGAGCAACACCCATTCTACCATCCACTCAGGAACGACCACCTGGTCGGATTCGATCCCCGGTCGATTAAGTAACCGCAATGAATCCAGCCCAAGTTCAAGAGAGAGAGAGAGTATCTTTTAATTACCTATTTACCCCTGCTCTCCGGAAAAAGTTTGTGACCCAATCACCTCATCGGACCCAGAAAAGGTAACAGAAGAATTTTGGTCTTGGGTCACATTTGCCAAAAAAAAAAGTGCAAAAGAAAAGAAAAGAAGCAAAAAGTGCAAAAGAAAAGAAAAGAAAAGAAAAGAAAAGAAGCAAAAAGTGCAAAAGAAAAGAAGAAGAAGCAATTCGACCACCCCTAGTTGGTCTACAACCAGTTCCAGCCTTGCATCCTTTGGACTCCTTTGTATCGAGTCCTTGTTTCGATCAGTATTGTACTAGGGATAGGGGCACTTTTAGACCAGCAACTGTAACGAGTACTGTGGGCTTTGGTTCATCTTTGCTAATCTGATTTCATTATTGCTATTCCTTGCTACTAAACATTGCCTGTTCGAGCTCCACATACTTTCGACCCTCAGATTGGATCCTCGCATTCGCCTCCGCTGTGATCGTACATCACACCTTCGCCGATTAGACCACCTGCTGCAATTTGGTAAGAAACTCATAAGAGCTTGGTAAGACGCTTGAGAGTGTGTGATTCCACCCTCCGACCACCTAATAGTGATAGGGATAATACCTTTGTGTTGTCTTTTGTCTCCTACTAACCATGTCAGGTGAAGGATTGGATGCGCAGGAGTGTGTTTTGAGGGAAGAGCTCATGACGCTATTGGATGAACAACGCACTACCGTTAATGAGGACATCGACAGGAAGCTTCAAGCTACCACGATCACATTACAACGCTCAATCAGCGATAGTATTGCGGCGCTCACTACACGCCTCGAAAGAATAGTGAACCGACCACCAAAGCGTTGGTCGTGTGGAACCTCGAGTGCGACCCATGACCATGAGTTTGATAATGATAATGAGATGCACGACCACGGCGCCTTCGATGCACGACAACGGGCCGACCGAACTTCAACCGTCAAGGTATGAGAGGTAATAATGTTCAACAACATAATGCACGTATTAATGATGATCCATATGCTAAAGTTAAGTTCTCTATACCATCTTTTGCGGGTGCTTATGATCTGAAATATATCTAGATTGGGAGATGACGGTGAGAATGAAATGGAATGCTCACTTAGTTCCCGAAGTGCATAGAGTTAGGCAAGCCACAAGTGAATTTAAAAACTTTGCCATCATTTGGTGGAATAGGGTATGCAGAAGGATTAGCGCCTACTACGTGGGATGGTTTAAAGGTTGCTATGCGTAATGATTTGTCCACCTTCTTTTAGGCGTGATTTGCGTAATAAATTGCAGCGCTTAAACCAAGGTAATAGATCCGTAGAAGAATATTATCGAGCTACAAATTAGCATGTTGCGTTGTGATATTATTGAGGATGAAGAAGCTGCAATGGCACGTTTTTATGGAGGATTAAGGCGTGAAATTCGGGACATAGTGGATTACAAAGAATACGATAGCGCCCCTAGATTGTTCCAACTTGCATGTTTGGCGTAAAAGGAATTGCGGGGGCGACAGAGGCCAAGGAACAACTTTGGGAGCATGTCTACACCACGACCGGTCTTGGGGCAAGCCAAAACAGCCCCACCTTGGCTACGGTCTGCTGCCCCTCCACGAGTAGGCGCGTCAAAGAAGACCACCGACCACATCACATGCACCGAGGTAAGTAAAGTTACTAGTGTGCGTGCACCAGCCAAGAGTTCTTCGTCGGTTGCTTCTACTGGTCGTACCACTGGAATTGTGTGCCACCGTTGCAAGGGAATGGGGCACGTCATGAGGGACTGCCCCAGTCAGCGAGCATACCTTGCCACCAAAGACGGTGGTTATGTAAGTACTAGTGATATTGAGGACGAATATGTACTTGCAGCTAACATTGCAGGTGGAGGAGATGAGATAGACAGTGATGCTGATGATGTAGAGGAACAAGTAGGCTGCATTGACACCGAGTATCATGTGAGCCTTGTTATGCAGCGAGTCTTTGAGCGCACAAGTGGAGAGAGCGGAGCAAAATCAACGGCACAACTTGTTTGGACAGATTTCTCGTGAAGGACAGAGCCTGCAGAGTCATCATTGATGGAGGGAGCTGCAACAACCTTGCAAGCTCCGAGATGGTCAAGAAGCTTGGCTTGACCACACAACCACACCTACGTCCCTACTACATCCAATGGTTCAATTCGTGTGGTAAATTAAAGGTACACAAAGTTGTGGAAGTGCAATTTTTAGCAGGTAATTACAAAGATAGTTCTGACTTTGATATCGTGCCTATGCAAGCATGCTCTTTGTTGCTCGGTAGACCTTGGATATATGACAATGATGTTTTGCACCATGGTAGAGCTAATACCTACTCATTTTCACATAAGGTTAAGAAGATTAAGTTGTTGCCTTTGACACCAGCTGAGATTCTGAAAGATGAAGAAGAGCATGCTAAAAATGAAAGAAACGCCGATAAGCATGATTCTGAAAATCAGCAAGTAGCAAAACGTATTTTTCCACCCAAAAGGGAGAAAGTGGCGTCTAGTCCTAAGTCCGAGGGAATTAAATTGAAGGGATGTGTTATGATTGCCACTAAATCGAACTTGCTGAAATCTGTAATAATGAGTGCCATGCTATGCTTTGATATGCAAAATGTCTTATATTCGCTGAGGACATAGCTAGCTCTTTGCCTCCCTTTGTTGCTAACCTTTTGCAGGAGTATGTGGATGTATTTCCAACTGAGGTACCCCCGGGATTACCACCTATTCGAGGAATTGAGCATCAAATTGATTTGATCCCAGGAGCGACTTTGCCAAACCGTGCTGCATATAGGACCAATCCGAGCACGAGACTAAGGAAATTGACAACAAGTCCAAGATCTTTTGGACCGTGGGTACGTAAGAGAAAGCCTTAGTCCTTGTGCTGTTCAGTTCTTTTGGTTCCTAAGAAAGACGGTAGTTGGCGTATGTGTGTTGATTGCAGAGCCATTAATAACATTACTATAAGGTATCGTCATCCTATCCCAAGGCTAGACGACATGCTAGATGAATTGAGTGGTTCTATTATTTTCACAAAGATTGACTTGTGGAGTGGTTACCACCAGATTAGAATGAAATTAGGAGATGAATGGAAAACTGCTTTTAAAACTAAGTTCGGATTATATGAGTGGTTAGTGATGCCTTTCGGTCTAACTAATGCACCTAGTACTTTTATGCGTTTGATGAACGAGGTTTTACGTCCTTTCATTGGAAAATTTGTGGTGGTTTACTTTGATGATATCTTGATTTATAGCAAGTCACATGAGCAACACTTACATCATATACGTGTTGTTTTTAATGCTTTGAGAGACGCACATTTGTTTGGTAACCTCGAGAAGTGCACCTTTTGCACCGATCGAGTTGCATTTTTTGGTTATGTTGTGACACCACAGGGCATTGAGGTGGATGAGACAAAGATTGTAGCCATCCAAAGCTGGCCGAGGCCTACTACTGTGTCACAAGTGCGGAGCTTCCATGGCCTTGCTGGATTCTACCGGCGCTTTGTGCGGGATTTCAACACCATTGCCGCACCGTTGAATGAATTGACAAAGAAAGGAGTGTCTTTCCAATGGTGACCTGCACAAGAGAAGGCATTCAACTTTTTGAAAGAGAAGCTCACCCAAGCACTCCTACTCCAACTCCCTGATTTTGGTAAGACTTTTGAAATTGAATGTGATGCCAGTGGGATTGGGATAGGTGGTGTATTGATTGAAGAAGGTAGACCAGTTGCATATTTCAGCGAAAAACTAAATGGGCCTAGTTTGAATTATTCCACTGTAATACCCCAAAAGTAAATCGGCGTACTAGAAGAAGTTTCAGAAGAAGGAGCTAATGGGAGAATCTGAATCGTTTTTTTCTTCAGGGGGTTTTCTGTGTTTTTTTCAGCAACCTGGACTCGGGCCTCGGCCGAGGTGGCCCATGAGGGGGCTGGCCAAAGGGGGTGTCTCTCCCCCCCTAAACCCTAAAACCCCTTCCCCCATCCCCTTTTCCCCTCCCCAAGCCGCCACCCCCTCCTCCCCCTCTCCAACCTGCCGCCACCCTCGTCCCTGCAGTACAGCAATTTTGTTCGTCAGATTTGGGTAAGTTACGTATGTTTTCTGATCTTCTCACCTCTTAGAAAGTTGTAGCCCTTGGTCTTAGCTTTCTTTTGGCACCAAGATCATCTGATTTGGAGTTACGGTTTAGGAGATATGGAAGTTTTACCGCGACTGTCTAGGAGAGCTGACGTGATTTAGCAGATTTTCTTGTCGGGCCATTATGATTTACTTAGAGGCCGAATATGGTATTTTCGTCTTCTAGAGTTTTGTTCCTGATGTCGTTATCTTTCTTTTGGCACTGAGATCACTTGATTCCACCTTACGGTTTAGGAGATATGAAGTTTTAATCGCGCGCTGTCCTGTCTGCCTGAGAATTTGGAACTGTCGGTTTGCCCCTCGGTTTTGATCTAGTTAGAGTCAGATTCAGAACTTCCACCCAACTAGGTTTTTGTAGCCCTTGAAATTATCTTTCCGAGTTGATAAAGATCATATCAATTGGATCTGTAGAGTGAAAGTTATGCCATGTTCCTTACTGCTGTTCTGAAATCTGGGCAGATATCTGTTAGTGTTTTCAACTGTTGTTTAGGCCACTGTTTTGGCCGAATCAAAGGATTCCACCAACTAGAGTTTCATAGCCTGTTACGTTAAAAGTATTTGAGCACTGGTTTCAAGTCATTCGAGTTATAGATATTTAATTACGATTTTCTCGTACTGCTGATCAGAATGGCGATATTGGCTGATTAGTTAATTCGTCATTTTGAGTTTTTGGTTATGTTGATTAGATAGAGGTTATGGTAAGCGCTTGTACCCACGTCATAACTTATTATTCTTATTTGAATAAATATTTGTGTAGGCGGTGGGGCAGGAGTGGAGAAATTCGTCGTTGCCTCCTAACTCGTCCACGTGCGGAAGGCAAGTATATGGTAGAGTGGTGAACAATGGGTTGTTCACCATGATCATTGATGTTACTTATCATGCTATTTATTATGCTTTCGTTCAGCTTATTCTTATACATGATATTGATGACCTTGAGTGAATGAGATTATGATAATGAGATAATGGGTAGATATTGAGTTAATGAGATGGACTATGTTGATGAATAAATAAAGATGTCGCATCATTTACATTCATCATGACATGGGTTGCATGAGCAGTCGGTGAGAAAGTCATGTAACTATTCCGGTGAGGTCGGTGAGAAAGATACATGACTAGTCAGGAGAGCTCTAGATAAAATCCTACTTTGGTGGGGACTTCACGGGAGTGAAGAATAGAGTGTGTCATCGACGGGTGAACACTCCGCTATCCAGTATCGGTGATGAGATGCATATGAGTATGAGCATGTTGGTGCATTCGCATATCTAAGTAAATTGTTAAATTGTGCAACTTTACCTATATGGAATATGGCTTGTTTGTTTGAGAATGACAATGACATTAACTAAATGGATGATGATGATAACTTTGATTTTGGTTAATAAACTATTGTTTATGGCTTTATTATGTATTCTTGAGTCTTGGACTCATTCTTGCTCTATTGTTGTTTTTAGGTGACCGGTGATGACGTTTTACTCGGGAAGGGCTAGCGCACTTGGAATCATGCACTTCACCCAATTATTTGATTCATTGGACATGAGAAACTTTTAGAATAACATGAATATTTATATCTAGGACATGATGGTATTGAATAACCATAGATACTTGGTTTATGTTAATCTTGGTTTATTATTTTGCTATGCTCCTAGGTCTAATTTATTTATGATTGTCATAGTGTTATGCTTGTGTTAATGCGACCGTGGATGGGTTTTAATGTTGTTATGCTTGCAGAAATTTCACAGTGTGTTGATGTATAATAGATGATAAGAGTAGTTTGGTAGCATTCGGGCTCGGTGTTGAAATTTGGGTGTTGATTGGTATCGAGCGGGCTTCAGTCCGTGGTGAATAGATTAATAACTTAGTTAACCTAAAATTGCTAAAACTTGTTTTAGGACTTGTAAAATAAACCAAAATTTGATAATGGTTAATTAACTTAAAATTTTGACACCTTTGGTGCTGATGAGGATGGGAATGGGATGAGTATCGCATTTACGCTTCCGTTATGTTGTATTGATGTTTTATGTTATGAATTAGTTCTGACTACTTATGATTTGATTATGTGATTGCTATGGGTCATGATAGTCGAGAGGTAGAGATTGTGGTTGTGGCCATAGGCATGGCCAAGTTATATCACCGTTTGTTGTATGATAGTGGTGAAGTGTTTACATCGGGTAACTTAGTTTACAGTGTTGAGGATATGTTTCTTTAGAAAAGTTGTTGTCTTCCTTGAGTTTGAATTTGATTATTCTGTTATAGTTGCGGTTGATGAATTTTCTTGGGTTAGTATTTACATTGCGGTTGATGTATTTTCATTGGTCTTTGTTGGTTATATTAAGTTATTATTTGTTCTCCTGACTGTTGATCTGTTGTTGTTTCTTGTGAACGTCGTTAATTTGCAAGGTTGATCTTTTCACGAGAGATCTACCTTTCTTGTTGGGAAAAAATGACTCATTTGTTAGCTTGGTATTTTGGATAACGAAAGTTTTCTTTTTCAAGTCCTTTAACATGTGGAAGCTTTGACCCAATGTATTTCTTTTGGGTATTTTGAGTATTGAAGTTGAATGCTTCTCTGTTATAAAAGAAAATATTAAAACCCTTTAGCGATGTCTTGTTGTGGTTAAGTTAAAGGTTGTAATTAAATAAATTAATAGATATGGTATGTGTTATCAAGTTGGGTCTGTAGTGTGGTGCATAATCAATCTTAACCAAGAACCTTGGAAGGAAAGTTGATTAACTTGATGGTGTCATGTGGTAGTTCTTGATGAACTATGATTAATAGTATGGCTATACCTAATTGGATTAAAAGGAGTTATTAAGAATTGTAGAACATTGATGACCGGTATGATCATTAAAATTATTTAGTTTTGCTAAACTTGTTGGATTAGTTGGTCTCGGTGGATTAATCTTCTTGTGTGGGAAGGAAAAGTTGGGGAGATGCTAGATTATTACCATAGTGGATATTAATCTTGGAGTTATCTTATCTGTAGATACTAGATGATTTTATATTATGGAAGGAGTTTCTAGATAGTTATTTTAACTAGAATAACTGGACGAATTTGGTTGCAGAGTTGTTGAGACTTTTTGATCGATGGAAGGCTATGATTTTGGAAGTTTTGTTGGGATTTTGCACTAAAATATGAATGAGGATGGACAGTTGAACATGAATTTGTGATTGTTCATGTGATTTGAAAAGGAAAGTAGGTAGCATCTAGATTTTTTGATGAAGCCAGTTGATAGCAGCTTGATGGTTGGAGTGCAACAATTGTGTGTTGACGTTTGGTGTTGAGCATCTATAAGAGGTGAACTGTGGGATTAATTGGTGGCCTATGCTTTCATGATAGTGGAATTGTCAGACGATAGCATGTCCATAATGAAAGGGTTTTGGTATAACATTTTGATTTGTGTAGTAGATCTCTGCTAAAATAAAGTTGTTTTTGTAATAGTTTGTAAGCTTTTGGTGGACTCTCGATTTGAGGACAAGATGATAAAGTAGTATGAAACAATTTGGTGAGTTTTTAGAGAACTGTACAATGGAAGGGTAGACTATGATGAATTTTTGTTAACAGTGTATTATTCTGGATGTTAGTAAGATTATCAGCAATAGATTGGTAGTGTGTTGTCGATTCTTATAGAAAGAAGGTAATTTGATCGTCACTCGTGGTATCGCTCAAATGAAAATTTTCAAGTTTTGCATCCGTGTTCTTTTGTAGTTCATGGTTTATGTAGTAGCTGGGATTGGATTGAGCAAGTGGCTTGTTGGAAAGCTTTATTGGTTCTTAAGTGATTAATGTGATTTGGTCTTACAACTTTTCTTGTTTGAGTGGGCAACGTGACGTTATAATAAAAAAAAAAAGAATTACTTTCTTTGTTAAAGAAAGAGTGAAGTAGAAGTATTCGAGATCGAAGTCAAGTTTTGTAACTCGCAGTTTACTTGAAGTGTGCCTAAACTTTCTATTTTTGCCCCATAGGAGTTTCTCGATTTTCAAAAGTGGTGCTTTGTTTTATTTGAGATTTCATATTCTCTTTTTGTAGGACTTGTGCCCTCAATTGTGGTCTCTGCTTTTGCTTTTCCGAGATTCTTGTTATTTGTCTATTTCTCCCGATCTTATGTTTGTTGCAAAAGGAAAACATTTTTTCCCGGGTGCTGAAAAAAATATTTTATTTGCCACTTCATCAATTTGTTTTACAAAACCTTATGGGGTATCTGATGGCATCCGGTTAGTAGTGGTCAAGTATATGTTGATGTGAGACCGAGGTTGTAAGTTATTTCAAGAGCATTGGAGGAAGAATTGATTTTGTGATATAAATCTTGTAGAGAATTGGATCCAAAAGGAATGATGGTCGTTGAGGTAAAACTGATTATGTTGTTACAACTAGTAAAACCAATAGTGAATTGTAATTCAAGAACCCTTGTTCATGTCGGTGGAATATTGAAATATTCAAAAGTTTGTAACTTGGTCAATTAGTTAGAGTCTTGCGAATGTGTATATTGCGGTCGTGTGGGTGAAATGGAGTAGTGTGGTTTAGTGGGTTCAAGTTTGGTGAAGCTAATCACATTAGGCAGTTACTTGATTAGTGAGGAATGTTGATATTAATGATTGAGGATATTGTTTGGATTCCGGGAATTTTAGTTATCCGATCAAAGAATTTCCTATCAAGTATACCAAAAGTTCATTGTAAGAGTCTTAGAGGTTGAATCTGGGCTTTACATTTTTATGCTAGACCTTTGTTCACACAATGAGTGTGTGTAAAGAAAGTGGAATAATAGAGTTTCTGAGCGGTGGAATGATCATTGATAGAACCTTTACGATGTAGTACATGAGCGTGTGTCGAGGATTCGAGTTGTTCTTGAAAATTAGAGGTAATGTGATTGTGTGGGATCTATTTTGTGGCGCTTTGGGTGCCTTCATTCAAATTAATGTTGATTAGTAGAATAAGATGCCTAGAGTAATTGGAGGATTCAATGGAGCCTCTTCACAATGGTGTTAATGATGTATTTCGGTTTGAGCATAATTTGAGGATGTTCAATTAAAAGGTTTAAGCACATGTGGTATGCGATGAATTTGAATTCCAAGGTTCGAGAGAAGTTTTACTCCTAAAAGAGAAACTAAGGAAAAGGATGTTTCCTCGGTTAGTGAAGCGTTTTCCTGATTTCTTTTGAGTTATGTGTTGTTGACTGTTGTTTTCCGCAATCTGAGTTGGCGTTGTGTTGGCATGTCTGATTCATTTTAATTCAGACAAACCAAAAGAAGTATTTGATTTGGGCATTCGAGTGGTTTCTTCTTTGGTCGTCGTCGTGTTCATTCGAAGCGCCTATTTAGAAAATGGATTTGTTTTCGTGTTGAAATGTTAAATTTTGGGATTTAACCTTTTTGGTGGAGAGTTAGCATTGCGTGGATGCGATGATGACTCTCTAGTTCCAGTTGGATTCTCTTGGTTTCCGAAAATTTCAGAAATTTGGAAGTTGGCATATCGCGTTGACCGTCTCGGGTCCTTATGCGGCACGCATCGTTTGGTGTGCTCGAGTGTTAAGTGAGTAAGCGAGCAATTCCAAGCTTGGGATATCGTTATTTCATTCCGATTCTGCAGTTTCTTTGGGAAGATCGGTGAGTAGATTCGGGTCGAATCTCGTTTAAGGGGTATAATGTAATACCCCAAAAGTAAATCGGCGTACTAGAAGAAGTTTGGAAGAAGGAGCTAATGGGAGAATCTGAATCGCTTTTTTTTCTTGGGGTTTTCGTGTTTTTTCAGCAACTGGACTCGGGCCTCACCGAGGTGGCCCATGAGGGGCTGGCCAAAGGGGTATCTCTCCCCTAAACCCTAAAACCCCTTCCCCTTCCCTTTTCCCCTCCCCAAGCCGCCACCCCTCCTCCCCCTCTCCAACCTGCCGCCACCCTCGTCCCTGCAGTACAGCAATTTTGTACGTCAGATTTGGGTAAGTTATGTATGTTTTCTGATCTTCTCACCTCTTAGAAAGTTGTAGCCCTTGGTCTTAGCTTTCTTTTGGCACCAAGATCATCTGATTTGGAGTTACGGTTTAGGAGATATGGAAGTTTTACCGCGACTGTCCAGGAGAGCTGACGTGATTTAGCAGATTTTCTTGTCGGGCCATTATGATTTACTTAGAGGCCGAATCTGGTATTTTCGTCTTCTAGAGTTTTGTTCCTGATGTCGTTATATTTCTTTTGGCACTGAGATCATTTGATTCCACCTTACGGTTTAGGAGATATGAATTTTTAATCGCGCGCTGTCCTGTCTGCCTGAGAATTTGGAACTGTCGGTTTGCCCCTCGGTTTTGATCTAGTTAGAGTCAGATTCAGAACATCCACCCAACTAGGTTTTTGTAGCCCTTGAAATTATATTTCCGAGTTGATAAAGATCATATCAATTGGATCTGTAGAGTGAAAGTTATGCCATGTTCTTTACTGCTGTTCTGAAATATGGGCAGATATCTGTTAGTGTTTTCAACTGTTGTTTAGGCCACTGTTTTGGCCGAATCAAAGGATTCCACCAACTAGAGTTTCATAGCCTGTTACGTTAAAAGTATTTGAGCACTGGTTTCAAGTCATTCGGAGTTATAGATATTTAATTACGATTTTTCTCGTACTGCTGATCAGAATGGCCGATATTGGCTGATTAGTTAATTCGTCATTTTGAGTTTTTGGTTATGTTGATTAGATAGAGGGTTATGGTAAAACGCTTGTACCCACGTCATAACTTATTATTCTTATTTTGAATAAATATTTGTGTAGGCGGTGGGGCAGGAGTGGAGAAATTCGTCGTTGCCTCCTAACTCGTCCTGTAGCGGAAGGCAAGTATATGTTAGAGTGGTGAACAATGGGTTGTTCACCATGATCATTGATGTTACTTATCATGCTATTTATTATGCTTTCGTTCAGCTTATTCTTATACATGATATTGATGACCTTGAGTGAATGAGATTATGATAATGAGATAATGAGTAGATATTGAGTTAATGAGATGGACTATGTTGATGAATAAATAAAGATGTCGCATCATTTACATTCATCATGACATGGGTTGCATGAGCAGTCGGTGAGAAAGTCATGTAACTATTCGGTGAGGTCGGTGAGAAAGATACATGACTAGTCAGGAGAGCTCTAGATAAAATCCTACTTTGGTGGGGACTTCACGGGAGTGAAGAATAGAGTGTGTCATCGACGGGTGAACACTCCGCTATCTGAGTATCGGTGATGAGATGCATATGAGCATGAGCATGTTGGTGCATTCGCATATCTAAGTAAATTGTTAAATTGTGCAACTTTACCTATATGGAATATGGCTTGTTTGTTTGAGAATGACAATGACATTAACTAAATGGATGATGATGATAACTTTGATTTTGGTTAATAAACTATTGTTTATGGCTTTATTATGTATTTTTGAGTCTTGGACTCATTCTTGCTCTATTGTTGTTTTTAGGTGACCCGGTGATGACGTTTTACTCGGGAAGGGCTAGCGCACTTGGAATCATGCACTTCACCCAATTATTTGATTCATTGGACATGAGAAACTTTTAGAATAACATGAATATTTATATCTAGGACATGATGGTATTGAATAACCATAGATACTTGGTTTATGTTAATCTTGGTTTATTATTTTGCTATGCTCCTAGGTCTAATTTATTTATGATTGTCATAGTGTTATGCTTGTGTTAATGCGACCCGTGGATGGGTTTTAATGTTGTTATGCTTGCAGAAATTTCACAGTGTGTTGATGTATAATAGATGATAAGAGTAGTTTGGTAGCATTCCAGGCTCAGTGTTGGGCTGGGGTGTTACATCCACCTATGATAAGGAATTGTATGCTTTAGTTCGAGGGCTTCAAACTTGGCAGCATTATCTATGGCCCAAAGAATTTGTTATACATTCGGATCATGAATCGCTAAAACATATTAGAAGTCAAGCTAAACTGAATAAACGACATGCTAACTGGGTAGAATTTATTGAGTCATTCCCATATGTTATAAAGCATAAGAAAGGTAAGGATAATGTGATTGCTGATGCGCTCTCTAGACGTTATACCATGTTATCTCAACTTGACCATAAGATTTTTGGTTTGGAGGCCATTAAGAGTTTATATGTCACTGATTTGGACTTTAAGGAAGTGCTTGAACATTGTAAAGGAGGGAAGACATGGAATAACTATGTGCTGAATGATGGTTTGGTCTATCGTGCTAACAAGCTATGCGTTCCGGCTAGCTCTGTTCGTCTTTTGTTGTTACAGGAGGCACATGGAGGAGGTTTGATGGCGTATTTTGGAGCAAAGAAGACAGAAGATGTGCTGACCACCCACTTCTTTTGGCCAAAGATGAGGCGTGATGTCGAGCGCTACGTAGCTCGCTGCACTACATGCAACAAAGCTAAGTCCAGTCTCCTTCCACATGGATTTTATATGCCTCTTCCTATTCCTAGCGCCCCTTGGGAGGATATTTCTATGGATTTTGTTTTAGGATTGCCTAGGACAAAGAGGGGGAGAGATAGTATATTTGTAGTAGTGGATCGATTTTCTAAAATGGCACATTTTATATCTTGTCACAAGAGCGATGATGCTACAAACATAGCTGATTTGTTTTTCAGGGAAATCATTCGCTTACATGGAGTGCCCAATACTATTGTCTCGGATCGTGATGCGAAGTTTTTGAGTCACTTTTGGAGATCACTTTGGAATAAATTGGGGACAAAGCTGCTGTTCTCTACTACATGCCATCCCCAAACTGATGGACAAACGGAGGTTGTCAACCGCACGTTATCCACCATGTTGCGGACTGTTTTAAAGAAAAACTTAAAGATGTGGGAAGAGTGTTTACCGCATGTTGAGTTTGCTTACAATAGGTCAGTACACTCCACCACTAAGGTAAGTCCATTTCAGGTAGTGTATGGTTTTAACCCCCGTGCTCCTATTGACTTACTACCTTTACCGACCTCTGAAAAAATTAATCTAGATGCTAAGAAGCGTGCTGCATTTATTCTCAAGTTGCATGAAACCACTAAAAAGAATATAGAGCATATGACTGAAAGGTATAAGGTTGCTGGAAGTAAAGGTAGGAAAGTTGTCAAATTTGAACCAGGTGATTTAGTTTGGATTCATTTGAGAAAGGATAGGTTTCCGGAATTAAGAAAATCAAAGTTGATGCCTAGAGCGGAAGGACCGTTTAAGATAATTAAGAAGATAAATGATAATGCATATCAATTAGAATTACCTGCAGATTTTGGGGTTAGCCCCACATTTAACATTTCAGATTTGAAACCATACGTGGGAGAAGAAGATGAGCTTGAGTCGAGGACGACTCCAATTCAAGAGGGGAGTATGATGAGGACATCCTTCCTTCGGATACATACGACACAAGACCCTCGGATCCGGGTGTTGAACTACGGTCCTATGACAAGAGCTAGAGCACGTCACTTAATCGATCGTAAAGTCGTTTCTAGGGTGAGTGTATTATTTGAGAACTCTATGATCTTGCCTAATGGAGATGATTTACTTGTACTCGGGAATCTAGGACTACGACCGGTTCAAGAAGGTCTACGACCAACTGCAAGAAGATCTCGACCACTACAACAAGACCTACGACTAGTTGATTCGATTGGAGCAATCTCGACCGTAAAAGCGAGCACAAGACTCGTTGGACACAATCTACGACCAAAGATAGCATGGGCTCCTCAAGACCACCCTAGGACCGATCCTACGACGGATCTTCGACCGAAATACGCAACACAAGGTTTGCGTCACCGTTTGGAAACTAATAAGACTTTGTAAATGTAACGAGGTCGGAGTCCAGGTTGTGTACGCTTCATCCCACGGCCGCACAACCCTAGGTCGACCTCCTCGCGTTCCCCTATATATATATACAGTAGCCGCCATAGTTTAGAGGCGGGTTTTTCTTAGATTATTCTGCCAATTGCAGTTTCACCGATTATCGGTTTGAGGAACCCCACTTGTAAACTTCATCCATATCCGCAATACAATTCAGATTGCATCTATCTTGTTCTTGTGAGTTGCTTCGATTGCTTGCAGGAACAATAACCTTCGTGGTAAGGTCGATCGTGTGCAAGCGTGGTCGATAACGACAGGCGTGCGGGTGTAGCGAATTGCGAGGTGACGATCTGTTGGTCGGAAGCCTCAAAGCGTCAACGTCCTCACGACGAACCAAATCGAACCTATCGGAAGATCGGGCCGCCGTGACTCATCACAAAGCATGAGAGGAACCACCGAATATGATATCATCCACATAAATCTGAACCAATGAGAAATCACTACCATGCTTGAGAGTGAACAAATTTTTATCAACCATTCCCATTTTGAAATCATTTTCAATTAAGAAACTCTTAAGCCTATCATACCAAGCTCTAGGAGTTTGCTTCAATCTATACAGGGATTTGGAGAGTTTAAAAACATGGTTTAGGAACTTATGATTTTCAAAAGCAGGTGGTTGCTTGACAAAGACCTCTTCTTCTATGAAACTATTTAAGAAAGCACTTTTAACATCCATTTGAAAAAGGTTGAAACCCTTAGATGTAGAAAATGCTAATAAAATACGAATGACTTCTAATCTAGCTACAGGAGCAAAGGTCTCTTCAAAGTCTAAGCCTTCTACCTGGGAATACCCTTGAGCTACAAGTCTAGCCTTATTGCGAACAACCAACCCATCCTCACTTTGCTTATTTTAAAAAATCTATTTTGTCCCAATAACATGAGAATCGGAAGGAGGCTCAACTGAGGTCCAAACATTGTTTCTTTCAAAATTTTCAAGCTCTTCATGCATGGCATTGACCCAAGACTCAGAGTAGTAGAAGCAGGCTCTCCAACCATCCCAGAAGTGACTGGAGGATGGATCGGGTCCTCATCTTCAGAGTCATCGTCGACAAAGATGTTTTCTCGAATATCAGGAACCTGTGTACCTATAGCATCGGGTCTAGTATCAGGACTAGCCTCATCAAAAGTGACTTCGTAAGTCTCTACAATTTTGTTAGTGTCAAAATTAAATACACGATAGCCACGAGAATGAGCAAGATATCCAAGAAATACGCCATCAGAACATCTGGATTCAAACTTATCAAGGTTGCCATGTTTAAGAATGAAGCACTTGCAACAAAAAATCTTGAAATGAGAGACCTTGGACTTATGATCAAATCTAAGCTGAAAAGAAGTCTTGCCAATCACAGATCTCAAGAAAACCCTATTAGAGATATAACAAGCAGTAGAGATCGCCTCAGCCCAAAACCTTCTAGGTGTGGAATGCTCATCTAACATGGTCCGAGCCATCTCAACAAGGGTCCTGTTCTTCCTCTCTACAACACCATTACGTTGGGGAACTCTAGGAGATGGCGGTGCTCAATTCTCCTATCGGTCTGAGAAGGTAGAAAAGGAAGAATTCTTGAATTCATCACATTGTCACTCCTAATGGCTCTCAAGGCTCGGGAAGATCAACAAACAAGTCTAAGGACCAATTCTCTAAAGAAGCCAAATGCCTCGTCCTTAGAAGCCAGAAAATAAACCCACGAATACTTGGAGTAATCATCCACAATCACCAGCACATACCATTTCCCACCGGCTGATTGAACTCTAGAAGGACCAGCGATGTCTAAGTCTGAAGCATCACAGTCCATCGGTCATCAACGAGGTAAGAGGTAGATGAGAAGCGGAAACCATCTTACCATGTCTACAGAGTGAGCACACAAGATCTCTAATAGCCTTTAGCCTAGGCAACCCTCTAATCAACTCCTTGCAACTGACTCTAGTCAAGTGGTCAAAGCCTATATGCCTAAGTCTACGATGCCACAAGACAAGATCAAGAGAATCAGAAGCTACAAGACATTTAGGACTAGAAGGAGAGGAGATACTAAAATTAGCACAAAAGATCTTCTCAAACCTAGAGATCTCAAAAACAAGCTCACCCGAGGAATCTAGAACTCTACACTCACCACTTTTAAACCTTACTTGTAGACCCTCATCAAGTAGTTGAGATACAGATAGCAGATTATACCTCAGCTTACTTACCAAAGAGATGTCCTTAAGCATAAACTTGTTGTTGACACGCACAGTGCCCTTGGCTGTCATGGTCCCGGTAGAAGCATCCCCAAAGGTAATCAATTCATTACCGGATGCACGTGTGAGGGAGGAGAACCATCTAGAATCTCCAGTCATGTGTCGAGAACACCCGGAGTCAACAAGCCATATGTCCTCTTTCCTCGCACGATGGACCTAAAAGCACAAGCAGAAAATATATGTGCCTCAGTACTGGGGTTAGTGATAAAAGATCTAGGAATCCAGTACTGAGACGCACGATGTCTAGGAACAACAGTAGGAGAAGCAGAAAAATGACCAGGAATACAATCATAAGAATACACACGAGAACCACCTAGACCTCTCCGAAACGACCTACTAAAAGATCGATACTCCCCCTGTCTAGATGCTACCTGTGGTTTCTCCTCACGATATCCTAAACCAGAATGCTGCCTAGACCCACCAAAAGAGTCAACAAATTTCTCTACGAACCTAGGCCTATGTGTAGTACGAAGGCAGTGCTGGCTCTAGAGACTCTACGGTGAAGGACTCCTCTAATGGTTCTCAAAGCGCTCATTCTCTCTTTCTCTCAATCTTGGCTCTACGAAAGTAGGACTCAACAATGTGGCTATCTTTCTTGCTGAAGGTGCAATGGTACTTGACCTTTTGAGAGTGCATCTTGATGAAGCGAAGCACTGTCTTCTTTGGAAAGAGTTTGAGCAAAACCTACAGATCTAAAGGCAACCTTAGATGGCTTAGGGGTTCTACCTCAAACAGGCCACTCTTAACAACTCTTGCAATCTTAGGTGGATGGTTCTTGGAATGCTCTAGGGAATTAAAACCAAGGCCACTATTTTTCATACTCACTTTAGATTGGTCAAGAATCATGTTAAGGTTCTTCTTCCCACTAGAAAACCTCTCAAGAGTCACTTTGAGGTAATCATTCTCTTTGGCTAAATCCTCATATCTAGTGCACTTTCTTGACTTGATTGCCTCATTATGCTTACTCTTAAGAAGAGCCACTTCAACTTTCAAAGCCTCACAAGACACACAATAGGAATCCTTAATCCTATTCAACTGCTCCTTAAATTTAACTCTAAAAGCCTCTTGTATCTTACCAACAATTATTTCAACTTCATCATGCAAGACACAAGAGGTAGAGTCAACAACTTTCTTAGAAGCAGTAATAGACATGGATTTTTCAATTTTAGCTTTTTCTTCTAGAGTCTTCTTTAGAGCTTCAATTTCAGTTGTGAGCTTAGGACAATTTTCACATGATGCAGATCTAGAGTACATAACTATTTATGTCATCTCTTTCATTTTAATCCTATTATTCTTACAATGAGAGCAAGTATGATTAGCATCAAATTTCTGCAAATCTTTCATAGCGCTATCCAATTTTAATTCAAGCAAGACACAGTTAGAGTAAGATAAAGGGATAGTATCTAAAGCAGTCTAATCAAGAGAAATAGCATTCATGCAGACAGAACTAGACTTGAGAGATTATACTTCATCCAAAGCATCTTTCAATTGATTCACAACAGAGGAATGAGCAGATTTTAAGCTTGTCAATTCATTAAGCAAGCTAGAGCAGGAATCACACACATCATCAAGATTAATTGATTTGAGCCTAACAACTTCTAGGTTCAAGTTATCAATCATAATGTCCTGTTTCTTAATTAGTTTAGCTTGCTTATGCAGTTTTTGTTCAGCAAGAACCAAAGCACGTTTCATATCAGCAAGCGAAGGGCATACCTCATCTGGATCGCTGAAGGGATCATCGTCATTGGAGGAGTCGATATCGTGGCTGTCCTTGGCCATGAAACACATACCGGTGAAGTCCTGAGCCTTCTTCTTGCTACGGGAGTCATCCTCGTCGTCCTCCGTCTCCGAGTCCACATCGCTCATATTAACATTCTCAAGAGCGGCAAGGACTCAGCTGACAAACTTGTGATAGTTTGTCTTCTTGGGTTTAGCATCCCTCGGTTGAGGATGCCTCCGAGAGTCCTTCTCCTCCTTGCCCTTCAGCTTAGGGCACCTGGAGCGAATGTGGTTTGGCCCACCACACTCAAAGCATGTGACAGGGCCACCTCTCCTTCTGTTCCTCACCTTGTTGTATGCTCTCGTGAATTTGGTGGAAAGGAGGGCTAAATCATTATCAGGTAGTTTCTCCAGTTGCTCATCACTCAAAGAATGCAATGCTGATAGAGAAAAAAACAGATAAGCTTAAATCTAAAGAATCAGATGAACTACCCTTAGATGAGTCGACCACTAAAGCCATCGACTCTGTCTTGGGGAGACACGAGATGAAATCAATCTCATGCGTCTTCAACCTCGAGTATAGCTTATCCATGGTAAACTCACTCATGACAGTGTTGTAATTGATGGATGTGATCTTCATTCTCCATACCTTCACATCAAGAGCACCCAAAAGCTGGCGTGCATTCTCAGACTCAGAGAAAATAAGGTCAACAGCTTGAAGATCATGAAGAATCTTAGAGAACCTACCCCACAGCTCATCTAAAGACTCACTAGACCTTTACTCGATCTTAGAGTATATTTTCTTGAGCTGGTTCTGTCTCACTTCCTTGATCGCAGTGGAGCCCTCGTGGTAATCACAGAGAGTCCGCCAGATCTCATGAGCAGACCTCAAATGAGCAACACGCTCAAACTCAGATCGGCTAAGACCTTGGATCAAAAAATTTCGAGTCTTGCTATTAGCCTCCACATCTGAGGTGATCACAACGCCATTGGCTGGCACGTCATAAGAAATTTTTACCTTAACCCAAATTGCGTGCCCTTGAGCTTCGATGTAGGCCTGCATGTGGGCCTTCTAGTAAGCAAAAATTGACTCTATCAAAAATATGTGGTTTGGTCGAATACTTGTCAGTCGCCATGGCTCTAAAGACCGCTTAAGATCTATGAGAAGAGCTAATCGGGCTCTGATACCACTTGTAGGACCGGAAAGGCGACTAGAGGGAGGTGAATAGACGCTTTCTTAAATTTTGACTTTAATCAAATTCAACACGCACTTTTCTTCAGTAGCTATGAAAGCTAAGAAGATCAGTAAATGCACAGAGGAAGCCTTGTGCTGAATCTGATTACCCCCTTAAACACAAGATTCAAGAATGGAGAATTGATCTCACTGGATTGGTCTGACCGACGGCCAATTGGCGGTCTGAACAGCCGGCGGTCTGCCCGACGACCAACTGGCGGTCTGAATAGTCGGCGGTCTGACCACCGTTGTGAAATCGGTCGGACCGATTTAGTCCAGAGCCACTGCAGACCACACGAAACCAAAATGAAAATTGGTCCAACTTTTTATTCAACCGAGGAAACTTGACCAAATTTTGAACACACCTCCCTAAGGATATCTGGAACCTATTCCTAGCGACAATCGTCCAAATCCACGTCAAATATTTGATCTTTTTAGGTGTTACCAAAGGAGTGTCCAAAACCTAGCTAAATGAAAAACTTGATCCAAATCTTGCTCGTGGGGGATTGATGATTTAGATGGTCCTAGGAGTATTCCCACATATCAAAGCAAGGTAAAAGAGGTCAAGAGACCAATCAAAAGCAAACGGATCAAGGAAGCACCAAAAATATCAAAAGAGAGAGGAAAACACATGAGACCTCATCTTCGAACAAACATCCACTAATTGATTCAAGATGTTGCTTATAGAGCCACTCCCTCAAGGAGGACAAAAGCTCAATCCAAGAGCACGCACACAAATTTCCTCTCTAGAATCTAGTCTCTCATCTCTTCTCCAAACCCTAACCCTAACTAGGGTTTTTCCAAATGAAGTGCTTGGGGGGTTTTCCAACTCCCCCTTTCTATTTATAGTGTGGCCTAGGGTTTAGAGAGAGTTCACTTAATGGGCTCCCGTTAAGGCTCAAAATACACGGGACACAAACACACACATTACAGTCGAAGCAATCGCCTGCTTCACCACCTGTAGGTTGATCAGCGGCTCTCATCATGTCGGCAAGTCTCTCCCGTTCGAATCCCATCGAAACCTCCAAGGCACTTCCACCGACCCCCGCGTCGCTTGATCCAACCAGCTGCAACGAACTACCCATTCGAACCATCTTGTACATTCTGCGCCATGCTTGAGTCACACGACCTCACCTGGCATCCATGATCGTTCTGGACCTCAGCTCTCCAAGCTTAGTCTCGATCCTCCTCACCGTTGACCGTCGTTGACCTACAAGCCACCTGCACAGCAATCAATAGACAAAGAAATCGTCTCTGGGAACAAGTTCTTCACAACTTGACCCACGTTAGCTCAACCATGCAATATGCAACAGTAAAGCATTGAATCTCATGCACTAGACACAATCGAAACACAACGTCGCCAAGAAGGCTGACGAACAAGTGGAATCCGGTCTGACCACCGTACCTGGCGGGTCTGACCGATTTCCAACCGATCTGACCGATTTTATAACGCAGGTCAGACCGCCCAAAATGACTTAGCTAAAATTCCATCGTGAAAATCCGAAACTCTCTGGAATTTTCAATTGAATAGAACTTTTGACTGGAAGCTCCAAAAAATATGAGACCAAGTGCAGGAGACTTCCCTCTCTTGCCTACACACTCTATTTTTGGCCTAGCCCTAAACTCCACGGAGGTTACGGCGGTTGGACCACCGCGCACAGTGGTCGAGCGCCACTGACGGATCGGACCGGTAGTGCTACGGTCGGACTGATTCACGGGCGGTCTGACCGCCAATGCTGCTGGTCTGACCGCCTAAGGTCTGAACAGCACAGGAGCATTTCCAAAAATACGAGATTCGTCAAACCAACAACGCTATTGCCAATTGACTCATCATCCTAAGATCGTGCACATATGTGGATATCGTGAGGATATGTGCACGATCTCAGGATGATGAGTCAATTGGCAATGGCGTTGTTGGTTTGCAAAATCTCGCGATTTCGGGTTTGCTCCAAGGCTGTCAGACCACAGGCGGTCTGACCGGTTGTGTCGGGCGGTCAGACCGCCCGTGGGGAGGTCCGACGGGCCATGTTGGCCGGTCCGACCGGTAAATTGAAAAGTGGTTTTTGGAGCTAAGCCAAAAATAGGTTGTGCAGGCAAGTGAGGGGAGTCTCCTGGATGTGGTCACATCATTTTTGGAGCTCCCAGTCAAAAGTTCTATTGAGTTGAAAATTCGAAGGTTTGGATTTTCGCCGAAATTTGGCTAAGTCCTTCGGCGATCCGACCGCCGTTGTAGGATCGGTCCGACCGGCTTTGAAATCGGTCGGACCGGCCTTGTGAAGCGATCGGACCACGATGACTTGGAGGTTAGCCAAGTTTGCATTGAGTTGTATTGATTGTGTTTTGTGTATGGAGTTCAATGCTTTATTGTTGCATGTTGCATTGCGGAGCTAACGTGGGTCAAGTTGTGAAGAACTTGTTCCTAAGCGGTTTGTTTGTCTATTCTTTGTGCGGTGGCTTGCGTGTCAACGGCGTCAACGGTAAGGTGGATCGGGACTACGCTTGGAGAGCCGAGGTCCGTAACGATCATGGATACCGGTGAGTCGTGTGACTCAAGCATGGTGCGAATGGGCAAGATGGATCGAACAGTAGTTCGATACTGTTGGTTGGATCAGTGGTGCGGATATCGATCTTGAGTCTCGGGAGGTTCCGGTGGGATTCGGACAAGAAAGGCTTGGCGGCGTGATGAGAACCGCTGATCAACCTACACGTGGTGAAGCAGGCGATTGCTTCAATAGTTATGTGTGTGTGGGTCCCATGTGTATTTGGGTCCCAAAAGTGAAACCCTAGGTCTCTAGTATAAATAGAAAGGGGGGAGATGGAAAACCCTCTTAAGCATTCATTTTGGCCCCTTCTTCCTTTTTCTAGGGTTTGGAGGAGAGGAGAGGAGAATCTAGGGTTTGGAGAAATTGTGAGTGTGCTCCTTATGTGAGCTCTTGTCCTCCTGTGTGGAGAGGCTTTGTAAGCATCTAGTGTGATCAAACAATCTTGTGATGCTTAATTGAAAGATCAATTGTCCCTTTGTGTTCTTCTCTCTTTTGGATGATTTTAGTGCTTCCTTGATTCAAAGGTTTATGCTTGGTCTCTTGGCCTACTTTATCTTGCTTTGATGTGTGGGAATACTCCTAGAGTCATCTAGATCATCAACCCCCCACAAGCAAGTATTGAATCAAGATTTTCATATTTCTAGGGTTTGTGCACTTCTTTGGTAAAATCTTGAGAGATCGATTCAGCGAAGTGGATCTGACGGATCGTCGCTAGAAATAGGTCTCTAATATCATTAGGGAGGTGTGCTCGAAATTTGGTCAAGTTTCATTGGTTGAATCAAAAGTTGGATCAAATTTCGTTTTGGGATTTGGATTGAGTTTTCAGTACTGGACTGAACCGGTCAGACCGGTTTGGCAACGGCGGTCCGACCGCCCGCTTTTTAGACCGCTAGTACTGCCGGGTCGAACCGATATCCACCGGTCCGACCGCCAGCTAGTTGCCGGTCCGACCGCTGGTTGACCGTCGATCAGACCGCCCGTGGTAGCCGGTCAGATCGCGATAGCCGATTGAGCGATGAGTTCTTTTCTCCATTTGTGTCGTGTGGTTGAGGGTTTATCAAATCCAACACAAGGCTTCCATTGCGGCGCTATCGATCTTCTTAGCTTTCATAGCTAAAGGAGTAAAGTTCGTGTTGTATTTGATTTAGGCGAGAAAGTTTAGAAAGCGCCTATTCACCCCCCCCTAGTCGCCTTTACGGTCCTACAAGTGGTATCAGAGCCGGTTAGCTCTTCTCGTAGATCTTAACCGGTCTTTGGAGCCATGGCGACTGACAAGTACTCAACCAAGCCACATATTTTTGATGGAGTTGACTTTGCATATTGGAAGGCTCGTATGCAAGCATATATCAAGGCTCAAGGGCACGCTATTTGGCTTAAGGTGAAAAACCCTTATGTCGTGCCAGACGATGACGATATGATCACTCCAGATGTGGAGGCCAACAGCAAGGCTCGGAATTATTTGATCCAAGGCCTTAGTCGATCAGAGTTTGAGCGTGTTGCTCACTTGCGGTCTGCTCATGAGATCTGGCGAACTCTTTGTGACTATCACGAAGGGTCCACTGCAATCAAGGAAGTGAGACAGAACCAGCTCAAGAAAGTATACTCTAAGATCGAGCAAAGGCCTGGAGAATCTTTGGATGAGCTGTGGGGAAGATTTTCTAAGATTCTTCATGATCTCCGCGCTGTTGACTTAGTGTTTTCTGAGTCTGAAAATGCACGCCAACTGTTGGGTACTCTTGATGTGAAGGTCTGGGGAATGAAGATCACTTCCATCAATGACAACACTGTCATGAGTGAGCTTACTATGGATAAGCTTTACTCGAGGTTGAAGACGCATGAGATTGATTTTATCTCGCGTCTCCCCAAGACAGAGTCGATGGCATTAGTGGTCGACAAATCCAAGGGTTGTTCTTCTGAGTCACTTGATTGTAGCTCATCTGGTTTTTCATTATCTGCTTTACATTCGTTAAGCGATGAGCAACTTGAGAAAGCGCCGAGGATGACTTGGCCTCCTATCCACCAAATTCACAAAAGCGTATAACAAGGTGAGGAATAGGAGGAGAAGTGGACCTATCACGTGCTTCGAATGTGGTGAGCCAAACCACATTCGTTCGAGATGCCCCAAGCTAAAGGGCAAGGAGGAGAAGGAGACACGAAGACATCCCCAAGAGAGGGATGCAAAAGCCAAGAAGACAAACTATCGGAAGTTTGTCAGCCGGGTTCTTGCCGCTCTAGAAAATGTAAACATGAGCGATGTGGACTCGGAAACGGAGGACGACGAGAGTGACTCTCGTGGTAAGAAGAAGGCTCATGACTTCACTGGCATGTGCTTCATGGCCAAGAACAGCCACAACAACGACTCCTCCAACGATGAGGATCCTTTTAGTGATCCTGATGAGGTATGCCCTTCTATTGCTGACATGAAAAGGGCTTTGGTGCTTGCAGAACAGAAATTGCATAAGCAAGTAAAAATGATTAAGAAGCAGGACATTATGATTGATAATTTGAACCTAGAAGTTGTTAGGCTTAAATCTATTAATCCTGATGATATTTGTGATTCCTGCACTAGCTTGCTTAAAGATTTGACAAGCTTGAAATCTGCTCATTCCTCTGTTACTAATCAACTAAAAGATGCTCTCGATGAACTAGAATCTCTTAAGTCTAGTTCTGCTTGCTTAGATGCCATTTCACTTGATGTGACTGCCATGGAAGCTATTCCTTTAACTTGCTCAAAGTGTGCTTTGCTAGAATTAAAACTGGATAGCTCTTTAAAAGAATTGCAAAAATTTGATGCTAGTCACACATGCAAGAGATGACAGAAATGCTGGTTTACTCTAGAGTTGCATCCTGTGAAAATTGTCCCAAGCTTACAATTGAGATTGAACCCTTAAACAAGACTCTTGAAGAAAAGGCTAAAATTGAAAGATCCATGTCTTTTACTGCTTCTAAGAAAGTTATTGATTCTAACTCTTGTGTTTTGAATGCTGAAGTTGAAACCATGATTAATCAGATTCAAGAGGCATTTAGAGTCAAATTTAAGGAGCAGTTGAATAGGATTAAGGAATCCTATTGTGTGTCTTGTGGGGCCTTCAAAGTGGAAGTGGCCCTTCTTAAGATTAAGCGTAATGAGGTAATCAAGTCTAGCAAGTGCACTAGATGTGAAGGTTTAATTAAAGAGAATGATTACCTCAAGGTGACTCTTGAGAAGTTTTCAAGTGGGAAAAAGAAACTCAACATGATTCTTGATCAATCCAATGTGAGCGTGAAAAATAGTGGTCTAGGTTTCAATCCCCTAGAGCATTCCAAGAAAAACCCACCTAGGATTGCTAGAGTTGTGAAGAATGGTGCATTTGAGCTAGAACCTCCTAAGCCATCAGGGTTGTTTTCAAATCCATTGGTTTTGCTCAAACTCTTTCGGCAAGAAAGGTGCTTTCACTCATTCTGCAGACCTCTCAAAAGGTCGATACCATTGCACCTTACGCAAGAAAGAAGGCCATCTTGTTGAGTTACGCTTAGGAGAGCAAAACTTGAGAGAAAAGAGAGGATGAGCGTCCCGAGATCCATTAGAGGAGTCCTTCTCCGGTGTAGGCTCTAGAGCTAGGCAGTCTGTTTATCGCAACACATATAGGCCTAGATTTGTAGAGAACATTGTAGACTCTTTTGGTGGGTCTAGGCAGCATGTTGGATTAGGACATCGTGAGGAGAGACCACGGGTAGCACCTAAACAGGGGGAGTATCGATCTTTTGGTAGATCGTTTCGGAGAGGTCTAGGTGGTTCTCATGTGCATCCTTATGATTTTATTCCTGATCATGTTTCTGCTGTTTCTACTGCTGCTCCCAGACATCGTGCTTCTCAGTACTGGATTCCTCGATCATTTATCACTAACCCCAGTACTGAGGCACGGATGTTTTCTGATTGTGCTTTTTAGGTCCGTCGTGCGAGGAAGGAGGACATATGGCTTGTTGACTCCGGGTGTTCTCGACATATGACCGGAGATTCTAGATGGTTCTCCTCCCTCACACGTGCATCCGGCAACGAATTGATTACCTTTGGGGATGCTTCTCAGGGACCGTGATCGCAAAGGGCTTTGTCTTGCGTCAACGACAAGTTCATGCTTAAAGACGTCGCTTTGGTAAGTAAGCTGAGGTATAATCTTCTATCTGTTTCTCAGCTGCTTGATGAGGGTCTAGAAGTGAGGTTTAAAAGTGGAGAGTGTAGTGTTCTAGATTCCTCGGGTGAGCTTGTTTTTAAGATCTCCAGATTTGAGAAGATCTTTTGTGCTAATTTCAGTATCTCTTCTGTTTCCAGTCCTAGGTGTCTTGTAGCCTTTGATTCTCATGACCTTGTTTTGTGGCATCGTAGACTTGGGCATATAGGTTTTGATCATTTGTCTAGAGTCAGTTGCAAGGACTTGATTAGAGGTTTGCCCAGGCTGAAGGCTGTTAGAGATCTTGTGTGCTCACCCTGTAGACATGGTAAGATGGTGTCTGCTTCCCACCCACCTCTTACTTTGGTAATGGTGATGGACGGGGATGACTTCTTCACTTAGATCTGATTGGTCCTTCTAGAGTTCATCGGTGGTGGGAAATGGTATGTCTTTGGTGGTTGTGGATGATTACTCCGGTATTCATGGGTTTATTTTCTCGCTTCTAAGGACGAAGCATTTGGATTCTTTAGAGATTTGGTCCTTAGAATTCTTTGTTGACATACCCGAGCTTTAAAAGCCATTAGGAGTGACAATGGGATGAGTTCAAGAATTCTTCTTTTCTACCTTCCTGACCGATAAGGGAATTGAGCATCGATTTTCTTCTCCTAGAGTTCCCAATGAGAATGGTGTTGTAGAAAGGAAGAACATAACCCTTGTAGAGATGGCTCGGACCATGTTAGATGAGCATTCTACTCCTAGGAGATTTTAATGAGGCGATCTCTCTTGCTTGTTATATCTCCAATAGGGTTTTCTTGAGATATGTGGTTGGGAAGAACTCTTATGAGCTTAGATTTGGTCATTCTCCCAAAGTCTCTCATTTCAAGATTTTTGGTTGCAAGTGCTTCATTCTTAAACATGGCAACCTTGATAAATTTGAGTCTAGATGTTTTGATGGCATATTTCTTGGATATCCTGCTCATTCTCGTGGCTATCGTGTTTTTAATGTTGATACTAACAAAATTGTTGAGACTTGCGAAGTCACTTTTGATGCGGCTAGTCCTGGTACTAGACCCGATGCTTCAGGTACACAGGTTCCAGAAATTCAAGGAAGCATCTTCGTCGATGATGACTCTGAGGATGAAGAACCAAACCATCCTCCAGCTACCTCTGAGAGGGGTGGAGAGCCTGCTACTACTACTACTTCAGTTTCAGCTGAGCAGCCTCCTCCTATCCCCACCGACGATCTGAGTGGCTCTGTTCCTACCTCCACAAGTCATGAGGTAGAGGTCATTTCTGCACCAGGAGCACCTCTTCGCATTCAGCGACAACATCCACCTGAGCAGATGATAGGGGATCTCCAAGAGCGAGTCACTCGCTCCAGGTTTATTTCTCCTGATTCTCATGCACATTCTGCATTTGTCGCTTCTTTTGAACCCCGAGATATCACCCATGCTTTATCTGATGCCTCTTGGGTCAATGACATGCATGAAGAGCTTGAGAATTTTGAAAGAAACAAAGTTTGGACTTTAGTTGAGCGGCCTTCTGATTCTCATGTTATTGGAACAAAATGGATTTTTAAAAATAAACAAAGTGAGGATGGGTTGGTTGTTCGCAATAAGGCTAGACTAGTAGCTCAAGGTTATTCTCAGGTAGAGGGCTTAGACTTTGAAGAGACCTTTGCTCTAGTAGCTAGATTGGAAGCCATTCGCATTCTTTTAGCATTTGCAACATCCAAGAGTTTCAAGCTTTTTCAAATGGATGTTAAAGTGCTTTCTTGAATGGTTTCATAGAAGAAGAGGTCTTTGTCAAGCAACCTCCTGGTTTTGAAAATCAAAAATTCCCAAACCATGTGTTTAAACTCTTTAAAGCCCTGTATGGATTGAAACAAGCTCCTAGAGCTTGGTATGACAGGCTTAAGAGTTTCTTGCTTGAAAATGATTTCAAAATGGGAATGGTTGATAAAACATTGTTCACTCTCAGGCATGGCAGTGATTTCTTGTTGGTTCAGATTTATGTGGATGATATTATATTCGGTGGTTCTTCTCATGCTTTGGTGTACAGATTTTCAGATTTTATGAGCAGTGAGTTCGAGATGAGCATGATGGGAGAGCTGATATTCTTCCTTGGTCTTCAAATCAAGCAACTGAAAGAAGGCACCTTCGTTCACCAGAGTAAGTATACAAAGGACCTTCTTCGGCGCTTCAATATGGGAAGCAGTAGGCCAATGTCTACTCCCATTGCTACAACCACCGTGCTGGACCCTGATGAGGATGGAGAGTCCGTGGACCAGAAGGAGTACCGCAGTATGATTGGCTCCCTCCTCTATCTTACAGCGTCGAGGCCGGACATACAATTCGCCGTATGTCTGTGCGCTCGCTTTCAGGCTTCCCCTCATGCTTCTCATCGTCAAGCAGTACGTCGCATATTCAGGTACGTTCAAGATACGCTTGACTTTGGACTCTGGTATTCTTCTTCTTCTGCTCTTTCAATTCGAGCATTTTCTGATGCTGATTTTGCCGGGTGTAGAGTGGATAGGAAGAGTACTTCTGGCACTTGTCATTTCTTGGGCACATCTCTTGTTTCTTGGTCTTCTAAAGCAGTCTTGGTTACCTGATCCACACCGAGGCCGAGTATGTAGTCACGCGCGGTGGTTGCTCTCAGGTTCTCTGGATTTTATCCACGCTGCGAGACTATGGGTTATCTTTGAGAAGTGTTCCTCTTTTCTGTGACAACACTTCTGCAATTAATATTGCCAAAAACCCAGTGCAACATTCTAGGACTAAACATATTGATATTCGATTTCATTTTCTTAGAGACCATGTTGAGAAAGGTGATGTTGTGCTTCACTTTGTAGAGTCTGAGCAACAGCTTGCAGATATTTTCACTAAAGCTCTTGATTCTTCTCGTTTTTCTTTGCTTATGGGAGAGTTAGGGGTTGTTAGTCCTATTGGGCTGTTTTGAGGGGGAAGTTGTTCTTTTTGCATTCATTGTATCATAGTGCATGTTTTATTTCAATTATCTTGCATTGTGTAATAAAATTAGTGGAGCTTTGATCATTATCCTTGTATGACTTGATTTCATATTCTATACCTTGTCATATCAAGTGATAGTCTGCTAGACTTCTTTTATGGCTCTTCTTGTTCAGCTTAGCTTTTGCCTTGCTAGCTTTGTATCTGTGAGCAATTCGAATCAAATCATGTCTTGTTGGATCTTGTGACTAGTTTGCTCTAGTGATCCTCTTATGATTCTTGCCATGTCAAATAGGTTGAATTGAGTCTTGAACTTATTTTGAGATGAAAATGAGCTTTTTATCTTCTTAAGTCAAGCAAATAAAAAATAAGATTTTATGTGCGAAAAAACTGATCTCACCAATCCTTTCTCATGAGACGGCTTGCCATTGCACTAGGCATGAACTCAGGGGGAGTTTTGGATGACCTAGATCATTCTTTTAAGCTTATCGCTTGAGATGGTCGCGGCAAGGCTTGAGATCTAGCACAGTAAAGAAAATCCTTTTTAGGAAAATGCTCAAAAAGGGCTAAGTGCTTGAGTTTTGCTTCAAAAGTGTACTCTTATTGCTCAAAATGCCTCAGTTCTTGTTTTGAGACTCTTTTTACTTATAGACATGGCTTGACTCATTTGTGGTTGCTGTTAGTGAAACTATGATATTGAGCAACCTTTCTTGGTTTTAATTCTGTTAATCTCAGATAACTGTTATCTTGTTTTTAGCTTTGCAGTACATGTTTTGCCATGATTGAATATAGCGTCTACTCTTTTTATAGCTTGGTATAATACTTGTATTGTCTACATGTATAATGGTTATGGCTCCTTTTTACTAAAGTTCAAAAATAAAGTCATTCCTGCATGCTCTTTCTTTTCCCATGCATCTTGATGAATTCATTGTCAAAGGGGGAGAAAGATTGTGAAGAAAATGCTGTTTGGAGCTTTTGGTTTCATACTTAAGGTTTAATATAAAAGAACTTCATAAAATAAAAAATTGAACCTTTTGAAAATTTGTGATCATAGTGAGTTAAGTCTTTTGGTTCTATTGCCTTTTCCTGATTTCATTTGCAATTGAAGAAGACTCACAATGATCAAAGGTCAAATAGAACAATTGTCTTTCATTTGGACCTAAGTGAGATTTTTGGCTACTTTCTGGAAATTGAATCCTTTGGTGCTTCCATGCTTTATCTCACTTGCTTATACTATTCTGAAGCCAGCTTGGTCGGTTCCTAGGCTTTTTCTTGCTTATGGACCAAGTTGTGCCTTTATGCAGCAACGAAGTTTTTACTTTTCATTTCGAAAAACCACATTTTCTTGAAAATTGCCAATGTGTTCATCAAGGGGGGAGATTGTGGATATCGTGAGGATATGTGCACGATCTCAGGATGATGAGTCAATTGGCAATGGCGTTGTTGGTTTGCAAAATCTCGCGTTTTCGGGTTTGCTCCAAATTTGTCGGACCACGCGGTCCGATCGGTTGTGTCGGCGGTCGAGGCCTTGTGGGAGGTCCGACCGGCCATGCTGGCCGGTCCAACCGGTAAATTGAAAAGTGGTTTTTGGAGTGAGCCAAAAATAGGTTGTGCGAGCAAGTGAGGAGTCTCTGGATGTGGTCACATCATTTTGGAGCTCCAGTCAAAAGTTCTATTGAGTTGAAAATTCCGAAGGTTTGATTTTCATTTGGAAATTTGGCTAAGTCCTTTGGCGGTCCGACCGCCGTTGTGGGATCGGTCCGACCGGCCTGAAATCGGTCGGACCGGCCTTGTGGGGCGGTCAGACCGCCGATGACTTGGAGGTTAGCCAAGTTTGCATTGAGTTGTATTGATTGTGTTTTGTGTATGGAGTTCAATGCTTTATTGTTGCATATTGCATTGCGGAGCTAACGTGAGTCAAGTTGTGAAGAACTTGTTCCCGGAAACGGTTTGTTTGTCTATTCTTTGTGCGGTGGCTTGCAGTCAACGGCGTCAGCGGTGAGGTGGATCGGGACTACGCTTGGAGAGCTGAGGTCCAGAACGATCATGGATACCGGGTGAGGTCGTGTGACTCGAGCATGGTGCAGAATGGGCAAGATGGATCGAACAGGTAGTTCGGTACAGCTGGTTGGATCAGGTGGTGCGGATATCGGTGCGAATCTCTAGGAGGTTCGATGGGATTCGGACAAGAAAGGCTTGGCGACGTGATGAGAACTGCTGATCAACCTACACGTGGTGAAGCAGGCGATTGCTTCAATAGTTATGTGTGTGTGGGTCCCATGTGTATTTGGGTCCCAAAAGTGAAACCCTAGGTCTCTAGTATAAATAGAAAGGGGGGAGATGGAAAACCCTCTTAAGCATTCATTTTGGCCCCTTCTTCCTTTTTCTAGGGTTTGGAGGAGAGGAGAGGAGAATCTAGGGTTTGGAGAAATTGTGAGTGTGCTCCTTGTGTGAGCTCTTGTCCTCCTGTGTGGAGAGGCTTTGTAAGCATCTAATGTGATCAAACAATCTTGTGATGCTTAATTGAAAGATCAATTGTCCCCTTTGTGTTCTTCTCTCTTTTGGATGATTTTGGTGCTTCCTTGATTCAAAGGTTTATGCTTGGTCTCTTGGCCTACTTTATCTTGCTTTGATGTGTGGGAATACTCCTAGAGTCATCTAGATCATCAACCCCCCACAAGCAAGTCTTGAATCAAGAATTTCATATTTCTAGGTTTGTGCACTTCTTTGGTAAAATCTTGAGAGATCGATTCAGCGAAGTGGATCTGACGGATCGTCGCTAGAAATAGGTCTCTAATATCATTAGGGAGGTGTGCTCGAAATTTGGTCAAGTTTCATTGGTTGAATCAAAAGTTGGATCAAATTTCGTTTTGGGATTTGGATTGAGTTTTGATCTTTGGGTGAACCGGTCGACCGGTTTGGCAACGGCGGTCCGACCGCTTTTCTGACCGCTAATGCTCGCGGGTCGAACCGATATCCACCGGTCCGGCCATTGGTTGACCGTCGGTCCGACCGCCGTGGTAGCCGGTCGGATCGCGAGCACCAGATTCGATCTGATGAGTTCTTTTCTCCATTTGTGTCGTGTGGTTGAGGGGTTTATCAAATCCAACACAATGCTTCCACTGTGCGCTTACTGATCTTCTTAGCTTTCATAGCTAAAGGAGTAAAGTTCGTGTTGTATTTGATTTAGGCGAGAAAGTTTAGAAAGCGCCTATTCAACCCCCCCCCTAGTCGCCTTTATGGTCCTACAACATATCCCCACGATATCCACATGGAGACATCCCTATGACTAGTCTTCCACTCTAAGTGTGCATGAGGCTGTTCATGAAGCACCAAAGGGTCCAATTACTCGAGAAAGAGCCAAGCTTATAAACCAACATGTGCTTTTGTTTCTTAAAGAAATTCCTATTGACTTTCATTCGAAGGGGATACTACCTCCTGTAAATACATTGTGTATTCTAAGGTTTGAACATTGTGAAGCCTTTGGAACTGAGAGAGGGGAGGGAGGTCGGAGCCAAAGGAATGGAGGAGAACCATGTAAGATCAAGGCAGGTCCACCACTAGGTTTGTTGTCGCAACCAAGTCCACGACTAGGTCCGTTTTCACTACCAGGTCCACGACCAGGTCTTGACCGAAGGTTGTAGTCGTCGTCGAGGCGAGGAGCGTTGGTGAAGTCTACGATTAGATGCTGCCATGCAGCGCTAAAGGAGAAGGTCCAAGCAGCCTAAGACTTAGAGAAAGAAACCAAACCGCGTGGAGGCCCAATGTGTGAACAGTACTTAGTGTGAACAGTACATGCTATGAATAGTAAATTCAAACACTATGTTTAGATTAGGAGTTGGATTCGGAATCCTTTGACCGAATCAATTATGAGCCGGTCCTAGGCCTTGGTGCATGAGTTAGGGGAGACACCATAAATACCACCGTGACCTTCCCTGTATCCCGTAGACCACGTTTAATCTATTATTTACCGAACAACATATGCTTGTTTCTCCTGTTGTGCTCATTGCTAAAATAGCGAGAATTGGGGGTCAGAATCGGGGGTTGTGCTTGCTTTTTCCGTTGGGAATTGAGGGTTCAGCGATCTTTGCTTTGTGGTCAGCGAGGATCCAATCAAGTGTGTGTTTGGATGAATTTTGCAAAGAGCTGCAAGTCTGTGAATTGGTGTGAGGGATCAACTAGTGGTTTGTCAGGATACACAAATTATCAAGAGGTTTTACATCGAGAAGATCGGGCACCCCTCATCAGATGGTTTTCGGCGAACGATAGTGGCTTGGCGGCGGCGAAGGGTACCGGTGGCTAGAGAACGCTATTGCGAACTCAATGAGCTTCTCACTGGTGGATGGAGGTGATGGTGGCGGTCGGTGGCAAGGTATTCTTTGAAGAAGCGTCGGCTATTGTCGGCGACGAGCTCTAGTGATGCTCTGACGGCGCGAAGGGGTGCTGGAGGTAGAGCTCACGACAGTGGACCCAAAGATCGATCCAACGTCGACAGGCGTTGACGATGGTGGTGCAATTTGAAATCAAAGAGCTCCGATGATAAAACCTTAAAAGTTCGATTTCGGCGGTGCTATAGGGTTTCAAAGGTGGAGAGGGTTGGGGTTTTGGGATGCGAACGAAAAGGTGAACCTCGGGGTCCCTTTTATAGGGCCTGAGTGCGTCGGGTTGGCAAGATTCCAATTCGCGTTTGAAACAAACACAGTGCAATCTTGGAGATAGGGAGAGATATGGGATAAGATTTTGTTAGTTTTGGATGTAGAGAGATAAATGATTTGAAAACCATATCGCTATGGGATTGTTTCCATTGGAAATGTTGTTGTCATACAAAGCTCTGTTGGACCGTAAAGGCGACTAGAGGGGGGGTGAATAGGAGCACGCTCACTTTTTCACAAATTATGAACTCAATACAATTTCACTCCAGTAGCTATTAGAAAGCTATGAAGATCAATATACCAGTACAGCGGAAGACTAGTATTGAATCCAATTAAACCCCTAAGCAATGCTACAAAAATCAACTAAGATTGCAAAGATTCACATCACGGCGGTCGGCAGCTGGACCCAATCGGTCGGACCGATTGCGGGCGATCGACCGGCGTTATCTTGTGATCGGACCGCTCCAAAATCGGTCGACCGGTGATGATGGCGATCGGCCGACTCGAACCGATCTGCAATGATAAAATCGGCCGATGACGAAGTTGCAATTAGGTGAAACTTTTGATTCTCAACTCTAATCTTTATGAAACTTTGCACACACCTTCTATATGCTATTGAGGACCTATTCCAATCGAATATTATGATAATTCTTGGAACGATCTTGAGCAATTGCCAATTGATTAACGAAGGTCTAAAGCAGGGCAAGAACGAAAACTTGATCCTAAAGCTTGTTCGTGAGAGATTGATGATCAAGATGATGCTAGATAGATTCACACATATCACAGCAAGCTAATTCACGTGAAAGAATCAATCACAAACTCGCGGATCAAAGAAAGCCCTAAAAACACGAAATTGAAAGCAAGAACGAAAAGAGACTTATCTCAAGCAAACCTTGCATAGATTGATTTCGTGATTGTTCTCGGATTACATCCACACCATCATGGATCGTGGACAATCAAAGATCACGAAATTTACCACAAACCATCAAGAGCCCTAGCCTCCACCTCAACTCCCCTAAAGACAATTAGGGTTTTGAAACATAAAAGGCGAGAGAAAAGAGCTCGATGGTGCAGCCACCACCTCCCCCTATTTATAGTGGAGGCCTAGACTCCTAGGGTTTGACTCCATTGGGCTCCGTTAAGGCTCACTAACAAGCGGGTCACACGCGCACGCCAAAGCGCCGTCTTTAACCTTTGACCTAAACCGCTTCACCATGCGCCATGGATTCGCCAATAGGTCACCCTTGTCCATCTTGTGTCACGCTTGAGTCGTTGACCTCACCCGGCATCGTCGATCGTTCTGGACCTCAACTCTCCAAGTCTAGTCCCGATCCTCCTCGCCGTTGACCGTCGTTGACCACCAAGCAACCTGCACAACCACAGACAAGCAAACACGAATTCGGGAACAAGTTCTTCACAACTTGACCCATGTTAGTCAAAACATGCATCATGCAAACCATATACCACGATACCAATGACTTTGACCTAACCAATCAACATCGCCACGAAGTTGGCCGACGTTCAAGTCAATACCGGTCTGACCGCTCCATGTGAGCCGGTCGGACCGCCCCTTGGCCGGTCGGACCGCTCCCTGTGAGCCGGTCGGACCGCCCCTAGGGACTTAGCCGAAATTCAAACTCCCAAAAACCGAAACCTTCTGGAAACTTAAATCCAATAGAACTTCTTACTGGAGACTCCAAAAATCATGAGACCAAGTGCATTGGGATCCCCTCACTTGCCTACAACACCTATTTTTGGCCCAGCTTGTTTTGACCACTTTGGTCACCGCCGGTCCGACCGCCCCACATGGCCGGTCCGACCGATTTGGGACCGGTCGGACCGCCGTACAAGGACCGGTCGGACCGCCCCTGTCCAGAATACCTGTAGCTTTGTCGAAAACACGTGAAACTACAAACCGTAAACGCCATTGCCAATTGTCACATCATCCTAAGATCTGGAGCATATCCCCATGAAATCCACAAGCTCAAAGAGACATCAATGGCAGCAGCAGTTGAGGCTCACGCGGAGAAGATGACGACCTCGCGGCAGGGCCCACCAGTCAGAGGGAGCGGAGGGGCGAGCGACGCGGGGTGAGCTGCGCACGCGGAAAGGCCGAGCGGGCTGGGTTGCACAGTGAAAGGATTCGGTCGGGTGAATAGGGTTTCGGCCCAAAGCATTTTCTGAGAATTTAAATTACTTTTTCTTTTTAGAAATTATAGAAAATGCAAATGGCAAATAGAAAATAACAAATGAACTCGAAAAAATTCTGTAAAAATCTAGAAAATATATCCAAGCGCATAGAATCCAAATAAAATAGTTTTGACAATTATTGATGTTGACATTAATCATATTAAATTGTTTTTGATACTGAATGTCCATATTAAGCTTTATTAAAATGGAAATAAAATCTCTTGGGTGATTTTTCATAAGGCTAAACTACTGAAAAGATTTTTAAAGCTTAGAAAATTGGGATGTTACACGCTCCCCCTCCGGTGACGGTCACGAGCAACCGAGTTAGGGTTAGTTTTATTGGTTTATCAAGCCCTGCGACAATAGGGGCGGCGAGAGTGCCATTCGGCGACGGGAGAGGTGGGCGGTGCAATGGCAAGGTGCATCCAACGATGAGGACATCGATTAAATTAGGTTTTGGTAGCGGTGGTGGCAAAGGGGCAAAGGCGTCGTTGTAGAGGTAGGTAGCCCAAGCTGTGGGAGTAGCAAGGCATCATCAACGTTTTCCACATGTTACGATTTAAGATATTCAAGGAGGTGGGGTTTGCTGGGAGCCGGCAAAGGTTGGAGGCAACAACAGGGAAATCGAAGGTAGTGGTGGGAGTACCCACTCACAGACACGGTAAAGGCGGTGATACTACTACCGAGACAACGGTGGGTCCGAGGTAGTTGGTGGTGACGGTTAAAGATGAGGTAGGGGTGTGGCAAGGAAATGGAGCAATAGTTTGGTGCCAGCGATGATAAAGCAGAGGCATTACATATCTTAACTCCCAGTGGGTTTGGCCTCCTCTTGGCCTGGCCACGTCATCCAGACGATCTCGGCGGAGCGCCTCATGCGAGCGGATGCCGCGAGCGCGTCTACACGGTCGGTGGGCCCTACAGCCTCACGATTAGGCGGAACGACGCAAAGCGTGTCGCGTGCTCATGCCCTCCGCGAGACACGCGTCCATGTGGGGCCCGGTTCCGCACGTACCTCTCCACACCCTTGGCAGAGCCGCGCGTACGTGCCCGCGCCGGATGGCGTGGGTGGTCTTCTAGTTGCGTATTGAGGGTGGTGGGTGGCGACATGTGCTCTGTAGTTATTACAAAGTTCATTGTGCACAACTTCCTTGAAGCTCTCGTGTTCTTCTTCCCTGTAAGGGCAAATTATCTTTATACACAAAAAGGCTTCACCTCTGATGAAGACACACCTAGATCTCACAAGTAACATACTTTTCTTTTCTTCGCCTCTACCCACGCTTTATCTGCCTCCTCTTACGACCACGCGCTTAGGACAAACACGCTGATGATCTGGACCCAAATGCCCTCACTCTCTCGTCCCCGCGTGTCAACCACTCAAGCGATAAACGCAGCAGTGAAAATCCCACCCGCTGGTCTACGCACCAGCAGCGCAGTACGGTATTCTTAACCTCCAAGACACGCCAACGTTTGCCTGACATGCTGGCCCCACCAGTCATCAACCCCTTACCTTAGCCGCCTCAAACTCCGCCGGTACGGATAGCAGCAGCGACGCACGTCCAGAACAATCGTGCCGGGAACCCAAACCCGAACCCGTCACGCAACATTCCACTCTCACGTCACCGACAGGTGGGCCAAAAGAATCATTGACCCCAGATGTCAGTGTTATAAAGCGGCCTACCTGCAGGCGCGGGGCTTTCCAGGTCCAGCTCGTCGCCTGTTATTACAGCCCGTAAATTATAATTCCACATTATTTTTTCTCCATTTGTAGTTCTTTCTTTCTATCTTTCTTCTTCTTTCCCTCGCCTCGCTTCGCCTCTCCAAATAAAAACGCCCGAGCTTACCAAACCAAACCCTAGGTTTCGATCCGATTCGATTCAACCCGGCGTGTTGCTTCGATTGCGATTGCACGCGGGATTGGATCGGAGGTTGCCGCGGCGGGATGACGATACCGAGCGCGGAGGGGTTCCTTCCGACGGCGAGCTGCCTCCCCTGCACGGCTGAGGAGGAGCGGGAGGCCGTAGCCGCCCTGACACGGGAGGCCGAGGCGAATGTCAAGGACGGAGATCTCCGTTACCTCGTCTCCCAGAGGTCGGTCCGGCCCCCCTTCTGGCTTGTTCCTGTGATTTTTTTTCTGAGCATTTATGCTTGCGCGTGGAATCGGTTCGTTTTTCCGGGCTTTAGGTGTGGAGGTGGTGCGGATCTTGCGCGGGGGAGTAATATAGGGTTTGAATTGGGGCTGGGGGATCGGACGCTCAGCATTTGGCGCGTGATGTGGACTCGCGATCGATCTAGGAGTGTTTGGGGCTGGTTGTCGTAGGGGCAGTAGAAGTATTGATCTAATCCTGATGCACTCGTCGATATTCTTTGTAGCATTTGAGGAATCGGGGGTTCGGAAGGGTGGTGGATGGTGATTTCAGGCAGTTTTTTTTTTGGTGTTGGGAGCTGCTGATTTAGGAGGGGCCTGGACTCAGTTCTGCATGACCTGATTCGCCACGCGGGTTGTAGTGGCGCTATACGATGGCTCGTTACTGTGAGGGCAGTCTGTTTGGTTATTTCCTTCTCCTTTTGAGCTCAGCTCATGTGTATTGGTGTCTGATGATGCATTGTGTAATAGGTGATAGGTGAGGGATTGTAATTACGATAATGTAGAATGCAAGTCATCCATTTACCTGTTGGCTGAATAGGCATTCTGTCTGGCCCTGCAATTATGGTTGAGGTGAATGTAAATGGGCTATTCATTTCCTCCTGGACTTCTGCGTATCGGTCATGCATTGTGATGTTTGGTTGCCAATCATCGGATCTGGTATAAAGCTGAGGAATGCTAAATCAAAGGAAATCAATTTGCATGCACTTTGCAGAACTATTAACAGCCACCCCTACCCCTACACATATTTCAACCTAGGGTGTTAATTCATGGAAAAACCTGGAATAAACTGCGGGAAATTAAAGACTCTATTTATATTCCCAAGTGGCCCCTTGTTCCCTTTCCCATCAGCTAAACTTCGAAAGTTTTGATTCTGACCACTCTGCTCACTTGCACTGTTGATTCCCAGTACTGTAATGCCCCCTAACTGGAAGGCATGTAGTGAATATAACATATGCCTTCAGTCACCTTTTGAAATTCGCATCTACACACCCGAATACTTCTGTGATCGCAAAATATACATACATTTATGTGGGTGTGTACAGTTGTTTACATGTTTGATTTGCTCATCAATTAGACCAAGTAAATGAGCTATGATGAGATCTATGTCTTTCAATATTACTGTGTGAATTTTACATACAGTGACATCCAACAGATTGGTGTAGGAATTCGCTACTGCTGTTAAAAATTACGCAAACTAATGTGTATCACAATATATATATCTGTATTGTCCAAAACAATCCAATCTGCAATGTCATATCTGCATTGCACTTATTGTAACTGTAAATATCATATCTGCATTGCTCTTAGGAGTTGGCATTTCCTGTTTGAAGTTGAAATATTTAAGCCATCTGCTTTTCATTTCAAATGGTAGTTTTGCACATTTTTAAGCCCGTGATGTGGTTATTCAATTACACTGTGTAAATATCGCAGCTGGTGGAGCAACTGGCAACGGTACGTGGGCTTAATCAGTTTTGAGGAGAATGACACTGACATGCTTCCTCAAGCTACAAGTAGACCTGGAGAGATTGACAACTCGAAGCTTGTTTTGGAGGAAACAAGCAGTGGCAGTGAAGAGCCTGAGCTTCAAAGAACCTTGAGAGATGGTGAGGACTACACTTTGGTGCCCCAAGAAGTTTGGAGGAAGCTATATGAATGGTATGCAATGTTACATAAATTATGCATTGCTTTTTTTGGTAGTTCCATGTAACTCTACTTAGTAGCAGAAAATTCGGTAGACCACCTCTGTTATCCTGTTGACCCTTTTTGTTGGCAATTAGTTGTTGCCCTGTTATTCTTCTTTTGCTTGTTGTTACTAGTTTAGAACCATGATTTGCTAACTATGCTACAACATGAGTTAAAAGTTAGGATGGCTTTTTATTAGATTATATGTAAGATCTTCATTGATTTATGTGGCATAGTTATGTCTTTCCTGGAGTAACATGGACTTGACCTTAATGTCCACTGTATTTTAGAATATTTTTCTTCAATCACATTGGCTAGTAGCCTAGTCATACAATGAGACCTCACAAGGCATGCAGCGTTCTTTTTGGCAAAGTCTTACTTTTCCCTCTTTTTTGGTGATGTGTGAAAGTTTTTGGGGGTGGGGGGTTGAAGGAGTTGTATATAGTATTTCTTGCAGCTGATTTATGGATTTTCATCTATTATAGCACTTGGCCTTGCGAGATATAGTTTCGATTTGATAGTTTACATTATGTATGTAGTATTGCTTGCAGCTGATTTGTGGATTGTCATCTATTGTAGCTGTTTCCCATGTGATAGATAGTTTCTACTTGATAGTTTACATTATGTTGTCTTTGGCATCGTCTGTTATTCATTGGGCATATGACTACTTTCAGGTATAAAGGTGGACCGGAAATCTCTAGAAAAGTAATTTGTGATAACCCAACTTCCAAGAGTTACATAGTGGATGTCTATCCCCTCCATCTAAAACTAACTGATGAAAGAGACAGCTCAGAGAGGATTATCAGAATAAGTAGAAAGGTAAAGTGACATTAATTTATTGCTTTTGATATAGTGCTCCGTGTGTAAATATCCATCGGCAGTGCAAATGAAGCTTCTTCTGATATGTTTTTGATGTGCGATAGATGATTAGTTTGAACAGACCAGTAGGTTACAGTAAATTACTAGTTGGGCAGTCACATGAAACAGAAAATCAGTTATTTATTGTATTCCTTGAGGGTATGAAATAAGACAAAACCAGAATCTCTTCTTTGTGATAGTGCCACACAAAAAAAAATCTCAATACGGCTCATCTTTCTTTCCCTTATCATTGGTATCTCCTGATTTTGTCTGCTTGAACACTAGTTGGGAATTGTCCAATTGGGATGTTGATACTTTTGACTAGCCATTGGTGAAAGAAAAAAAACACTGGCCGAAGGTGAAAGAAAAAAAGAAAAGCTTTGTTACAAGCTGGATGTGAAATGGCAACTGCTGTGGGTGTTGGTTTTATTAAATAGTGCATGCAATCATTTTTTTTCTATGAGCTACTTTTCTTAGTACTGCTGTTCAGAATTCAGCGAGAGTCAGAAGAATTTCCTGGTTAACAATTATATTCTTTGTGCAATTGATTTATTTTGTTGATATCCATATTTTGATGCTTTCAGGCCAAAGTTCATGAGCTTTACAGAATGGTTTGTTTACTTATCTCTGTAGAGCAGTCTAAGGTATAGGCATTATCATTTATTGTATGTGATATATTGATGCCTTTTATCCGTAGTGGAGCCCCAACACTAGTATGCTAATGTTTTCCATTCTTTGCTCCGTTTTGCTTTAATGGTTCAGATCCACATCTGGGATTATTACCAAAAGACAAAGAACAAGAAGTTGACCAATCTCAATGAGACTCTAGAAGAAGCTCAACTTATGATGGATCAAGAGGTATTATGTTCATTCACATTTTTTTTGGTTGAAACCTGTGAAGCTTTCCTTTATGTTCATCAATGAGATCGTTGCGCTCTTATGCTGTGTTTCCTTGCATCTCTTTCTCCTATGGTCTCTTGTTGCATGTCACCTCTTTGTGCATGAATATTGGATCTGCAATTTAAGTAGTAATAAAACCCTCAAATCTTGCTTCTTTTGTTATGCTACTTTACATTTGCATTTGGTTAGCTATCTTATGGTTGACACTAGAATTGTTTTGAATGAATGAAGTTGGCTCTTTAGTCTTTATTAGAAAACTCCGCTTTTTAGCTCTGTGTTGTGAACTTGGGATATGGGTATCTAGTGTAAATTTTTTTATGCTGGGCTTGAATGAACTTGTCTGGTAGGGCTGATGCTCGCTATCTGTTCTATTCATGGTACCACTGCTTGTGGCTTTATGAAATTGTCCCGAGGCATGATATACCCTTCGTTTGATGGCAAGCCTGTAACATCTTTGCTATTTTTTTGGCTGAAAGTTGTTCCATGTGTTATGCTTGCAGATTCTCTTGGAAATGAAGGCAGATAATACCTGGAATTCGGATCTCTCTACGAGTTCCACAAATAATGAGTTAGCATTAGTTCCATTGGAACCCTCCACATCATCATTTTCAATTGCTGGAGGCCCCACCTTTTCAAATGGTTATTCATCTGGAATTGGTTCTAGTTTTTCACAAGATAATAGCTTTAATCCTTTACCAAGGGACACAGAAGATGGGTATACTAGTTTCAGCAATGGAACAAAAGATGACATCCATGGATTGAGCGGGTTACATAACTTGGGTAATACATGCTTCATGAGTAGCGCCATACAAGCCTTGGTTCATACACCTCCATTGGTAGAGTACTTTTTGAAGGATTACAGCCAAGAAATAAACACGGAAAATCCACTTGGGCTACAGGTACGAGCTCTTATTCCGAACTTATTAAAGATTAATAACTTACATGATGATGCTGTTGATGATATTTGAGGATTTTTTTTTATTGTGCAGGGTGAACTTGTAATAGCATTTGGAGAATTGCTGAGAAAACTTTGGTCGGCTGGTCGAACTTCTATTGCTCCACGTGCATTTAAGTCGAAACTTTCTCGTTTTGCTCCACAGTTCAGTGGATATAATCAGCATGATTCTCAGGTTGGTGTTCTGAACGTTAATGAATCTCCAAATGTTTAGTCAATTTTTAGCTTGGTATTGGTTTTGTTTATTCTAATCGTGATAATGCCAGAATTATAGTTGTGCTTCTCCAGTGCATATTTCTTTGCAGCTTGTTATCCTGCAGTGTGTCATGTTGTATATATTAGGAATCCTCTTCTATTTTACCTCCCATAGATAAATCCCAAATCACGATGTCCTATCTTCTGAACAAAATATGCCCGCTTTTCAACATGGTCTGTGTGCTTTCATCAAGCATGCATCCTTTTGGTCATCAATACCAGATTGCTTTTTTGTTTACTTCGCATCATTTGCGACCCTGTCTTTCTGAAGCATGTATCCAACTCCATTACAGCCTGTTTTATTTGTAGGCCCTTTACAGTAATTACCTTATCTTTTACAATCATTATCATCTCCTTTACAGTCAGGTGACATTTCTTGAATGTATACATCTCATCTTTTTCACTTAAGCACCCCTGTTGTAGCAGGGTAACCATTTCTTGCTTTTCTAATTCTGTTAAATCTGCTTCCCTGCTTCACTGCCTTCAAGAATTTGATACTTAGCTCCATATAAGTCTGTTGATAGTGTTATAACATGTTTTCTTATGAAGCTGTGCATCGCAAGTTTGCAGCTACCCAATGCTTTTTAGGTGTCATGTATCATGCTTTTCAACTTGTTAGTGCCTTGTCTCATACAGCTATTACTGTACCTCAATGTGTTTGCATATGTTCTCTTTTATTTACGTGAATTTTTATAGTTTTTGTTTGGTCACACTTTGTTAAAGGTGTTAGTCCTCTTCTTATGTTGGTGTTACCCCTTTCCTACAGGAGTTGCTTGCATTTTTGTTGGATGGTATGCATGAAGATCTTAACCGCGTGAAAAAGAAACCATATATTGAAGCAAAGGATGCGGATGGTCGTCCTGATGAAGAATTTGCTGAAGAATGCTGGAATTACCATAAAGCTCGAAATGACTCCATAATTGTAGATAAGTTCCAGGTCAGTAATCTTTCAAAATTGCACAGTTGATTATGCATGTGTACATGTGGAGGAAATAATGTGAATCTGAATTCATTTTTTAGTGTTTCCTTTTAAAATGGTTCCCTACCCTTGGTTGCTGTTTAGGCATATGATAATAAAAGGAAAATGAGCTCAGTAACACCAAAATGATGCGTAATGACAGAACACACGAAAGTTGGTCACTGCTAGATGTCACTAGAAAACTTGTTTGTGTAGCACTATTGGCTGTTATTTTTCCAAACTTGAACAAAAAGCGTTACTTCAATGGTTCAATCTACTATTCGTATTGGTTACTGCTTTTGCAATTTATATCTTTTAAATCTAGTTGCAGAAGGTTATGAAATTTCATCCTTTTCTTTTAACAAGACAGTACATCAAGATTCAAGATTTATCCGGGAATTTGGTCGACATATTACTGGCTACTTACAGTAGACTGTAGATAGTTTTCCTTGGTTGAATGTTTGTCAATTTATTATTAGTTGTCAAAAAGATTATCTAGTTGCCAGCGTGGTATTAAGCTATGCCCTGAAGGCCTGAATTAATTTGTCTAGGATCGTGAGCTTGATTATGGATTATTACTCGGTAGATTGCATGAACATAGAAAGACCTCTGAAACATTGGTGAGTATATGGTCAGTAATAATGGAAAATGCTGCATGCAAACAAATTAATACCCATTAATGAGTTCAAGATTGGTGGGTGCCTTCTGGTGGTGCTGAGCAAGGTTGGTGTTTTCAAAACTATATCAGGGAACGGGATAAAGGAAGTGATAAAGAGTAAAACATACACTTTCAGTTATCCTGCACTCTGCTTGAATTCTAGAATGTTGTACATATTACTTTGCATTCCTTTTTTTGTTCTTGTTTGTCAACATGATATTTGCACTATTTTTGCGTTCTCTGCTGTAACCATCAATTGTTTGTTTGATGTTTCAGGGACAATACAAATCCACCTTAGTCTGTCCAGCTTGTAACAAAATATCTGTTACCTTTGACCCATTCATGTATTTGTCACTACCACTGCCCTCAACAGCTACTCGAATGATGACTATAACTGTATTTAGTGGTAATGGTGATGCTCTCCCCATGCCTTATACTGTGACGGTACAAAAAAACGGAGTTTGCAGAGACCTTAGTAAAGCCCTAAGTGATGCATGCTGCCTAAAAAGTTCTGAGACATTGTTAATTGCAGAGGTAAAATTCACGTCTGCCTTTTTTTGCATCTTAAAAGCGTAGGCTTTTTCAGCAAATAAATAACTAAAGTTGTGCTTATATTCTTCAGGTATATGATCATCGGATTTACCGTTGCTTGGTGAATCCGTTGGAGCAACTTTTTGGTATAAAAGATGAAGATCAGCTTGTTGCCTATAAGCTTCCTGTTGGCCATGAAAAACTTTTGAGGATAGAGATCCTGCATAGGAAGGTGGATAGGTGAGCTCGTAATAGTGCATCTGGATGACTGCATATGCTGAAAATTAATTATGATGTTAGCAAGGACCACGCAAATGTTGTTATTTAATTTTAGTGTACAATATTTTCCTCTTATGATTTACAATCTGTCATTACTATGGGTGATGATTTCTTCTTGGAGTTATGCATTACAGTCCTGCACATGATGGATTTTATGTTCTGTTAGTACAATTTTTTGTGCTGATTGAGTAATAATTTAGTTGCAGCCGACATTATAAACTGCGGACAATTTGCGATTTCGTACCTCATATTTTGTGTCATCTTCTTTGATGGTTGTATTTGTTCTTTATACTGGTAATGTTCTTGTCAGAATTACTTGTACCTGAAAGCACTCATATTTTATGTCTTGTATTTGCACTTTCTTACCTCATATTTTTTGTCTTGTATTTGTTCTCCAAATATATGCTTAAATGTTGATATGTGTTTGTTCATCAACACAGAAATAATCCTGAGCCCCAGTTTAATGTTACTCGGAAGCTCATTGGAAGCCCTCTTGTGACTTGTATTCCTAGTGACTCCACAAGAAAGGCTGATATTTATGCGGCTGTCTCTGCGGTTCTGTCTCCATTTGTACGAGCAAAAGTACATATTTCAGATGAGAGTGCAGTCAAGTTGAATGGCAACGGGCCAAGTCTGGATGCTATTGTACTGACGGATAATGGCGCCTCCAGTGAGAAGGATCTTTCTACATCAAATGCGGATGAAGAAGCAGCTGATGATGAGCTTTTGCCGTTTCAGCTTTCCTTGACTGATGAAAAAGGTCTTATGAGAAATCCTATAGATGCAGATTCTAATCGTGTTTTGGGGATAGCCATGAGGTTACTGATGGACTGGTCTGATAGAGAACATGAAATATATAACTTTAAGTACATGGATGATCTTCCTGATGTCTTCAAGGCTGGATTTATGTCAAAAAAAATCAGGCAAGAAGCAGTCAGCTTATTTTCATGCTTGGATGCTTTTCTGAAGGATGAACCTCTAGGCCCTGATGACATGTGGTTAGTATTATTTTCCTGTTCTTTGTTGACTGATATTGGCAAATTGCCCTGTTTTCCCACAAAGGAAACAACCTTTCTTAATGTTTGATGGCTTGCACTGCTGCCTTGCCTATCTGAGCAGGTACTGTCCTGGCTGCAAGGAGCACAGACAAGCCAGCAAGAAACTTGACTTGTGGAGGTTGCCTGAGATATTGGTAGTTCATTTGAAAAGGTTCTCGTACAGTCGGTATATGAAGAACAAGCTGGATACCTTTGTGAACTTTCCAATCCACGATCTCGATATGAGCAAGTACGTGAAGCACACATCAATAGACCAGTCCCCCATGTATGAACTCTATGCAGTGATCAATCATTACGGTGGTATGGGTGGTGGTCACTACTCTGCGTATGCAAAGGTACTTGGACCTACAGTGTGATATATGTTTTCCATCGCTACTTGGACCAACATTGTGCTATATGCTTTCCATCGCTACTTGGACCTACATTGTGCTATATGTTTTCCATTGCTGTTTGTCTTGCATATATTTTTACCTTTTTGGATGTTCACTTGAAGGCTTTCTGAAATTCCTTTGCTGTCCATTTTGCGCTTGCAGCTAGTAGAAGAGGACGGTTGGTATCATTTTGATGACAGTCATGTTTCCTCTGTTAATGAAGAGGAGACCAGGACATCTGCGGCTTATCTGCTTTTCTATCGACGCGTTGATGGCAATTCATGTACAGTGTCTAAAGATGTTCCAGTGGACACTGATATGGTTGATTCACTGGAGACATAGATTCCCAGATCAAACATCGGTGTAGGTACGATTATGTGGCTAATACATCTGGTGCTCAGAAGATATGATTTTGTGGCTAAGACTCCGCGATTTGCTGGTTTTAGAGTAGTATCTATTGGTTGGTAGGTCCATTGAGCCATGGAGATTTTGAGGGTGCACGTACAGATGCAACATCTAGTTAGCATGAACATGAATCTTCCATATGTTACAGCCCTTATATAACAGATTAGGGTTTCCAATACGTCCTGTCATGCCCCTTTTGAGTAGAATTCACCTTGACAGGTAAATTGAGAAATGTTGCCGGCTACAGATTGTCAAATTCCCTTTTTGTGCCTGCAGCCCTGTTAATGTTCGTGCTATACTGCTATTATTGTTGGTGTGGATGGGTGGTAAGGTGGTAATGTAACCAAAGGAATCAGTGTATCGTACTAGTTTCATAATCAGTGGTTAGTACACAAATTCACAACGATGACATATATATCTATGTATACATTCATTCCAAATGAAATAAATGTGGTATATAACTTAAGCGATTACAAGTTTTACATTACAAGGGTTGACCGGTTAAATAAAAGCTCAAGTGTTAGAATTGAGAAATGAAACAATGGAGGCATAATATGTAATAAGTTGAAAAGTTCAATGGTTTGTTCATTCAAACCCTCGTGCAATTGACAACAAACAAGTCTTAGAAAGACCTATCATTAAACCCTTTGGTATATACAAAGAACACGTTGTATGGTATGGGTTTATCCTCTAAGACTAAACAACAATTTAACAAGATTGAGTATACTGCATACTCAGCAAGATTTGTAGTGTATCGTAAAATTTATATAAATGCATGACTAATCAAGAGATGAGGTTGGATGTTACAAGTTATTTTGCATTAAGCAAATTTTATTTGCAATATCATTACATGTTACTTTGCAACGAAATTTTTAAGAGAGGTTAAATATATATTGAACAACAAGTACTTAATAAATAACAAATCGCGATCCTTTTAGCTGCGATCATCTTATTTTCAGCCATAGATATGACACTCAACTCAAATATCAATAACAAAACCATTCTCATTTTCCCAACAAAAATCATTTTGTGCAAAAGCCAAGATTGTATCTGATGGACCATACCAAGCATGCTCATGACTACGAGCACAACTGTTTAAATAGATTTACATTCTGCAGAGGAGTACAACTTTGCTCACACCACATGAATTCTCTAGATTGTTGAGCATCCGTCAATATCACTACTCACTAACCTTTGGTAAGCAGTTCAGCATCCGTCGATATCACTACTCACTAACCTTTGGAAAGCAGTATAAAACACACATTGAAGCCTTTATTACAGTCTTAACCTTGCACTAGCCCGGCGAATAAGCACTCACTTCACTAGGTACACCCCATCTCAGTGAGTCATTCACCGTTGTATCGACAAGTTTTGTGCTCGATACCATGGTGAAGAACCCTGTAATACTCTGAAAATGTAATTAATATTAATATAAAAGCGTCTTAAGGGGTCGGAGTGTAATTAAATTAATTAGTTAAAGAATTAAGGGCTTGTGCGTAATTAAATAAAAGGAATTTGTGAAAAATAGAATTTTCGGAATTTCTATGAGCTATATAAATAGATTTGGGGTTTTTCTTGAAAACCCTAGCTTTTCTTTTTACTTTTTCCACCGCCGCCACATCAATTTGCTGTGCACCCAGCCGTAGAAGAGTGTTTTGTAGAGAGATTCGCCGCTATTTGGTTTTTCTTTCTCTTCTTTGTTGTTCTGCTGCTGCGTTTTCCTATTTGTCTCGATGCTGTATGCGCCGAACCGGTCGAAGAATTGTTCTCACGACCTTGTTGGTTTCGCTTCAGACCGCCGCCAGGCAGGTGTGCCGCCCTGTTGCTTGTTTTCTTTGCTGCTGCGTGAAGCCCTCTCGCGCCAGGTATTGCACAGCGCGGAGTCTTGCCGCCTGTGCTTGCGGCGTTCTTGTGCCGCATGGAGACGCCGACCGCTTGACCAAGTCCCGCACATCGCTGCGTGTGCTGCTAGCCAACGCCAAGCCGAGCCATCTTCCTTCCCTCACGTGAGCATTTGCATTAGTTTTATTCCGGTTGCTAGATAACTTGCTTCTTGATTTGTGTGTGTGTGTGTAACATGATCAGTAAGGGAATACAAGAAGAAGACTAGGAGAAAAAAATAGAAACCCAATTTCTTGTGGGTAGCGATATGTGATTTTATTTCCTACCTGTTTTGCTAATTTCGTTAGCTGTTAGGACTGAGATTAATTAGAGAAGCTGATTTATAGATCTGTTTAGCTGCTGTTATGTTGTACGATTTATTCGGGTACCTTAATGACGAATTTTGGAAATCTCATCTTCTAGTTAATCGTAGATAATTTCGATATCTTCCTATAGCATATTTTATCACGTCAATCGGACGAGTATAATTAGAGTTATGTTTTTCGAAAGGCCGCTGTTTTTAGAGTTATCGTCTTTAGGCGCTGTTTTGGTAGACTGTAAACTAAAAATAGTAAATAGTCTAATTAGAGTTTTTGATCTACATGAAAGTTGTAGATAATTGTCCAATGGTTCTGTAGGATCTGAGAACGCGTATTTTGGTTGAGTAAAACAAAAATTATGAAATTTGGAAGGCTGCTGTTCCGAAGCGGACAGATCGGCTTTCTGGGCTAAATACGGAGGGTTAGATGATTTAATTAGAAGTCTTCGTAATCTAAGAAAATGTGGATAATTTTATAAAGAATCCAGAATGGGGTGGTTTGTGGTGATCGGACTTTCGAGTCAAAAGTTACGCTCTTTTTAGTGACAGGTTAACTATGGGTAACTATTCGGTACCGGCGTAATGTGGTATATTTGGGGACGTGTAGGAGCGATGTATATTGATTGTTATTCTTATGATGCTGTAGCTTGTATTGAGATGTGTGTATTTAATGTAGGAGAAGTGTCGTACTTGTTGCCATCTGCTAGTCAAATCGCATGCGTCGCTAACTAGTACAGCAAGTGCATGGTAGACAATGATCAATGATCGATCATCATTTTCTTTATCTTCTATTACCATTATTGTTGTGCTTTTATTTGGTTTAATTGCAAACAATGAATTGGTATGTTTATATCTTTGTTGATGAGCATGATGAAAAGTTGGATATGATGTTTATGATGGAGTTTGCATGTTTGCATTCATAAGCATCTTTGCATAAGAGAAGGTGATCTTGATGATCACAACTCCACGGGAGTGGAGGAGGTCCCCGATCCTTATGGAGGAACGGGCTTGAGAGTGAATGTTGTCGCGAGCATTCACTCACGCTATACCCCATATCTGTGAAAGAAGTGCATGTGGACATGTAGAATAGAGTTGCATTCATAAATGAGATTAATGACTGAGAATATTAATGGAAGTACCTGTGATGATAATGAAGTTATTGAATGCTGTTGATCTATTATTATCGTTGTATATCGATGTGTTTGCTGAGTCGTGGACTCACCCTTGCTCTATTGTTGTTTTTAGGTGATCTTCGAGGATGCCGTAACTGAGAGCGAGTAGAGCACATGGAACACATGATCATTCGACATGATAATCATTCATTCAATATTGGTTTACACATGGACATGTTAGTCATTGAATAAAGTTTAGGACATCATTTGGACTAGACTATTTGCTTTATTAATTTGGATTCATTGGTTGATCTTTGCTTTAGAATATTTACGGTTTTATTCTACTTGATTATTCATTATCGTTTGATCCATTGATATGATTATTGATGATTTCTTGATGTAATTTTATAGTGTGTCATTATTTATTAGTTTAAAGTGTAGTGTGGTGGCATTCTAGGCTCAGTGTTGGGCTGGGGTGTTACAAACCCCTTCGAACATGCCTACAAGGGTCATACTCGCACTAGTATAGCCTAATAATGTGCAAGGCTAGTTTTCAATGACTTAATTAGTTATGGCCGTCTGCATCAAGCATGTGTCATTATGCACGCTTAGACTTTAGATTGGAAGCATCGGCGTTCGATCTTTAATTGACCTGGGCGAGGATCTCACCTTATCTATTTGTGAGATATACCTCACAGTCAAATTACAATATAACCCACTCGCGTCACAAACTATGTTTTTGTATTTTTATTTTTATAGAAAATATCAGAGGCAAACCCATCTGGACCACCATTTCAAAATCTCTCAAACTCATATTCAATATGTCATCCAATTTTTCAATTTTAGTAAAGACTATAGTCCGGCTAAGCATTTATGCGATATTCGCATTCGGAAAACCCAATTCAACATCATTCATTGTCTAAACAATACCCTAATGGCTACAACAATAAAGATATTAATATTTCAAGGAGGATCATGCATCGAATAGTACTATAACTACTGTTATTCCTAAATATAGCAATTTTAAGCAAATATACACGCATGAATGATTTTGCAAAAAGAAGTACAATAATTAACATAGTAGGATCAACATGGTCAAAGGAGGTGCTTGCCTTGCTTTGGTTGCTCTGAATACGAGGATGGAAGACCAACGTGACGGAATTATCTCAGCCACCGTACGACCACTTTCCTATGCAAGCACATGGTATAGAAGTGGATACTTTTGTCAGGATCCAGTACGGGGAAGATCCCCAAGTAAGGCAACTGGTGAGGTCGGTTCACATCATGGACCAAGTTCACCGTTGCACCATTCGTGAGCTATGGGAGACCCGACGTCGTCTCATAGCGACCCAAGGGAACCTGCAGCACCTGTGCAACATGGGGCTCGTGGACTGAAACGTGCTTTATGGGGAGAATGAAGTCTCTCCATATGCTTTTGCACCACCAGAGTACCGCCTTCCCAAAGTAGGAGGTCGAGTACCCAATTATGGACCAAGCCATCAAGCCCGCATGTCAGTGGGTTTCTCTCGTGCTCAAAGGTCGGAACTCGTGGGAGGCCATATTATCGGCATAGGATCACCCTTGTGCCTCACTAATCCAGAGGGCCCCTACGACATAGGATCCCCTGGATATTATCTTCTGGACGAGTTCCCGGTGAACTTTGATTGGGAAAATAGATAGAGTGATAAGAGTAGTAAGCTCGATGTACGGACATGTGTCCAGCTAGCATGTATCTTTAAATTCATGTAATAGGTTAGTAGTTGTTGAACTCTTGATGTTTCTTTGCAAAAAAATTTGTTTCAGGCAGTTACCATTCGCCTCGGGCCTATATGGATGTAATTGTACCGAAAAACTATGATTTGAGTTAATGGATCTTGTACTGGCCCTATTGCCTTTGTACCCCCATTTGGTATTAAGTTTTTGCGTATTTTATACCATTATGCATGAGTAATTAACTAGGATATGCCCGATGTCCAGATTTTGTCCACACTCATAAGAGCATGTCCTTAGTATTTTTCTAACCATCCATGTCATAACAGATGGCAGGGCCTAATACTCGTTCGAGGGCTCAACAACTAGAGGAAGGATCACCACCCCTCCTATGCTCGCTCCGCTACTATTGATGAGCTTTACGCACGGGAAGAGGGTGATGAGCCTTCCCACCATCAAAATCTGCAAGGCGGTCCATCGGAAGAAGTGCTCCCACCACCGCCCAAAATGGCGGAGGTGTTGGCCCACATTGAAAGAAACCGCATGGATCAAACACGGATTCTCAAGGCCATTACTCGCAACACCTCCCCGACTCCCAAACCAGCCGAAGGAGCAAACACTCATCGTGCACACGGATGACTCGCTGATTTCTAGCAAACAAATCCCCTGATTTTCTCCAGCTCTAAAGATCCAATGGAGGCCGAAGACTGGCTCAGGGCCATTGAGAATAAACTAGCTATCGCTGAATGCACTGGTGTTGAGAAGGTTCTTTTTGCAAGCTATCAACTGAAGGGGCAACGAGTGCTTGGTGGGACAACTTCTATGCCATGCAACATGAGGGACACGTTCCGACTTGGAACGAGTTCCGAGTGGCTTTCCGCGAGGCTCATATCCCAGATTGAGTGATGGTCATCAAGCAACAACAGTTCCTTGCTCTAAAGTAGTGGAAGAAGCGTGTCATAGAGTATTTACACGAGTTCAACTTCTTGGCTCGTTATGCTTCCGATGACGTCTCCACCGATGCCCGCCGTCAGAGCCATTTCATGAATGGTTTGACGGAGGAGATGCAACTAGCTCTTGCCGCCCACGACTTCTGAAAATTCCAGCATATGGTCAACAAGGCTATAGTAGTGGAGAACAAGAGTAAAGCTTTGGAGGAGTCAAGAAAGGGAAGAGGGCCGCGCTAATTTCAGTAAGTGGCAATTTTTCGAGATCGCGCACCGGGCAACCCCAACCGCCTTGGTTTCAACCATCGGCGCCACCGAGACCACCCACCTTTGTACCAAGACCGTCTATCCTAAATGTGCAGCCAAGAGGTGGGGGAAACCAGCCCCCAAACAGTGGCTACATCAAGCCAAGTGTTACTTGTTTCCACTATGGTCGCCCGGGGCACTACGTGCATTAATGCTTAGCGAAAGCGTGTGGGATGCCCCGAGTCTTCAACGCCCCTACCACAGCTCCAGTGAGGCCTTCACCACCCCCGAGGGCAGCATCTACACCTCCCTAAGTCCCAGCACGTGGCCGAGTCAACCACGTCACTACTGCAGAGGCAACGGATGCACCGGACGTTGTTTTGGGTACTCTCTTTGTCGATTACAGTCCGGCTACTGTCTTATTTGATTCTAGAGCATCTCATTTATTTATCAAGAAGTGTTTTTCTGCACAACATCATTTTGAAATACATATACTTTAGCCACCTTATCACATTCAGTCTCCAGGATCAGTCCTGCAAACCGATCAAATCTGCTGGGACGTAAAGGTGAAGATTCAAGGGGTAGAGTTCTTTGCAAACCTGATAGTAATAGATACAGTGGGAATTGATGTTATTTTAGAGATGGATTGGTTGTCCAAGAATCAAGGACAAATCAATTGTGCTCAGCGGTCAGTTTCTGTCACAAGTAAAGACGGCGGTCAAGTCATTTTTGCTCCAAACATTGTCAGTTCTCATCTTTATGCTATGGAAGTGAGTACCACTCTTGAATTAGAAAGGGTACCAGTGGTATGTGAATACTCGGATGTCTTTCTGAAGAACTTAGGCATGCCTCTGATCGCGAAGTGGAGTTAAATGTCGAGATTGCACACGATTCTGTGCCCATTTCAAAACGGCTATACCGAATGCCCCCAACGAATTGGTAGAATTAAAGAAGCAACTCAAGGAACTTCAAGATAAGGGATTCATTAGGCCGAGCTCCTCACCCTGCGGATGTCCGGCAATCTTCGTTAAGAAGGACTAGAGTTTGCAGATGTGTGTACTTCAAGATAAGGGATTCATTAGGCCGAGCTCCTCACCATGCGGATGTCCGGCAATCTTCGTTAAGAAGAAAGACCAGAGTTTGCAGATGTGTGTTGACTACCGTCCGTTAAACGAGGTCACTGTCAAGAACAAGTATCCGCTTTCTCGGATTGATGACTTGTTTGACCAACTAAGTAGAGCTCAAGTGTTCTCTAAGATCGACTTGAGGCTCGGCTACCATCAGATCAAAGTGAGAACTGAAGACATGCTGAAAACAACATTCTCTACTCGTTATAGTTTGTACGAGTACACTATTATGTCCTTCGGATTGACTAATGCACCAACATACTTCATGAACCTCATGAATTCGGATTTCATAGAGTATTTGGATCAGTTCATCATCGTGTTTACTTGGATCAGTTCATCATCGTGTTTATTGATGACATCCTCATCTACTCCAAGTCTGATGAAGAACACGAGCGTCACTTGAGGCTTGTGTTGGAAAAGCTTCGTTAACATCAACTCTATGCAAAATTTAGCAAATGCAAGTTTTGGCTTCGTGAAGTTAGTTTCTTGGGTCATGTACTATCCAACGGCGGTGTCGCTGTTGATCCTAGCAAAGTACAAGATGTACTGAATTGGAGACAACCCAAGACTGTCATCGATATCCACAATTTTCTTGGACTCGCGGGATACTACCGCAGGTTCATCAAGAATTTCTCCAAAATTGCGGGGCCAATGACCCAGCTTCTAAAGAAGGATTAGAGGTTTGAATAGTCAGCGGAGTGCGAGAAAATCTTTCAGATCTTAAAAGAATGTCTGACCAAAGCTCCGATACTCATCCTACCTGATATTCATAAGAGCTTCGACATATATTGTGATGCATCTCGCCACGGGCTCGGTTGTGTGCTTATGTGAAGGACCGAAATGGCAACAGAGGGGGGGGGGGTGAATGGTGCAATAAAAATTAAGAACTCCCCTTTACTGTATTTAAAGCAAATCTACAAAGCACTCTGGATCTCTTAAGAAGAGTGAAGCAAAAACAGAGAATCAAAATAAACTTCAGACTGTTCTGTCAGAAATCGGAAGGTCCGATTCTACCCGGCGGTAGTTCCGCACTCCGGTAGTTCCGGGATTTGTGCGGAAGTTCCGCTTCATGATAATTCGCCTTGGACAATCGGAAGTTCCATTGTCTGACCAAGAACAAGGCGCTCGGTTTTTCCCAAAATCCAAAGTGCTAAATCTTGAATGCTCTTCTCTGGTCAAGTTTCACAGGACATCATCCTAAGCAACATCTTGACCTCATGGAGAAGAATCGCAAACAAAGATTTAACAAACAAGCCAAAATCGGATTTCTTGAAGAAGGGGCAAGAAAGACCAAAATCCGAAATAGACACGATTCTCTGATTCCTAGTTCATGAAACTTTGAGGATACATTAGCAATATCAAAACGAATCTAGATATCAAGTTTCATGCTATTTCATAAGACGAATCAAAAGATATGCCAAAACCCTAGATATTTAACATGAGAACAGAGAGAAAGAAGAGGACATAAACAAGTAATCAAAACTCAGAGTTTCATTGATAGATAACAAATGTTTACAGATGGAAACACAGAGGAAAGATTACATAAGATTTCAGATCATACTCTCCCTCTCAACAAGCTCTCAAAAAGCAAAACAAAATCTTTTCTAGAGCTAACCTAATTTTCTCTCAAAAGTCTAACCCTAACTCTGTGGTTCTCCCTATTTATAGCCTTGGCTAATGGGCCTCAACCCATTAAGCCCGCTACACCCGAACGGAACCGCCTCCACTTTTGCGCGCTGCGAAAAGACCCTTCGCCCCTTGCGCACCTTTCCGAAGCCTCCGTACACCTTGTTGTGCACGACTCACAACCGCTTCAAGATTCACGCCGTCTTCGACACATCCCGACCGTTCTGACCTCAACGCCTCCTGCGCCTAGTCCGGTCCACGTGTCTCGCCACGACTCCATCTTGATGCCCTGCAGTCAACACAGACAAAAACACATCACATAGCATTGCACAATAACATAGCATCAACATTTGTATAAGACTCAAACTCATACATGATCAAAATCACAAAATTATCTTCTCTGCACAGTTCTGGACATAATCGGAAGTTCCGCACTTACCACAGCGGAAGTTCCGATTTCTAATTTATCCGCGCTTGTCGAAATATCGGAAGTTCGCGCTCAACAACTGCGGTACTTCGATATCCGAACAACCGACTTTCCAGAAATTTAATTCCGATTTGATATCTCAGAGAACACTCAATGTCAGAATTATCGGACACTCCGCTACCCCTTGTGCGGAAGTTCCGATTCTCTTTAGCCGAAACCAAAACCCAGGTAAATCGGAAGTTCCTTTTTCAACACCGGTAGTTCCGATTAATCGGAACTTACGCTCCATACACAGCGGTAGTTCCGATTTCCCTGACACAGCCCAGAAACAGTCCAAACTGAAAACCTCAACTCTCAATCTAATCAACACACTTGTCAAATACTCATCACTCAGAGTGGAGGACCTCTCACATGGTCTCTCAATCTCCCCCTTGATGAGTATATTGACAATTACCGAAAAAGCAAAAGATGAGTTTGAGATTCCAGTCAACCAAGGTCTAAACAAGTGCAATTAAGCTCAAGACCAGGTTGACAAAAAGAGAAAGACTTGAGATGAGATGAAAGAGCAATTTTCGCACAAAACTCAAGGCTTTTCTTCAGAAGGCTTTTTCTCACAATCGGCTTTTCTTCGGAAGGCTTTTTCTCACAATCATTCTCCCCCTTTGGCAATAAAATCATCAATATGTAGAAAAGGGAGGAAAAGACTAGATGATGTTCATTTTAAGCATTAGGAGCCATGTAGATTATCCAAAATGACTATTAGAGAATTACACCAAGCCATAACACAGAAGAATGCTATCAAGATCATGACAATCGATGTATAGAAGAGCTAAGACAAAAGGTCCATAATCTGATTAATGATCCAATTCTTTAGCAGGTCAAATAAGTCAAGATTGAAGTCTAGCTAAAGATATCCAAAGATGATACAAGCCATGTCAAATAATCTAAGTTGAACCAAGAAGACTCATCTTTGAGCAGTTTAGAGTGCTACCAGTTGAAGGAGGACTCATTTTATCGAACTTGGTCTCTTTGATGATAAGCAATTTTAGCACATTTTCTTTTTTAGAAGACTTTCTATTTTAAGGCTCTTTAAAGTTTTATCTCGATAAAGCAAGCTCTGGACTAGGTGCCATCCACAAGCGCCTCCGAGCTTCAACCAATTTTTTTAGCCATGTGCTAGATCCCAAGCCTTATCGACCACTCCAAGCAAATGACTTAAGGAGGTGATCTTAGGTCATCAAGGCTCCCCCGAGTTCATGCCTAGTGCAATGGCAAGCCGTCTCATGAGAAAGATTTGGTGAGATCGGTTTTTCGCACAAAGAGATCATTTTGCTTTTGAAATTTTTAGACCAGTGATTAGAGATAAGTCATGTTTCTTAACAAACTGACATAGCTTACTCAAAAGTTCAAAAGAGATTCAGGACTCAACTCAGCCTACTTGACATGGCGAAAATCATAAAAGGATAGTTTTAACCAGACTAGTCTCAAGAGCTATCATGACAAGATTTTAATTCAAGTTTAGCATTTTTAAATACCTTAGCATGTCAAAGACTAAACTACACATAAAAAGTCATGATAGATCTAGCAGTTTAGCATAAATCATGGCAAGATGTAAAAAGTGAAAACAGATCATAAGGGATAATAAACAAGGCTCCATTTGATTATTATGCAATGCTTGATGAAATACACAAGAATCCAGATTCCCTTCAGAATGAGATGCATCTTTTAATTCAGGTTGAGTTATGACACAATTAAGAATATGGAATAACCAAGAATACCTCCCCCTGAACCAAAGGAACAAAAACGAGAATCTGATAAGTAAACCAGAAAAGGCAGTCCTTTAGAGCATAGAAAAGATATAGAGAAAACTATCGCTCAGACAGATTCTTATCTACCCCATATGATTCTAGGACTATTAGGTGATCTACACAAACACTAAGGAGCAAACAACATCCTGTCTACCCAAGGGTGGCCCGACCCCTGCTAGAACCTATAAGAAGTGAGTAAGCTCTACTTAGAGAGGGAAGAGACAGCTAATAAGCCGCATCCTAGAAGCACAAGACAAGAATTGGCAGTCAAAGCAATGTGGCAAGAGAAACACTCTAACCTATGCTGGAAGGACTTCGACCCGAAATATTAAAAGAAATGAAACCAGACAGGAGTAAGCGAATAATATAATATAATGTGATATAATATGATCTGATGAGTAGCACAAAGCTCCCCTCACAAAGATCCGTAAGGACAAACCACCAAGCTCTCCCATGCAGAAATAAAACCAAAGAGCTGTCCGGAGGCTTAGTGAAGATATCGCCAACTGGTGCTCACTCTCCTGGCTGGAGCACAATATCACCCTTCTCTACATGATCTCGAAGAAAGTGATATCTGATATCTATATGCTTGGTCCGAGAATGTTGCACTGGGTTCTTGGCAATGCAAATCGCAGACGTGTTATCACAGAAGAGTGGAACGCAGTCGATAGATAGCCCGAAATCCTGCGCAGGTCGAGACCATCAAAGCACTTGACTACGAGAATCGGTGCGACAGCGTGCTCGGCCTCTGCGGTGGGATGCGCAACACCGGATTGCTTCCTCGACGACCAGGAGACGAGAGAAGTGCCAATGAATTGGCAAGTGCCAGAAGTGCTCTTCCTATCTATCCTACAGCCAGCAAAGTCTACATCGGAGAAGGCTCTAAGAGATAGACAAGAAGAGGAAGAGTACCAGATGCCATAGTCAATGGTAGCTCGAAGGTACCGAAAGATGCGTTTCACCGCTGTCGATGAGATCGCGAGGAGAAGCTCGAAACCGAGCACAAAGACACACAGAAAAATGTATGTCTGGTCTCGAGGCTGTGAGGTACAAGAGAGCCAATCATGCTCCTGAACTCCTTTTGGTCAACAGGTTCGCCGTCTTCATCTGGATCCAGAGCAGCTGTAGATGCCATCGGAGTTGATATGGCTTTCCATCATTCATGTCGAAACGCTTGGGAGGTCTCGAGTGTATTTGCCTTGATGAAGAAAGGTACCTCCCGAGTCATTTTGATTTGGAAGCCAAGGAAGAAACTCAACTCGCCCATCATGCTCATTTCAAACTCCGAGCTCATGACATCGGAAAGCGGGAGAGCGAGCACGCGAGGAGCCGCCAAAGATAATGTCATCCACATAGATCCGGACGAGCGGAAGATCGGTGCCAAGGCGGCGGATGAACAAGGTTTTGTCAATTTTACCCATCTCAAAACCATGGCTCGTGAGATAGGACTTAAGCCTTTCATACCAAGCTCAGGAGCTCGCTTGAGTCCATACAAGGCTTTGGAAAGCTTTGTAGACATGGTTAGGGTATTTGGGGTTCTCAAACCAGGGAGGTCGTCTCACATAGACTTCTTCCTCAATAAGGCCATTGAGGAAAGCACTCTTGACATCCATCTGGTAAAGCTTGAAACCCTTAGAAGCTGCAAAGGCAAGCGAGATTCTAATGGCTTCAAGTCTAGCTCAGGCAAAAGTCTCTTCGAAATCTAGACCCTCAACTTGAGAGTACCCCTGAGCTACCAGCCTAGCCTTGTTTCGAATGACTAACCCATCTTCACTTTGCTTGTTCTTGAACACCCATTTGGTCCCAATGATATTGTGACCTTGAGGGGTTCAACAAGGACGAGACCTTGTTCCTTTCAAAGTTTTCCAATTCCTCGTGCATGGCGTTAGTCCATGACTCATCAGAAAGAGCATGACAGACGTCTTTGGGCTCAAATGAGGCGACGAAGGCAGAATAGAGACAGAAGAGAGACAAACCAGCCTTAGAACGTGTGACACGCTCAAAGAGGTCTCCAATGATCACGCTCAAGGATGGTCCTTTTGAATGTGTCTTGGAGGTCCAGGGTGAGATGAAGAAGTGACCTCTACCTCATTAGCAGACGAGATAGGGACAGAGCCACTAGCTTCAGAGGAAGCAGAAGGTAAGGGCTGATCTCCTCGAGGTGCGGTGGAAGAAGGCACCTCAAGAGGAGGAGGAAGAACTGGATCAGGTATACAACCATCATCTCCGTCTTCCTCTTCGTCCACAAAGATGGACTCAGACTGCTCTAAAGAACACGAGATATCGTGCCTAGTCCTGACCGCCTCATCGAAAGTCACCTCACGTGTCTCTAACAACTTACTAGACTCGCATTCTGGACTCTATAGGCACGAGAAGAAGTCGAGTAACCGTAAAGATCCCATCACAAGATCGTGACTCGAACTTATCTAGGTTCCCTGACTTGTAATAAAACACTTGCAACCAAACACACGAAAATGCGAGACGCTGGGTTTTCGCCCATATCTCAACTCATAAGAAGTGCGAAGCAAGAGTGCCCAAGAAAACTCATAGAAACATGACAAGCAAGTAGCAATTGCCTCATTCAAAACTTCCTAGGTGTAGAGTACTCATCAAGCATCGTCACGGCCATCTCGACCAAGGTACGGTTCTTCCTCTCCACAACGCCATTTTGTTGAGGGACGATGGAGGAGAGGCGGTGCTCTACACTGCCTCACCACAAAACTCTCAAAGTAGGAATTCTTGAACTCGGTGCCATTATCGGTCTGGAATTGCTCGTAATGCACCGGGAGCTCAACAGAAAGCCTACTAAAAAGACCACGAAAAGAGTAAACGCGTCTCATCCTTCGAGGTTAAGAAAACACCCAAGAATACCTCGAGAAGTCATCGACCACGACAAGCACGTACCACTTCCCTCCCTCTTCGCACTCTAGCCGGTCCTCTCGTGTCCATATGGAGCGCTTGACCTGGTGCATCTGTCATAGTCATCAGAATCGAGGATGTGAAGAAGAACCATTTTGCCGCGCGCGCAAGGAGCACAAACAAGATCCTTGACCATTTTGAGTTTCGCAAACCACGAATGAGATCGTGGCCGCTAACTCGGTCGATGATCAAATCCTATATGACCAAGTCTCCTATGCCGTAAAGTCAAATCACAGGATTCGAAGCAATTAAACATCGGAGAGGATCACCGTAAGATCCGGAAAAATCAGCACGAAAGATCCTCCCATATCGAGAAATCCATAAACTAAACTACCCAAGAATCAAGAATTTTGCAATTGTTTTCTTAAAGCTCACCTCGAAACCGTCATCGGAAGTCGAGAGATCGAAAGCGATTATCTGCGACTTACTTACTAAGGCAACATCTTTTAAAATAAAAGAATCATTAATGCTCACGGTACCTTTAGCGATGACGCCCAAATGAAGCATCTCCGAAGGTGATCGTCTCATCACCGGAGCACGGGCTAGGGAAGAAAACCAACGAGAATCTCCGGTCATATGACGTGAACAACCGAGTCTACAATCCGGACCTTTCCTTCCCACCGGCGCGACTCGAGTCAAACAGAGTAAAGTCTCGATCTTGGGGTGAATCAACGGTGATTTTGGCACCCAATCTTGAGTAACACGGCGAGCAGATGAAGTAGTCAAGCAAGACCGACCTCTATCTACCCTACGCTCTCGTCACTCAACAAGTCAAAGATCTCACTGTTCTTTGGACCCGATCGCTATGGAAGAGCGAGTCGAAGTGCGATAACATCTTGATCTCGCCATGGTAGCTATCTCAAAGGAAAACGAGATCTACCCTCGGGACGGCGGAGAGTTACGACCAAAGGGAGCATGAGGACGAAAATCGAAACCTCGTAAAAACCAAGTCCTCGATCTTGCCCAAAATCATCGATGGCACAAACCTAGACCTCGTGTTGGTCTTAGGTGCACTCAAGATCCGGGTGACCACGAATGTGCCTAAGAGACTCAACACGGTCTCTACGCGCGATCTTGGCGCGCTCAAGCAATGATCAACTAAATGTCCATCTTTCCGATGAAGATGCAATGATACTTCTTACGAGGGGCAAGCTGCAGTGGAATCACCTTGTCGTCGAAATCCTTTGAACAAAACCCGCACGACTTAAAATTGACTTTCTCATCCCGGCTTAGTTTTGATCACACCAGTGCTATGGTTTTGAGCACGACAGTGGATGCTTCCTCATATCCTCCGGATATCATATCCTAGACCACGATTAAATCGCAAATTTTAGATTTGTCTAGAATGAGATTGAGCTTCTTCTTGCCTCCTACAAACCTCTCGAGAGTGTTCATAAGATCTCGACACTCCAGAAGAGAGAGGTGCAAGAAGAGCAGGGGAAGAAGGGACAATGAAGGTAAGGGAGCAGAAGAAGAACCAACAACAGAGGAAAGATTTGCTTGTGCACGCACTGGTAGACTTTGGGGAACAAATCCTCATCGCTAATGATTGGTTCACGTTGCTAGGCGCCTCTACCAAACCCTTAGACTTCTTCCCGGCACACACAATACAAGCAGATGATTGTGTCTCTAGAAGGTCCTTAGTTAGCTTCACATTTTTCATCCATAGCAATCAAATCACATTTTAGTTTATTACATTGCTTGCATGGTGAGCTAACAAGATCCTTAGAAGCATCTTGAGCCAATTTGTTATCGTGATCAATCATTTCTTGAAACCGCTTAGATATCTGATTCTAGTTCAATAGATTAACTTAGGACGCTTTAAACAAGAAACAATAGGCTCTAGTAGCGCGAGCTTTGAATTCAACAATTTTGTGATCCGCCTGCTTTAGGTTCATCTTGAGATTATTACAATTTTCACAAGTTTCAGCAGATCAATCAACATGGTATAAAGACCTCTAAACGAATTGTCCTTAACCTCACATGAGGTGCAAGCGGTAGCCTCAACAAGAGTGGATGAAAGAGGTGCTACCCTACTCATCTCTAATTCACAAGAAGGCTAATGTTCTCTACCTTAATCATGTCAAGTTCGGAGGACACACTATCATGCAAGGTCCTTAGTTTTTCCATGTCATCAAGCAAAGCACAGCAAGTGTCACAATCATCACGGGAGGGAGCAGATGTAAGTAAAGTAAGCTCCCGTGATAGTCTAGCTACTTCCTTCTCCAACACTGAACACTTAGCCCTAGACTTAGCATGAAATCTACCTAGCTTAAGAAAAACATCATTAAGCTGGTCGTAAGTGGGACTAACCTCGTCGAGTCTGAGTACATTGGCCGTCGCTCGATTCGCCCGAGGGCCATGAAGCACATTGGGAGAAGTTGCCGTCGTCCTTGGGATCATGATCGTCCTTCCCATCATCGTCACTCCACCCTCCACCTCGCCGGTGTCCGGTTAAATCGAGGCGGTGAGGACGCGATGGAAGCGACTTCTTTGCCTTCCCAAAGTTGCGGAACTTCTTCTTGCCTTGATCAGGTGCTGAGGGCTTCGTGTTGCGGTTCTTGTCGATGTAGTCGTTCTTGCTTGGACCGCCATAGTCACCTTTGCCCTTCCCAAGCTTGGGACAGTTTGCTCGGATGTGGTTGGGGCCACCACACTCGAAACAAATCACAGGACCTCCTCTTTTACCATCCCTCCTCCTCTTGTAAGCATGGGAAAACTTCCGAGCTAGGAGGGCTAGCTGTTCATCCTCAAGCTGCTCTAACTGATCATCAGTTATGTCACAGAGAGCAGCTAGGGAGAACCCACGTCGATCGAGAAGAAGATCCAGAAGTGGGATCAGTGACTAAAGCCATCGACTGTGACTTCGACCTTCGAGAGACAATGTCAATCTCGTGAGTCTTGAGACGCGAGTAAAGCGCATCAAGAGTCAGGGTCGAGAGGTCCGTGCTATCTTTGATGGTAGTCACTTTCATCTCCCAAACACGAAGATCAAGTGCAGAAAGCATCTGTCGAGCGTTATCCGAGTCGGGGTATGTAAGACCGACCGCTCGGAGGTTGCTCAAGATCTTGTGAAAACGCGAAAAGCACTCGTCTAAAGATTCACCAAAGAATCATTTCAAATTTATCAGTACTCACGCTTGAACCGGTCTTGTCGAACCGTCTTAATCGAGTGGTGCCCTCATGGTATGCATCGAGGGTCACCGGATGTAAAGCGTAAATCAAATGAGAAATACGATCAAACTCACTTCTGCTTAAACCCTGAATGATTATGTTCCTTGCCTTAGCATTTGCCTCAACATCAGCCATGTTTCCAGCATTGATGTTCTCATCGGCAGGAACAGCAAATCTAACCTTCACCTTTCTCCAGATGGCATACCCCTGAGCCTGGATGTAAGTTTCCATTCGGCTCTTCCAGAAGGGGTAATCCAGACCATCAAAAACTGGAGGCTTGGTGGAATACTTGTCCGTTGCCATGGCTCAACCGACCGGTTAAGATCTATCAAGAAGAGCTAACCGGCTCTGATACCAATTGAAGGACCGAAATGGCAACAGAGGGGGGGTGAATGGTGCAATAAAAATTAAGAACTCCCCTTTACTGTATTTAAAGCAAATCTACAAAGCACTCTGGATCTCTTAAGAAGAGTGAAGCAAAAACAGAGAATCAAAATAAACTTCAGACTGTTCTGTCAGAAATCGGAAGGTCCGATTCTACCCGGCGGTAGTTCCGCACTCCGGTAGTTCCGGGATCTGTGCGGAAGTTCCGCTCTTGATAGTCGCCTTGGACAATCGGAAGTTCCGATTGTCCTGACCGAAGAACAGTGCGCTCGGGTTTTTCCCAAAAATCCAAAGTGCTAAATCTTGAATGCTCTTCTCTGGTCAAGTTTCACAGGACATCATCCTAAGCAACATCTTGACCTCATGGAGAAGAATCGCAAACAAAGATTTAACAAACAAGCCAAAATCGGATTTCTTGAAGAAGGGGCAAGAAAGACCAAAACCCGAAATAGACACGATTCTCTGATTCCTAGTTCATGAAACTTTGAGGATACATTAGCAATATCAAAACGAATCTAGATATCAAGTTTCATGCTATTTCATAAGACGAATCAAAAGATATGCCAAAACCCTAGATATTTAACATGAGAACAGAGAGAAAGAAGAGGACATAAACAAGTAATCAAAACTCAGAGTTTCATTGATAGATAACAAATGTTTACAGATGGAAACACAGAGGAAAGATTACATAAGATTTCAGATCATACTCTCCCTCTCAACAAGCTCTCAAAAAGCAAAACAAAATCTTTTTCTAGAGCTAACCCTAATTTTCTCTCAAAAAGTCTAACCCTAACTCCAGGGTTCTCCCCTATTTATAGCCTTGGCTAATGGGCCTCCAACCCATTAAGCCCGCTACACCCGAACGGAACCGCCTCCACTTTTGACGCTATAAAAGACCCTTCGCCCTTGCGCACCTTCCGAAGCCTCCGTACACCTTGTTGTGCACGACTCACAACCGCTTCAAGATTCACGCCGTCTTGACACATCCCGACCGTTCGACCTCAACGCCTCCTGCGCTTAGTCCGGTCCACGTGTCTCGCCACGACTCCATCTTGATGCCTGCAGTCAACAGAGATAAAAACACATCACATAGCATTGCACAATAACATAGCATCAACATTTGTATAAGACTCAAACTCATACATGATCAAAATCACAAAATTATCTTCTCGCACAGATTCGGACATAATCGAAGTTCAAGACTTACCACAATGAAGTTCCGATTTCGAACATCCGCGATTTGTCGAAATATCGGAAGTTCCCGCTCAACAACTGCGGTACTTCGATATCCTAACAACCGACTTTCCGTAAATTTAATTCCGATTTGATATCTCAGAGAACACTCAATGTCAGAATTATCGGACACTCCGCTACCCCTTGTGCGGAAGTTCCGATTCTCTTTAGCCGAAACCAAAACCCAGGTAAATCGGAAGTTCCTTTTTCAACACCGGTAGTTCCGATTAATCGGAACTTCCGCTCCATACACAAATGTAGTTCCGATTTCCACGACCTGACCGAAGCACCCAAACTGAAAACCTCAACTCTCAATCTAATCAACACACTTGTCAAATACTCATCACTCAGAGTGGAGGACCTCTCACATGGTCTCTCATTATGCAAGAGGGCCAAGTTGTGGCATATGAATCGAGGCAATTGAGACCACATAAAGCAAATTATCCCACACATGACTTGGAGCTAGCAGCTATAGTCCATGTTCTGAAGATTTGGCGATATTACCTCATTAGTAATCGTTGCGAGATCTACATTGATCACAAGAGCCTTAAATATATTTTTACTCAAGACAATCTAAACTTAAGACAAAGAAGATGGCTTGAGTTGATCAAAGACTATGATATGGGACTTCATTACCACCCAAGAAATGCCAACGCAGTGGCTGACGCATTGAGTCGAAAGTCTCAATGTAACTGTTTGTCGATAACACCCACTGCGGTAGGACTTTGCGTCTATGTCTTGAGATGATTGAAGAAGGTTCCCTTGCCTCCCTTAGTGTGACATCACTTGAGGACCAGATTAAAGAAGCCTAGAAGACCGCATGGAAGTAGCTCAAATCCGGGAGAAATTGAAGCAAGGCAAGATCAAAGGCTTCACTGAAGATGCACAAGGTACCCTATGGTTCGGTAACCGTATGGTCGTGCCATTTGACCACAACTTGAGAGAGTTAATTATCAATGAAGCTCACGACTCCCAGTTCTCTAAACATCCCGGGAGTACCAAGATGTATCAAGACCTGAAAAAGAGGTTACAGTTGAGCCAAATGAAGTGACAAATCGTGCAGTATGTTGCCAAGTGCGATATTTATCAAAGAGTCAAGGCCTAGCATTTGAAGCCAGTGGGTACACTTCAACCCCTACCTATTCCCAAGTGGAAATGGGAAGAAGTTGGTATGCACTTCATCACCGGTTTACCAAAGACGCAAACTAGGTCTGATTCTATATGGGTAATCGTTGACCGTCTGACAAAGGTTGCCTATTTCATTCCTGTCAAGACCACCTACACCGGAGCCAAGTTAACAAAGCTTTACATTTCAAGGATTGTGTGTCTCCACGGTATACCAAAGGTGATTGTTTCCGACCGAGGTACACAATTTACATCCTACTTTTGGAAGTGTCTCCATCAAGCAATGGGGACCAATATCTCTTTTAGCACTGCATACCACCCGCAAACGGGCGGACAAACGGAGAGGGTGAATCATATATTGGAAGATCTTCTCCGGGCATGTGTTTTGTCCTACAACAAGAATTGGAAAATACTTATCAGATCGAGTTCTCCTACAACAATAGCTACCAATCAAGCATACAAATGTCACCATTCGAGGCATTTTTTGGGAGGGCTTGTAGGACACCGTTGAATTGGTCCGAGACCGGGGAGAGGCCATTCGATGGATTGACCTTGGTGGGGGACGCAGAAGAACAAGTTCGCGTGATCCGTGAGCGACTTCGGACGGCTCAATCTCGTTAGAAGTCTTATGACGACCATTGTCGTCGTGAGTTGAGCTTTGAAGTGAATGATCATGTTTATCAAGGTCACTCCGATGAAAGGAACACATCGTTTCCATGTCAAGGGCAAATTAACACCTCGCTATATCGGACCATTCCGAATTCTGGATAAGCTAGGATCTATGGCTTATCAATTGAAGCTTCCACCATCACAATCGGACGTGCATAATGTCTGACATGTATCACAATTGAAGAAATGCCTCTGATTTCCATCCGAAGCAACCGAGTTAGATGACCTCGACTTGCAACCCGATCTTTCTTATCGGGAGCACCCGATTCATATTCTTGAAGAAACGGAGCGCAAGATGAGGAATCGCAATATCAAGTTCTTGAAGGTTCAATGGTGTAACCATACTGAAGATGATGCAACTTGGGAACGTGAAGACCAAATGCGAACCAGATATCCCGATCTTTTCCTTCTGCTTGAAGTGCTTTTAATCAAGAATCAAGAAAGGAAAGGTTAAACAAAGTAGTGGAAAGGAAAAATGTAATAGCCACTCTTTGTAACCTTGTTAGGATATCTTAGCACTATCTTTGAAGAAAATCAAGACAACAGATGTTGTATATTCTTTTAGAGCCTTTCTGTCCAAACTTCTGACCTACCCAGATCTCAGGGACGAGATCTTTTGTAGGGGGCGGGGGCGGGTTTATCACATCCCCAAATTATTTAATGAGAATTAGTATGTATCTCATCAGCATGCATCATGTTATGGAGCATTTCATAAGTTATTGCACGTGGAAAATCTTATGCAAAGGTTAAACATACACTTCAAATTTGAACTCCCAAATGAAAGCAGGAACAAAAAATTTTGATCATCATCTGGAAATAATTTATTCAAATACTATCATAATTATCTTGAATAAATATACTTTTTTCCAAGTTTATGGGACTAGTTTCAGCCCTCAGAAAATTCAAACACAATTCAATGACCTATTCTAGATTTGAATATAAACTATACAAATTAAATCATGAACAATAAGTTTTAAGAATTCTAATAAGCGCTAGACCTTCCCAGGAACCCGTCTGATTTATTTCACATTTTTAGGATTTTATTTGCTATTTTTAGTGGCCCGGTCAAAGTAGGCTTTTAATTTTAATTCCCAGTCAAACCCTAGACTCAACCCAAGCACTATTGGACTCGGTGCATCGATCGAGCCACTTTCATTTGGTTGAACCCAACATGCTCGGACCGTCCGATTTGATTTCAACCGTCAGATTCGAGCGGAGCCGTTCGGACTGTCCGAATGCGCAACACATCTGGGCCGTTAGATCCCAATCGGACAGTCCAAATGCATGGTGCGAACATTTCGACCGCGCCACTTGGCTCAGCCCAACCGCCCAACTGCACCGGCTAAGCCAGATGTTGGAGCACGCGTGTGTGTGACTGACGCGCTGGGCCCGTGCGTTAGATCCATCCTCTACCACTCGCTGACGAGGGCGGTAGCGTGAGCCACACGACGCGATGCCCTAAGTTACCTGCCGATCCACGCCGTGAGCCATTGCCCACGCTAACCTATCCCTGAGCTTCCTCAGCTAGCGCCGCCTCCATCTCCGTCTTCTCCCCGCGTTAAAGCCCTCTCCTTGCACTTAGTTCAGCTCATTCCTTCTCTCGGGACTGAGAAGGAAGAAACTCGTTTGAGCACCACGCTCGGGTAAGCTTCAATCCAATGGTTCCTCCCTTCTCTATGTTCCTAACCGTATCCATTTTTACTAATGCGCGGGCTTGATTTGGCTTGTCGCTTCAAGTCCATCTTCGTGCTCTCGGTAGTTTCTAGAGCTTGCTCCGAGGGACACCACCATGTCATCATCAACTCTGGTAAGTCTTAACCTTGATCTTGTGCGTCACCATGCGTGCCTTAGCCTACTAAGCAGAACCCCTCAATCAATTTCACCAGTGCACGATAGGTTTTCGTGGATTTGAAGCTAGTTCATTTTTTGGCCGAAGAACAACTCTTCGCCTCCCACCTCGTTCTGTTAATACATTATTTAATTCCTCACTGCTATAGCATCCTCTAATGATCCTTAAGCTATTCCAACCATTCTCCATCTTTGGTGTTCACCAGAATGTCCTCTCCACGTGGAGCCGTGCTGGCACCGTCACCCTCTTCTACGCCGACGTTGCTCCGAACTCCTCCGACCCTCTACAACGCTCAGGTAGCTTTAGTAGATCCCCTAGATCCCTAGATGCTCAGGAATTCGCTTGAATGGACATTGCAGAGCTCATTTGTTGCATTCACTTTCGGCCGAAACTTAGCGACGCCCCTCTCCGGCTAGCTGCCGGTACAGGCCACCTCAGCTGCCGTCACCACCACCTTAAGGTGCGCAAGACTATTAGGCAGCTATCCCGGGACTTAATTCACACCACCGTGGCCGGAATCGCCGGCGGTGAGCTCTGCATTGAGCTCGGGTTGGTTTTCGTACGCCGACAACCACTGTAGCAACTCTGTTACGGCAAATGACATCATTAACTACTAATGAGTGGCTTAGCTTTAAATGGATGTCTTAGACTTGTTAACGAGTCACTTACACGTGGGCCATGCGAGCGGAAATCGAGGGAATTGAGAGTGATGTGGACAAGACTGACATGTGGGTGTAGCTATTTAAGTGCCGTGCGTTGTGCACGTGCACCAGTGAACTGAGTACATGGACTTGAGTCTATGAGAACCGGGTCCCACAAGTTAGTATGTTTTAAATCCAAAATTTAAAAGAAAAACAAATTATTCATAGGACCCCACTGGTCAGTGTCTGTGGCTAGCGCAACGAGCGGTAAGAAAAGTATGAAATGCTTTAGAAAATTTGGAATCTATTTATTTGCACACTAAAATTCATTTAAACTTTGAAAAATCCAAAACTAATTCATCTTAACTCCAAAATGGTTGAAACCAGTTTTGATAATTTTAATTTTTAATGAAAATTATTTCAAAATAGGTTTCAAACTTGTCACTATCACAAAAAATATAGTTTTTGGAAAGTGATCTAAAGTTAATTTATTTTTGAACTAGAAAATGCTATTAACTTTTAAAATTCATAACTAACTCATAAAAACTCCAAATGGGATGAATAAAATTATTTTGGTCTTATAATTTTATTCTCTATTTACCTATGTATTCCCTTGCCTTCCCACTGTTATGCAAAATTTCACCAAATAATTAAGTTCGGTGAACAATAATAGATCCTAATTTAGTTGGATTTTGTAGCAATCTGAGATTCAAACCACCATAACTTTCACATACTAACTACAAATGGAATAATTATTTCACCTAAATTCATCTCAAATAATATAATAACCACTGTAGAAATTTCATGTATTTTTGAGCACTTTTAATTTTGTGGTATTTCTAGGTGTTTGTCAATATCTTTATTCTATAGAGCCCGAAGCGATCGACGTAGACTCATTTGCCACCGAGAGAGAAATTTGACTTCCAGCAAGGCAAGCATCATTTGAACTTTCTTTCTGCATGATATTGATCCCAGATTTAATACAATAGTGTTTGAAATGCAATGATATTGCTTGCATGTTATTTTTCGTGTATCGATATGTTGTGAATAGTTAGCTATGTCCTATACTTGCTGGTTATTCTTGATAATTCCCTTATAATTATTCTTAAGATAGATTCTTGTGATGGTATGAATGTATGTGTTGAATGCTTAACCATTGCGGGTCTAGAAAACACATTAGATCAATTGATGTGATTAACTCGTCAATTGTGGGAGGCACATAACTTTTCTTATATTTGCTTTTATCCAGATCATTGTATCTGGTTGTTGAGTCAAAATTTTTTGTTGTTAAATGGTTTTGGGTCTGGACAAGTTGTTGTACTGTGGGTGCTATTATGCACGAGACTCGGGTTTGTGGTTGTCTTGTTCGGACCATTAAGGACCACGCCATGGGCTGTCATTCCATGTAACGATCGTGCTATCACACGCGAGATATGGGTACCATGCGGTTAAGTAAGGAGAAGGTTTTATTCTGTTAAGCCCCAGGTGGTGTAAGGACACTTGTGTTGATCAATTATCCGTAGGAGTTGATGTAATTTTCTATAGTGTGCATGGGAGTGCCATTTTTTGTTTATTTACATTGCATCGATATATCAAATACTACTTGTGAGCCCGCTTAGCAAGCGCTATCCATAGCTTGTACTAAGTATGGGAACACCTCGCAAGGGAGACTTATCTCAATAGGACTTTCTTACTAAAACAACCGTATCTCGATTCTCCCCGTCCTGCATACCTAAGGAAGTGTGTCATTCTCCGGAGGCATCTGGAGGCTTACGGGCTAGTCGAGTTGTGTGGGTAAAGTAGTACACCTTTGCAGAGTTTAATTTGTTCGAGTAGCGTGTCCACGGTTATGGACAACACTTGGTTTGGGATGTGTCATCGTTAGACTTGAAACTAAAAGTTGACATGGTTATAACTTGGTTCGGCATGAATGGGTTGTTCGTGCATCTTAGTTTATCAAAGTGGACAACCACTTTGATATTGATTGATCTATACATTTGTCTATGTCTTGTGAAACCTTCTTTAGAAATGGTTTACAAATGAGCTTTTGAAAACTAGATGGTCCAGGAATGTAAATTGTTGCGTTTTCTGCAAAACTAAACCACTAAATGCCATCCTTTGTTATCCTCTAGCATAAATATTTTTAATTTGTGTAAGACTTGCGAGTAGATTTGTGCTTAGCCCGGTTGCTGCAAATTCAGGTGAAGACTTCGAGCCCAATGAGCTCGTTAGCGCCGATTTAGGCGACGCTGACGAGTAGTACTACTATTTAACTCCCAGTCATTTGCCATGGGTTATGGGGAATACCATTGCTGTACTTTTGGTTTATTTATATCGTTTCCGCTGCTACTTATTGTTCTTATTTGAATTTGGCCGGTCAGCTATTATGTAATAGTTGTAGACTTAACTATTATGATGTATGTCTTTTGAATTATCAATGTATGAATGTTGTATGACTTTGAGTGATGTTGAATGAGTGCATGAGCGTGTTAGTCGCTGATCTTGGGAGCCAACACAGTCTCAAGCTCGCTGTTGATGAATTCCCTTTTAACTCACTAAGTGTGGACTTTGATTGTTTAGAGAACCGATGTAGTACTTGTAGAGGAACAGTACACCTGATCACCGATGCTCTAGTTTCAGTCAAGTCTTCCCACTTAGATAGAGTGAACTTAGAATTCATTTACTTGAGGCCCAGAGTTATCTCCATAAGTCCGGGAAGGTCTCGATCTTATGGGAATAACCCCGGGGGTCCTCACAAAAGCATACTTTCTGAGGTTTACGCTTTCCAACAGAAAAATGTATTTTGCTCTGAGCTTTACTAGGGTTTACGCTTTCCAATAGAGAAAATGTATTTTCTTCTGATCTGAAAGCAATTTTATCATTTTTTATTAAGTCATATGTGGCACCTACTTGTTAGTGACTCGTAGTTTTATTCTCTAGATTTTTATTCATAGACTAATTATTCATTAACTAAATAGTTAAACCTATTTTGATTTTAATTATCTCACGACTAGAGCCCACATGTTAGTCTCTCGGCTTTAAAATATGTTCTAAAACCGGGAACAGTGTGTGGTCCCACATGTCACACACATTTACTAATAGTTTAAAATTAGATTTATGTTAATATTTTTTGCTGGTCCCACCTATCATTAGACTTTTTACCCTTAATCTATCATTAGTGCTAACCAAATCCTAAATTCGAGTGGGTCCAACTGGTCAAAGAGAGAGAGATAGATAGAGAGAGAGAGAGAGAGAGAGAGTGCATGAGCAGAGCCGCGCGTATGGCCGAGCGCCATGGAGACCTTGCCGCAGGCGAACGGTGGGATGAGCGGCTGAAGAATCTAGACCCGCCATTATGTGTTAATGGAGTATTTTGGTGATTAATGACAAATCTAAATATGAGACTAACACCTTTCATTGATTAATGAAAAATCTAAATACGAGACTAAAGGAGATCATCATGTGTTGATGATTATCAAGTCAATGACCCGGACTCGAAGTGAAGATGTGGGTCATCAAGCTTCAAGAAGATGTTCAAGGCAAATGTATGACTAGCTAGGGATAAGGATGTGTTCCTAGTATTTTACCCACCTTGGTCGTCCTTGGGTGAGGTCGCTTGTTGCTGGTGCCATTACACATTTCCTTGGACAAGGAGTAAGCCCTCTCATATCTTATGTGCATGTGTTGCACTTAGTGAGTTTGGAGAGCAAACCCTAAGTGCATGTGTTGTCTTAGGTAGGATTGTGTATCTATTTGGCTTAGACACTTGATTAGTTGAAGTGAGAGTTGAGACTTGTTACTCTTGGTGTTTACCGACACCTAGACGGCGTGCAGTGTCGTGGACCAGTGATCTTGTTAAGAAGCTTGTGAGAAGGCCCGGCGTGGTTGTGAGTGGTTTGGTGCTCGTCATCTCCGGAGTGGAGGAAGAGCAACCCCGAGTGGATCGAGGTGTTGGTTCATGTTGTAAGAACCGGTCCAAGTGGTTGGACTTATGTCAGAGGTGTTGGCTCAATTGAGGAGCCGGTCCAACGCGGTTGGGCTTACCTCAACGTAGATTAGGGAGACAGCAAGTCTCGAACACCACGATAAATCACCATCGTGTCTATTGTGGGTTGTTCATCTTTGTGCAATTTACATTACTTGCATTAATTGCTCATATATCGGTGTATGCTTGCTAGTCTTTCTTTGTTGTTTATTGTTGGTGCACTTAGTAAAGACTAGTTGATTTAGGTTTTAATTGTGCAAAACCGATTTGTTATTAGCTTCCGCATTAAAAATAGGTTTTAGCCAAAGAGATTTTTAAAACCACCTATTCACCCCCCTCTAGTCGGCGTCCTCGATCTTACAAGTGGTATCAGAGCTTGGTCTCTCATTTATTAGGCTTCACCGCCTAGAAAGTAAAGGATGACTAGCGAGGGTTCTCCATTGCCAAGGCACCTCAATTTGATGGCACAAATTATGCTTATTGAAAAATTAAAATGGCCATCTATGTTAGGGCCATGGGCACCTATGGAGAATTGTTGATGCATGTTTTGCTACTCCAATTGATCCACAAAAGCCTACTCAAAGAGAAGAGCAAAACTTGCAACTCGATGCTCAAGCTTTAAATGCTCTATATAGCGCTTTGAATGTGGAGGAGTTCAATAGAGTGAGCAATCTTAAGAATGTTCACAATGTTTGGACAACTCTCATGGAAATTCATGAGTGAACCTCCACGATCAAGGATGTTAAATTGCATAGGTTGAAGCTCAAATATGAGTCATTTACTATGTTGCCTCATGAGAGTATCAATAAAATGTATTCTAGAATGAACAACATAGTAAATGATCTCAAAGGTCTATCTTTTGATTTAATCGATCTTGATATTGTGCACATGATGCTTAGGGCTCTACCGGACAAATATGAGACCTTGGTGATATTATTCCTCAATTCACCCGAATTGTCAAGCATGACTCCTACCGCTCTGTTGGGCAATCTTATCACAAATGAGATGTACGAGAAAGACAAGGATGAGCTCAAGGAGAGAGCCTCAACTTCAAGCAAAAGAATTCATACTTTCAAAGCCAAATATGATTCAAGCGAAGATGAGGACCACAATAAGGAAGATGATGACATTGAAGAAGAAATTGTCACTCTCATTAATAAATTGGAAGATCTCATGAGGAGACGGAATTCACATAAAGATTCAAGCACATCTTCAAATGCAAAGCACCACAAGACTATAAGGTGCTATAATTGTCAAAGAAAGGGACACATTACCTCAAAGTTTCCTTATGGGAAGGAAGATGAGGAAGAGCCCAAATTGTCATCAAGGAAGAAGAATGATGGCAAAAGAAGACAATTCGCCGGGCTAGCCATCAATGATGATCCATCAAACCTCTCAAATGCAAGTGAGGCTCCATCATTATTTTATTTGATATGTCTACATGCTTCATGCCAAAAAGGTAATAACGAGGTACATGATGATGATGAACCTTCATATGATGAGTTGATAGACATGTTAGAGGATTTGAATGAATACCTTGGCAAGGAGAAGTCAAAATTCAAAGTCTTGAAGAAAGAATATCTTTCTCTCAAGGATTCTTCTGAGGAGCTAGAAGAAGCTAATGCGACTCTCCTTCTGAAGTATCTTAATAAGTCCAAGGTGGGTATAGGCATTGCATGCAATTTACTAGATGATATGCCATGTATAGCTCCTAGCCCTTGCATTTCATCTAAGGTTAGCATATCCACTTCATGTGATGATTTACTTGATATGCCTTGTTACTAAAAAATAGATGCTCCTATTTCCTCTATGTCTTGTGATACTAACCTTGTAGAGGAAAATAAATAGCTCAAGTCCCAAGTCATAAAATTAAAAGTTGACTTAGAAAGAAGCTACAAATGGAAGGCCATTCTCGATGATATATTAAGCAAGCAAAAACGTTTGCAAGATAAGAGTAGTATTGGCTACACCCCAAGAAAAGTGAGAATAACAAGACAAGATACAATGCAAGACACACAAAGAACAATGTCAAGTGCCATGGATGCAATGGGAAGGGCCGCTATGCCTCGGTGTGCCCTAATCAAATAGATGTCAAGACAAGATATTTAAAAATGAGGCAAGCAGGCAATGAGCAAGAAAAGAAGACAAGTAAGGGAAGTAAAAACCCAACTTTCTACAATTGCTGGGAAAAAGGGCACATTAGTAAACAATGTCCCAAAGGTATGTCTCCTCAGCCAATTATCTATAATGATCATTATTTGCTTAGGAAAGATAAATATGGCAATGTATTTTCTAGAATGGTTAGTTCACCAAAGTTTATTATTAGGGCCATTTGGGTGCCGAAATCTATTGTGACTAACATTCGTGGACCCAACCAAGTATTGGGTACCAAAATACGCTTAAATGCTTAATAGGTACTTGGAGAGGCCTTTGGAGGTTTGGCTCACATGAAGAGATAGATTCCATCATATGCAAAATTGAAGCCAAGCTTGAGGATGATCATGTCATATCATAAGCAAATGCCATTTTGGTAACAAGTATTTACATTAAACCATCTAGCCCTTATGCCTTATGTAGGTTACATTCCATGAAAAACATATAAAAAGGGGTGTTCTTACTCTTATTCATAATCTTCTTATTAAAATCTTGAGCAAGATGGTGGTGGCACACTAAGGGGGAGCGCTAAGTCATATACATATATATCACATCCCTAAGTGTGCCCAAATTGACTAAGTGCTAGTAATGTTTTTCAAAATTAAGTCATTTTAGCCAAAAGTCAAAAATTTCTTAAATATTAGTAATTCTTTGAAAAACTAGTTGCAAAATGTATACAAATGCTTTTCAAAGGTTTTCGAAAGGTTTTGGTTCAAGAAAAATCTATTTCAAGTGAAAATGAGTTTCTAGCCAAAATTCTAGATCATAGTATCTTGTTTTTGACCTAAACTAGATTTTTGTGTAAAATCTTTTCTAAAAGGAATTTGAAAAATCTTTCCAAAAGGAAAATCCTATAGTTTACTATTCTAAAAATTTTTGGTATTCAAAAGATTTCAAAATACCAACCTAGCAAAAGTTATTTGATTTTGAAACTCGTCCAAAATACTATTTTCACCTAAGTGGTCACTTTCTAGCACTTAAGTGAGTTTTGTCATCTGAGCCAAAATTATTCGTATGAATAGGTCTATAGTGGTATTAATGACTCATACATGCAATTGGATGCTTTAAATACAACCAAATGCTCATTTTGGTTTGTTTGGAGAAATTTCATAAAAATAAGTTTCATTTGCGAAAACCAAAAGCTTAATTTATAAAAAAATATTTAAGATTTGGATTTTCAAGGGCTATATAAGTTGGAAATACTCCAAATATGTTTATTTGGTTGATTGTGTAAAAGTTTGGAGTAAAATACAACAATTCCCTTTTTTCTCCAAAATTCAGAACTGAAATCTACTGACAATTTGAGTCTCGGTGGTCAGTGGCGACCCCAATCCGGTCTGACCGTAAGCCCCTGGTCTAATCAGATTCTTGCGGATCGACCGGATCTAGAGAGCGGCTGCTTTTGTCAAATTTGTTGATTTCAAATTTCCTTAGGCATTCTCTTTGCTCCCCAAAGCCAAGATGATCCTTGCTATCCTTGCAAGCTACCCTATAATATTTTTTTCTTAATTACAAATGCAATTGTGTCATTCAAGTGATTATTTCAAATGGTAGTGTAATACCCCGAAATTTATTCGGGCGAATAAGAGAGTATTCGAGGGAAAGAGTTAAAGAGGGATTACAATTTTCAGTGATCTCAAGGGGGTTTCCGCGAATTCCCGACAACCTGGGTATTGGGCCACGGCTCATGTGGCCCAAGAGGGGGCTAGCCAAAGGGGGATGACCTTCCCCACAAAACCCTAAACCCCCTTCCCCCTTTCCTCCACTTGGAGTCGCCACCCTCCTCCCTACCGTGCACCACCTTCTCCTTCCCCCTGCGCCAGATTTGTTTGTCAGATTTGGGTAAGTTCCGTACGTTTTCTGATCTGTCAACCTCTTAGAAAGTTGTAGCTCTTGGTCTTAGATTTATTTAGGCACCGAGATCATTTGATTTGGAGTTACGGTTTAGGCGATATGGCTATTTTCGTGCGACTGTTAAGGAGAGCTGACGGGATTTGGCAGTTTGCTTGTCTGGTCATTATGAATTATTAATAGGCCGAATCAGAAAGTCTACCCCAAATGAATATTGTAGATAATTCAGTAAGATTTTCAAGTTGATAAAGAACATAATTTTTAGAGTTGGCAATCAAAAGTTATGGAATTTTAACCGCGCGCTATTCTATCTGTCTGAGATCTGGGGACTGTCGATTTGTTCCTCGGTTTTGATGTAGTTAGAGTCAGATTCAGAACTTGCACCCAACTAGGTTATTGTAGCCCTTTAAATAATGTTTCTAAGTTGATAAAGATCACCTCCATTGGATCAGTAGAATGAAAGTTACATCATTTTCTTTACTGATATTCTGAATTCTGAACAGATGTCTGTCAGTTGTTTTCAACTGCGGTTTAGCCAACTATTTTGGCCGAATCAAAGAACCCCGTCAACTAGAGTTTTCTAGAGTTATGCGTTAATTTTCATTGGGCACTAGTTCCAGGTCGTTTTGAGTCGCACATAATTATTTATGATTTTATTTGTACTGCTGTCCAGTTGGTTAGGCAGATGGCTGAAATGAGTATTGTCCGTTTATATTCGTGGTTTGTGTTGGTTAGTGGGAGGGATAGTGTGAGTCTCCCGTACCTAAATCATGCCACGTTATTCTTATTTCGGGATCATACTTGTGTAGGCGGCGAGGCATCGCGTGTGGGAACACCTTCGTTGCTTGCTAACGCGTCGCAACGCGAGAGGCAAGTACATTGAAATTCTTTACATTGATGAATGATGTGTGTTTGTGTTCATGCTAATATTTCTATGATCCATGTTTTCAATCAAAGATGTTAATCAATATTCATATTCCATTACATGAAATTCCAATGTGTTAAGATATATTGATTTCTGTGGAACGCTCGCTGTTGGTTGTTGTGCCGATGAGTTGATGATCCATGTTCATATTCTATGATGTACATTCCGTTCCTATTTGATAATCCATGAGGAAGAAAGTGATAAAATTTATTGCATATGTTCATTCAATTCATGTGTTGTTCATATGCATTCCACGGGAGTGGATTTGTAAAGACCCATCAACTCCAGTATGGGCATGTAAGACCCACCATTCCAATTTGGGCAGTTTCGAACACCCGTATGAAACGTTCTTCATAAGGTAATTTGGTCCCCGGACTTTGTTAAGTACGGGCTTAAGTGAACACCGACGGGTGTCTCACTCGCTATACCGGTATGAGCATGTGTTAGTCCATTCCTTTCAATGCATCCATTCATTCCATTCATATACATAAGTTTTGAGATTAATTCTTATTTCAGTAATGTGACTGACTTGTTCATAACCTAGTATGTTCAATTGTTTATTGTTCTTGCTGAGTTTGGACCCACCCTTGTTTTTTTCTGTGTTTATTTAGGTGAACCTTGTTGATGATAATATTAATGGGAGGGAGTAGACCAGCACGTTCCACACAGTTCATTACATTATATTTTCATTAATGGATTCAACTATGTTAATGTTTGATGAGAGATGAACTGTAATAAGTAATGTTTAGACTTTATGTCATATTGTTCCATGACTAGTTCCTTGATTATTCACCTTTGATGAATTGGTTATTTTCACCTCGTTACCATGGTATTGTTGTCTGATTAGAGGCATATTGAACCTTATTCCGTAATTTGATGGTATGTTGTATCTTTAGGTAGCATCTTGACTTTCGAATAGCCAGGGTGTTACAGGTAGCTTCTCTTAATCATCTTGACCTCGGCATGAGATTCATCTTTACTCGTGATACCATCTTATTTCTTCAAAGTGATATCTAATTTCATTCCTTGCTGATCATACTTCCCCTTACCAAGCTCAAGTAATCTTCGTATACAAGTGGATTCTCTCTTTCCCCCGTCTCTTTGGATGCTTTCTTTGAAGATCTTTACGAGAGAAGTTCAAGCACTTTGCAATCTCAAGTCTTGTCGACACGTGGTATCTACAAGTGATGTTTAAGGACTATCTTTCAAGTGTGATCCACATATAGACATTCTTGGTGTCAAATATCAAAGAAGGAGAATTTGGTTGCAAATAATGGTCAAAGGAGATAGTTTGAAATCATCATGGGTGTTGCATGGATATATTTCAAAGAGATGACGAAGATTTTGGTTGAAGGAGAAAGCCTTTGTGTAAGGGAGAGTTTTTTATAAAAGGAGTTTTTCTTAGCAAAAATGAAAAATGTTTAGGGCTGTCTTTAAAATGGGTAAACTATTATATGGGAGAACTAATTTGCAAAGACTCCTTGTGTGTTTTTGGTGTTTAATACCAAAAGGGGGAGAATGTTTATATCAATATTCTTCCATTTGGATGTTTGATATGTTTAATATGCCAAGGGGAGAATGTATTGAATGTATAAGAATATCATTCTCACATGCATAATGATTGAAGCTTTAAATTTCATTTTATGACATGCATAGACATAGTTCAATAGCTTAAAATTCTTATCTTATGTCTATTTATATCCAAATGTTGTTATTGATAAAGAATTTATCATCAATCACCAAAAAGGGGGAGATTGAAGAATCTAGACCCGCCATTATGTGTTAATGAAGTATTTTGGTGATTAATGATAAATCTAAATATGAGACTAACACCTTTCATTGATTAATGATAAATGTAAATATGATTCTAACTCTCTTATCTAGTATGATTTTGTGTAGTCTCGTTTGGATATAAAAAGGTGAAAACCATGGAGGTATGTGTTAGACTTTATACTCTTATATATTGTTGCATTCCTCGAATCCAAAATATAGGCTGAACTCCACCAAAAGTTTAACTTGAATATGCGCATCTGTATTTATTATACGTTTGTGTATGCACACATTTTGTAATATTCTGAAAATCTTATTAATAGCAATAATAATAATAATTTAAGTAATTAAAGAATTTAGGGCTTGTGCGTAATTAAAGAATTTAGAATACGTGAAAGTAGAATTATTTCAGAATTTTTCTGAGCTATATAAATAGTGGTGGATTTTCTAGAAAACCCTAACCTATTCTTTTTCTTTCCATCCGCCGCCACATCAATTTTCTCCTGTGCTTGACCAATCTGTACACGCTCCTGTATTTGGATCATTGATCGCTTCGTTGACGTCACCACAAATCTTCTTGTGAAGTGCCGGCCAAGCACGCTTTTTGCTTTTCCTCGCGCTTGCTTGCTTCAACAAGGCGTGCTACCGCTCGAGCTTTGGCGCTGGCTTTGGCCGAAGTTCGCATGTCTTCTTGCCGCTGGATTTTCTTTTCCGGCCGAGAGCACTGCCGATAGATTCTCGTGCTTCTTCGCGCCGCCACGATCTGTGATTGCCGGCCTGTGCTTCTTCTTGATCCAGTAGAACCGAACTCTCGCTACTGGATCGCTGCGTTGTCTCCTTTGGTTTCTTTGCCGCCTTTGGGAGCCGAGCGAAACCATCTACCGCCAACGGCTGTGGAGAATCGTTCCAGGTTGGCTGCCTATGCAACCAGGGAGGCCCTGAAGCTGTCTGACAGATAATTCAAAATCCTTTTTAGTAAGAAGAAAGCAGTAGAGAAGAAAATTAGAAGGAAAGAAATCAAGATCCGGATTGGAGAGGGTAACGACTTGTGATTTTGTTTTCTCTCTGTTTTACTGGTCTAATTAGAGATTAGGATTTAGATTAATTAGAGATGTTATAGAATTTTCTAATCGATGACTGTTTAGTACTTCTGATTAGTTTGCTGTTCCGTTGTACGATTTATTCGAGTACCTTAATGGCGAATTTGGAAAATGTCATCTACTAGTTAATTGTAGATAATTTCGATATCTTTCTATAGCATATTTAATCTTGTCAATCGGACAAGTAGATTTCGAGATATGATTTTCGGAAGACCGCTGTTTTTACAGTTGTCGTCTTTCGGCGCTGTTTCGGTAGACTGTAGATTAAAAATAGTAAACAGATTAATTTGAGTTTTTGATCTACATGAAAGTTGTAGGTAATTGTCCAATGGTTCTGTAGGATCTGAGAACGCGCATTTTGGTTGAGTAAAACAAAAGTTATGAATTTAGCAAGACTGCTGTTCCGAAGCGGACAGATCGGTTTTCCGGGCTAAATACGGAGGGTTAGATGATTTAATTAGAAGTCTTCGTAATCTAAGAAATTGTGGATAATTTTATAAAGAATCCAGAATGGGGTGGTTTGTGGTGATCGGACTTTTGAGTCAAAAGTTACGCTCTTTTTTAGTAACCGGTCAGCTATAGGTAACTAGTCGGTACCGGCGTAACGTGTTATATTTGGGGACGTGTAGGAGCGAAGCATTTTGATTGCTATTCTTGTTGCTCTTATTTGTATTGAAGTTGGTGTATTTAATATAGGAGAGGCGTCGTGCTTGTTGCCGTCTTCTAATCAAATCGTGCGTCGCAACTAGTAAAGGCAAGTGCATGGTAGACAGCGATCAATGATCGATCACTGTTTTCTTTATCTTCTATTACCATTATTGTTGTGCTTTTATTTTGTTTAATTGCAAGCAATGGAATGGTATGGAATTATATTGTTAATGGACATGATGAAAAGTTGGATATGATGGTTATGATGGAGTTTTGCATATTTTGTATACATAAGCATCATTGCATTTGAGAAGGTGGTCATGATGATCACAACTCCACGGGAGTGGAGGAGGTCCCCGGTCCTTATGGAGGAACGGGCTTGAGAGTGAATGTTGTCGCGAGCATTCACTCACGCTATACCGGTATACGCGAAAGAAGTGCATGTGGACATATAGATTAGAGTTGCATTGATATTTGAGATTATTGAATGAGAATGTTAATAGAAGTGCCTGTGATGTTAATGAAGTTATTGAATGCTGTTGATTTATTATTGTTTGGTGTATATCGATGTATTTCTTTGAGTCGTGGACTCACCCTTGCTCTATTGTTGTCTTTAGGTGATCTTGAGGATGCCGTGAATCGAGGCGAGTAGAGCACAAGGACATCACATGATCATTCGCCATGATAATCTTTTCATTCAATATTGGTTTACACTTGGACATGTTAGTTATTGATTAATTCTAGGACAATGTTTGGATTAGACTATTTGCTTTGATAACTTGGATTCATTGGTTGATGCTATTTTGGACTGTTTACCTGGTTTTGTTCCACTTGATTATTTGTTATCATTCGAACCATATTTATGCATGTTCTTTTGTGATCCATGGAATTGTTTATTGTCGTTTTCCTGCTGTAATATTATAGGGTGTCGTTAATTATTAGTTGGAAGAGTAGTGTGGTGGCATTCTAGGCTCAGTGTTGGGCTGGGGTGTTACACATTTAGAGGGAGTTCACTCTATATTTTGTGGTTTCATTAGTATTGATCCATATTTCGTTCTCTACACATACTTGGGATCTCTACTTTGAAACATATCCTTGGAGTATATATAACTTGTGTAGTTCTTGTATATTCATGTTGCTCTATGTTTATTTATCTACATTCAATTTATGTGCAATTGAAGTGGATATCATCAATTACCAAAAAAGGAAAAGATTGAGGCATCTTGTCTGTCGGGACCCAAATATGCAAATCTGGACCCTCTGTGTATTCTGCACTAGTCCAGGATCACGCTAGTGCTCACAGTGTCAACATCGATGAAAGATCACATCCATACAACGAATATAAGAATAACGAGTACTTTGAATAACAAATAACTGTTGGGACCTTATGGTCGAGTTTTACATTTATTAAGCCATGCAAGGCTGACAATAAATAAATAAACTGCAGCGGAAACGAAATAAACTCCGGTGGCTCCCATCAATTTACCACAGGCAACTGACTGGGATCAAGACCCTAACGCTCAACCTTCATAGAATTCCTCTTCAAAAGCAAAGACGACTCCTCCATACATTGATTTGTTTAGCAAGAGTGAGTACACACCGTACTCGCAAGTCATACCACAGAATGCATTTATACATGATGGCTTATTCCAAAGAAATGACTTCTGTGGTTATTTTGCAGAAATGCAACATTTGCAATTGAATACAAATAATAGATTGAAAGCACTATTCAAAACAAATAGACAATAATAAGTTAACAATTGATTTCACAAAGGACACACAGTCTAATCAAGTTCTTTCACACAGCTGAACAAGTTATCTCACACAGCTGACCCTTCCCAATTGTTTTATGAAAAACTACCCCTCGTGTGAAATTCCGAGCATGTCCATAACCGAGGACGCGGCTATTCGAATAGATTGGTTTAAACACTCTGCAGAGGTTGTACACTTTACCCACACGATGAAATCAACCGGATCGAGTTGATCACAACAAAACCTTTCGAGACTTCATCTCAAACAATGACACTCTGGTGTGCTTTTCTGCCAGTCAATTTGTACACACACCCTTGGAGCGACACACACCATTGGACAGGATGCACGTGAACCGTCCATGATGTGACATATCACACCTCCGACCCATCACATAGCTTAAATACAACTGAGTTGTCAATGTCAAGACTCCACAACTTACTAAGTCGGGCCCGGCCCATACTAGGCATGTGGTCACAAGAAGGCCCAGTTCAATGGCGCACAAAGTTAAGTCCTTAATTGACTAAGGCAAGACTTCCGCTTTTTCCCAAATCACAAAGTTTATATCACAGATCCACCATTCACACAGAATCCACCACTTGCCTCGGTCTAAATCTTTTCCCACCTCGTTGATTAAGTGCAACACATGCCATCAACGAGTAATAGCACCAAAGACACACAGATTCATCACACGCCCATAATCACTTAGTCAAGTTTATAATTGCAACTCTCACATGAAATGATGACTCGTGGCATGGCTAGCGGCCTAATCGTATCTAACCAACCCACGTTGGTGCTACAATAATACCAACTAATAATTAATCAACCTAGGGTGACAAAAGATCATGGCATACAATAGACAAGGTGGCATAACAATTTGGATTAATAACTACACCCAAAAGCATTTAAATAAATACTTGAATTAGAATGCAATACATTGAAACAAAGTATTTTGAAAACTGGGTTCAAAATGATCAAAGGTATAACTTTCCTTGGAATAGATCTAGATATTGGTCTTGGTCTTGAGGTGCTCCTTCTTACGCAAAATTCCCAAGTATCGACGTCTACTCGCAAAGCGAGACAAAAGAAATAAAACAAATAAATAACAGAGGCAAAACAAACTCCAAAAATTAAATAAAATTCACCATTAAATAGATCTTAATTTTATATGAATTTACAAATTTGAATGGGCTCAATTGGACTTCGGATGCAAAAGATATGGGCTTTGGAAGATTGGAAAATCAATTAAACCCTAATTTGGATTTTCTCGAATTTCCCGAATTATTTTTATAAAGGAAAATCGAATTATTGCGCAATGCTTGCGTCGGTGAGAATTTCGGAAAAAAATTAAATTTAAAATAAAATCGGCAGTGGGACCCATCGGTGGCACTACTCACGGTGGACTAAGCTCACCGAGCCACGGGATCCGAGCCGGTGGATCGAGCCACGTCTTGGCGTGTCTTTGTGCCGACACGGCGACACGAGGCGACACGCGAGCACAAAAGGCGACGCGGCGGTTGCGATGCGGTATGGACGCTACACACGGCGGCGACGGCGGCTCGGGAACCAATGGCAGCAGCGAGCAGCGGCTCTTCGCCGTGGTGAGTGGTACCAATGTGTAGAGGAGGTTAATGCGCACACACGGGCAGCCTTTGGTTTGAGCACAGGGTTGACGGAGATGGCCGCGGCGAGGAATAATTAGCGGAGAAAACCTTTGGTTTTGTCGGACGAGGCGCTCGGCGATGCTCGGCGGCGAGGAGGTGCGACGAGGTAGCACGAGACTTCTTCGATCGAGAATGGTGCGATCGGTGGAGCAAGGGCGGCGACGACGGCGGCGCGCAATCCACCGGAGAAGAAGCTCGGTCGAAAACCCTAAAACTTCGAAATCTTTGCGGCGCTAGGGCGATCGGGCGGAGAGTGGCGGCTTATGGTTGCGGAGGTCGGCGGTGCTAGGAGGGGTATTTATAGGCTCGAGGAACGCGGATTTGGAAATCCCAAATCGGGTCCAAGCGGTTTGGATTTTGAAATCCTCGATTCTCGGAGATTGAATCCGATTTGGAAGTTTAAAATAACCGAAGCAGTGCGGAGAGATAAGGCTTGCGTATAGGCGTTGTCCGTGCACAAAATCGAGGCCGTTCTGCGCAATTGTTCGACGAAGACTCGAGGTCCGAAAATGGCGACGCGCGGCGCGCCGCGGAGAAGAAGACAACGCGAGGCGACGACTCGGTCGCGTCCCACTGGCGGCGGCGCGGCGCGGTGAGCGGCGTGCGATGGCGATCCAACGGCGCGAGCGAGCGAGCGGCGAACGAGCGAGATCAATCGCGAAGCCACGCTGCGACAATCCAACGGGCAAGGCGAAAAGCTGGCGAAGCGGCGGCGGGCGATGGCGATCAACTACTGGGATTGAGCGGTGGAATAGTGTTGGGCCGCGCCAAGATCGCATTCAAGGATTTAAAATAGATTTTTCTTTTAAATAAATCCAGAAAATACAATTAGCAATTAGAAAATAGCAAATGACTTTGGAAAAATTCGAAAATTCTATAAAATATAACCAAGCATATAGAATCTAAATAAAATAGTTTTGACAATGGTTGATGTTGGGATTAAGCACATTAAATCAATTTGTCCTTAAAGTCCATATTAAGCTTTTAAATAAATATTCAAATAAATCCAAATGGTGAATTTTCTCACTACCACTATTTAAAAGATTTTAAAGCTCAAATTTGGGATGTTACAAACCTCCCCCTTAAGCGAATCTCGCCCCGAGATTAGGCTAGCTAGAGAAAAGGCTAGGAACTCGGCTTTCAACTCATCTTCACGTTCCCACGTTGCTTCTCCTTACGAGTGGTTACTCCTTTGGATTTTGCGTAAACGAACGGTCTTGCTTCAGTGCGGCTCTGCGACATCCAAAATTCGACAGTTGTTCTTTGTACGTGAGATCCTCCTTTAGTTCAATGGACTCCAACGGGGTCTGCTCTTCTGGCACACGAAGACACTTCTTCAGCTGAGAGACATTAAAGACATCATGCACTCCTGCTAACGACTGCGGTAGCTCCAACTGGTACGCAACTTCTCCACGGCGTTCCAAAACCTTGAATGGACCCACATACCTTGGAGCAAGCTTCCCTTTGGTGTGGAATCTCTTAACACCTCTGAGCGGAGTAACTCGAAGATACACAAAATCCTTTGGTTCAAAGCTGAGGTCACGACGACGATTATCGGCATAACTCTTTTGCCTAGACTGGGCTATCTTTAACCTCTCTCTGATCATAGCAACTTGTTCTTGACTTCTGAATAATATCGGCCCGAATACTACGTTCAATTTGTCTCGACCAATTCAACGGAGTTCTGCGAGCGCGACCGTCATGAGCTTCAAATGGTGACATTTGCAAACCGGCTTGATAATCTGTTGTTGTACGAGAATTCTGCATACGGCAAACTTTTATCCCAACTGGTAGCATTAGCTAAGGCATGTGCTCTCAACATATCTTCTAATATCGGTTGACTCTTTGATCATCCATCATGCAGGGATGATAAGCGATCTTGAAATTGGATGAGTTCCTGTGGCTTCATGTAGACTCGCGAAGCGAGAGGTGAATTGAGATCCTCGATCGACACTATCTTCTTAGGCACACCGTGTGGTAGCGATTTTGACATATACAACTCGCCAAGCGGTCTCACGAGTAAGTGGTTTTGGTGGCAAGAAATGGGCAACCTTAGTCAAGCGATCCACTATTACCCAAATCGAATCATAACTCGATTGAGTCTTGGGTAATCCGTAATAAAATCCATACCGATCTCTTCCCACTTCCATTACGGTATCTTGGCGGTTGTAGCAATCCTGCGGTCTCGATGTTCGGCCTTTACTTTCGACACACGTCGCATAAGGCAACGAACTCTGCGACGTCTCGCTTTAAGTTTGGCCACCAAAACTTATTCTTAACATCTGATACATCTTAGTGCTTCCAGGTGAATTGAATACTTTGAGTCATGGGCTTCCTTCGAATCATTTGTCTTAATCCATCCATATCGGTACAGATACATCCATTGATCCACAAGATATCCCGATCATCTATGGTGAAGTCTTTAAATTTTCCTTCGACATCTTCTTCTTGAGATCGACAAACTCGAGAATCCTTAGGTTGAGCTTCACGAACTGTTTCTCGAGTAGATTGTACTTCCAAATTGGCCACAAATCCTTAGGAACAACTTCTAGTCAGTAGCTTACGGAATTCCTCTGAAGTTCGAACACAACTCTTTTGCTTCGAGCATTGCGGTAGCTCTTACGACTCGGTGCATCTGCAACTACATTGGCCTTACCGGGATGGTAATGGATTCCAAGATTATAATCCTTTATTAATTCCGACCATCTTCTCTGTCTCATGTTCAAATCGGTGAGTGAATATGTACTTCGTGCTCTTATGATGCATGTAGACTTCACAAATGATTCGATGAGATAATGGCGCCAAATCTTCAAGGCATGTACTACGCTGACTAGTTCCAAATCATGGGTAGGATAGTTCTCTTCATGAGGCCTTAATTGCCTTGACGCATAAGCGGCGGCTCTTCCTTCTTGCATAAGTACACATCCTAATCCTTGACGCGAAGCATCACAAGAGATATCAAAATCCTTACTAATATCAAGCAAAACTAGCATGGGGTGAAGTCAAGCGTTTCTTCAATTCTTGAAAACTTTCTTCACAAGTGAGGTCCAAATAAACTTCTTCTCTTTCTTCAACAATTGCGTAAGAGGTTTAGCAATCGTTGAGAACCCTTCAATGAAACGACGATAGTATCGCCATTCCCAAGAAACTACGAATTTGAGTAACCGTCTTGGCTGCTCCCAATTCATTCTGACTTTAACCTTTCAGGGTCAATCTGCTACTCCTTCGGTTGTCATTACATGACCGAGAAAATCAACTTTCTTCTTCCAAAAGTCACACTTGCTAAACTTGGCATACAACTGATGTCCTCTGAGCTTCTCTAGGATTAATCTCAAATGTCCTGTATGTTCTTCTTCTGACTTTGAGTATACCAAAATATCATCAATGAATACTACCACGAACTTATCCAAATATTCCATGAATACTTTGTTCATCATGTTCATGAAATAGGCAGGGGCATTAGTCAATCCAAAAGACATGACTAGAAATTCATAATGTCCATACCGGGTTGAGAAAGCGGTCTTTGGTACATCCTTAGGACAAATCTTTAGCGATGGTAACTCGATCGTAGATCGATCTTGGAGAATACTCCGGCTCCTTTCATCTGGTCGAACAAATCATCTATTCTGGGCAATGGGTACTTGTTCTTGATGGTGACTTCGTTGAGAGAACGATAATCGATACACATTCTCATACTTCCATCTTTCTTCTTGACGAACAAAGCAGGTGCTCCCCATGGCGGCGAACTAGGTCTTACAAAACCTTTCTCAAGAGTTCTTCTATCGCTTCTTCATTTCCACAAGTTCATCGTTGGCATCCGATAGGGTCTCTTGAAATTGGTGCCGTTCACGGCACTAGATCGATGACAAACTCAATGTCACGGTCGGTGGCATTCTGGTAATTCTTCCGAAATACATCGGGTAATCTGTGACTACTGTACGTCTTCCAAAGCGTCTTGCATCGTTGACTACCAAATGTCCATCACGTCGAGGTGGCTAGAAATTCTACTTTCTTTCTGTGGTATCCTCAATTGTCACGGCTCTTGCCACAATCTAGCATCGCTTTATGTTTGGATAACCAATCCATACCAAGGATGACATCTATGGTGCGAGTGTCTAGAACTATTAGGTTGGCTAGAAACTCAACTCCACTATGAGTAGCCTAGCTCCTAAACATCCAACTTTAGAACTTAGCTCTGCTCGGTATTGGACTAACAGAGTATGCTTAAGATGTATAACTTCCAATTTGTTCTTAGTTGCAAAATTCGAAACAAGCGAATCGAAGCTCGAATCAAGCAGAATCGATGCGGTCTTGAATTTACTAGGAACTTACCCATTACAACGTCGGGTGCTTCTTGGGCTCCTTCTAGAGTGGCGTGGTTGACCACGACCTCGACCACCGATGGCGGTGCTCCTCCGGATTGACCGGTAGCTTGAGAAGTTCCTTGATGGTTGCCTTGTCTTGGTGTCTTGGTGGTGTGTTCCCAAGGTTGAAGCGTCTTTGGAGTGATAGTCCCATTCTACGGACATCGGTTGGCGAAATGCCCCGGTGGCGGCGAGGTAAAGCAAACTCGGTTGTATTACGGGGTTGCTTCTTGGATTGGGGTTGGTAGTGCGGGGTTGCGAAAATTACGAGCAAGCGGGCGAGTCTTGAAGTTAGTGCGGTGGTCCGCGCGAGAATTGCGTGGTGGAAAACGGCTAAGCTGCGGTGGAATCATTCTTGCCCTCGGTGGGGTTGGTGACTTCCTTCTTTGAGCCATTCGCGCTTACGATGATCTTCCAATTCCTTGCGCTTATCCTCTAGAATCAAAGCCTTGTTGATTAACTCTTGAAAATCGGGAAAGGTGTGGGCGATCAAGTTGACTTGAAGTCGGTGTTCAATCCTTGTAAAACGACTCGGCGAGCCTTGTCGTGGCGACATCTTCTCGCAAACATATCGAGCAAGTTGTGAGAACTTGTTGAGGTAATCATCATCCGACATTCCTCCTTGCTTGAGAGCACGAATTCATCCTTCTTTAGATCCATGATTCCTTTCGGTACATGATCTGGCGGAAATTGTGAACTCTTCCCAAGTAATGTCTTGCGGCGTTCCATGCGTTGCACAAAAGTTTTCCCACCATTCGGCGGCAATGCCTTCCATCTGGTGAGAGGCGTACATAACTTTTTCATGATCGCTGCATTGAGTGATCAGCAGTTTCCTCTCTATAACACGAAGCCAATCATCAGCTTCTACTGGTGAGACATGTCCAGAAAAGGTTGGTGGACGGGTCCTCATAAACTCCGCCAACTTGGATGATCCATTGTGACCATGAGCAACTGGGGCTCCATTGTGATGCTGATTGTTGTTGCTCTGGTTATTCATAGCTTGCATCTGATTCATCATGGTGTACATCAGCTGGGTCTGAGCTGTCATGAATGCTCCAAGATTCTGTAGATCGACTGAGGGTGCTTGTGGTGGAACTGCTTCTGCGGGGATTTGCTCCCGTCCTTCTGACACTGGAGTATCAGAACCACTTGCAGCAGCTTGACGAGTCTGAACCATCTGGTGAATCTCCAAGGGTTAGATAAGGTAGCAAGCACGAGATAAGTTGTAGAACTAAGCGGGGTAGGTAAAACCCAACATATTTTAAGAAAGCTCAACTGAAACTCTTATATTGATTAAGATAATAGTATGGCTTGCAACAAATGCCTAAGGGCCTTTGCAGCTCATACTTGCACACAAAAATAAGGACGAACTTAAGCACACCAAACTACCGCCTAAAGGGCGACTCAAGACATAAAACTGGCTAAGCCTGAAACAACGCGAACAGACTACTCAATCAAATAGCCTCCGACCTTGACGGTGCTCCTTTCTTTGTAGACACGAAAGTGGTGGCATCCTTGCAAACCGATCCCGATGTCCGGGGATGGTGCAATAGGAGCAGTGTCCCAGTGCAGTCTTCTTGGTGCTTCAGCTCTGCTTGCCTCTGGCTCTTCTGGTTCAGCCGATCCATCAGCTTCTTCTGGGTCTTCCTCTTCAGTATCTTCGTCGTGATCGTGTCGTCCATAAAGAGTTTCTTCTAATATGGCGATCCTTTCTTGACTCTCGAAGAGTCTCATAGGTACACTCCACTCTGAGCGGCTAACTCCAACGATTCCTCTGACGTGGCGAATCGGGCGAGATGCACGACGGTGGCGTTGTCTTCTCCCTCCGTGAGCGGAAAGCGTGCAGCAAGATCCACGTCCGAAGTGCGGGGATGATAACGAAAAAGCGTGTCACGAAGCTCTCGAGAGTAGATGTTGCAGATCCTCGGGATGGCAAGGCGTGAAGACTCCTGGATTGCTTCAATCCAAATACTCCTTCGAGTGAGATGTTCAATGGTTTGCTTGCCTTGGTGTTACACTGGCGTGAGCGGTCAAATGGCGATCACTCCACGATCTCTACCGTTCACAATCCAAGCACCGCCACGGTACAATGGACGATCGAACCCTCCAAGTACTTGTAGCAACTTCCAAAGCTCGTGGCAAGTCCTCCTTGCGCTCTCCATAACTCAAGGCGAGGCATCTGTCAAGATGGACAAGGATATGAAAACAACTTTAAAGCAATGGGAGAGAAAGAATTTCAGCAATAGTTGAGTCAAGAGAGACATGAGATGAGTTAAAGAGTTCAATTAATCTTGCAAGTTAATATTTTGCTTTAGAAAATAGTTTTGGACTCACTAAGAACGGCCAATCTAGCTAAGGTCAAGACCTACAGTCAGTATGGCTCTGATACCACCTCTGTCGGGACCCAAATATGCAAATCTGGACCCTCTGTGTATTCTGCACTAGTCCAGGATCACGCTAGTGCTCACAGTGTCAACATCGATGAAAGATCACATCCATACAACGAATATAAGAATAACGAGTACTTTGAATAACAAATAACTGTTGGGACCTTATGGTCGAGTTTTACATTTATTAAGCCATGCAAGGCTGACAATAAATAAATAAAGCGCAATGAAGCGAAATAAACTCCGGTGGCTCCCATCAATTTACCACAGGCAAAGCAACTGACTGGGATCAAGACCCTAACGCTCAACCTTCGTAGAATTCCTCTTCAAAAGCAGGCGACGACTCCTCCACTACATTGATTTGTTTAGCAAGAGTGAGTACACACCGTATCGCAAGTCATACCACGAATGCATTTATACATGATGGCTTATTCCAAAGAAATGGCTTCTGTGGTTATTTTGCAGAAATGCAACATTTGCAATTGAATACAAATAATAGATTGAAAGCATTATTCAAAACAAATAGACAATAATAAGTTAACAATTGATTTCACAAAGGACACACAGTCTAATCAAGTTCTTTCACACAATGAACAAGTTATCTCACACAGTGACCCTTCCCAATTGTTTTATGAAAAACTACCCTCGTGTGAAATTCCAGAGCATGTCCATAACCGAGGACGCGGCTATTGAATAGATTGGTTTAAACACTCTGCAGAGGTTGTACACTTTACCCACACGATGAAATCAACGAGGATCGAGTTGATCACAACAAAACCTTTCGAGACTTCATCTCAAACAATGACACTCTGGTGTGCTTTATTGCCGTCAATTTGTACACACACCTTGGAGCGACACACACCATTGGACGGGGATGCGTGAATCGTCGCGATGTGACATATCACACCTCCACCCATCACATAGCTTAAATACAACCCGAGTTGTCAATGTCAAGACTCCATAACTTACTAAGTCGAGCCCGACCCATACTAGGCATGTGGTAAATGCAGTAAGCCCAGTTCAATGGCGCACAAAGTTAAGTCCTTAATTGACTAAGGCAAGACTTCCATTTTCCCAAATCACAAAGTTTATATCACACAGATCCACCATTCACAGAATCCACCACTTGCCTCGGTCTAAATCTTTTCCCACCTTGTTGATTAAGTGCAACACATGCCATCAACGAGTAATAGCACACATCACACAGATTCATCACAGTTCCATAATCACTTAGTCAAGTTTATAATTGCAACTCTCATGAAATGATGACTCGTGGCATGGCTAAGCGGTCTAATCGTATCTAACCAACCCACGTTGGTGCTACAATAATACCAACTAATAATTAATCAACCTAGGGTGACAAAAGATCATGGCATACAATAGACAAGGTGGCATAACAATTTGGATTAATAACTACACCCAAAAGCATTTAAATAAATACTTGAATTAGAATGCAATACATTGAAACAAAGTATTTTGAAAGCTGGGTTCAAAATGATCAAAGGTATAACTTGCCTTAGAATAGATCTAGATATTGGTCTTGGTCTTGAGGTGCTCCTTCTTACGCAAAATTCCCAAGTATCGCGTCTACTCATAAGCGAGACAAAAGAAATAAAACAAATAAATAACAGAGGCAAAATAAACTCCAAAAATTAAATAAAATTCACCATTAAATAGATCTTAATTTGATATGAATTTACAAATTTGAATGGGCTCAATTGGACTTCGGATGCAAAAGATATGGGCTTTGGAAGATTGGAAAATCAATTAAACCCTAATTTGGATTTTCTCGAATTTCCGAATTATTTTATAAAGGAAAATCGAATTATTGCGCAATGCTTGCGTCGGTAGAAATTTCGGAAAAAGAATTAAATTTAAAATAAAATCGGCAGTGGGACCTTTCGTCGATTGCAACTCCACGGTGGACTAAGCTCACCGAGCCACGGGATCCGAGAGCGGTGGGTGAGCCACGTCTTGGCGTGTCTTTGCCGACACGGCGACACGAGGGCGACACGCATGCACAAAAAGCCGGCGGCGGTTGCGATGGCGCCCAGCGCGGCTACGGGCGGCAGGGCGCTCGGGAACCAATGGCAGCGCGACAGCGGCTCTTCGCCGTGGTGAGTGGTACCAATGTGTAGAGGAGGTTAATGCGCACACATAGGCCTTGGTTTGAGCACACAGGGTTGTGGAGATGGCCGTGGCGAGGAAGAAGTGGCGGAGAAACCTTGGTTTTGTCGGACGGGCGCTCGCGATGCTCGGCGACGAGGAGGTGCGCACGAGGTAGCTCGAGAGTTGCGATCACAATGGTGCGGTCGGTGGAGCAAGAGGCGGCGGACGGCGGCGCAATCCATCGGAGAAGAAGCTCGGCCGAAAACCTAAAACTCGAAATGCGGCGGCGCTAGAGGCGTCGGGGCGGCGAGTGGCGGCTTAGAGTTGAGAGGTCGAGCGGTGCTAGGAGGGGTATTTATAGGCTCGGGAATGCGGTTGGAAATCCCAAATCGGGTCCAAAGCGGTGGATTTTGAAATCCTCGATTCTCGGAGATTGAATCCGATTTGGAAGTTTAAAATAACCGAGAGCAGTGCGGAGAGATAAGGCTTCGAAGCGTTGTCCGTGCACAAAATCGGGCGTTTGCGCAATTGTCGGACGAAGCTCCGAGCGTCCAAATGGCGACGCGCGCGCGCCATGGAGAAGAAGCAGTAGCGGAGGCGGCGACTTCGGTCGCGGTCCCTGGCGGCAGCGGGCGGAGGCGCGAGTGAGCGGCGTGCGATGGCGATCAACGGCAGCGAGCGGCGAGCGGCGAGCAGCGAGATCAGCGGCGAAGCCACGCTGCGACAATCCAACGGGGCAAGGCGGGCGAAAACGCGGGCGAGCGGCAGCCGGGCGATGGCGATCCAACGGCTGGGATTGAGCGGGCTGGAATAGTGTTGGGCTTCGGCCCAGCACTGTTCCGAAGGATTTAAAATAGATTTTTCTTTTAAATAAATCCAGAAAATACAATTAGCAATTAGAAAATAGCAAATGACTTTGGAAAAATTCCAGAAAATTCTATAAAATATAACCAAGCATATAGAATCTAAATAAATTAGTTTTGACAATTGTTGATGTTGGGATTAAGCACATTAAATCAATTTGTCCTTAAAGTCCATATTAAGCTTTTTAAATAAATATTCAAATAAATCCAAATGGTGAATTTTCTCACTACCACTATTTAAAAGATTTTTAAAGCTCTGAAATTTGGGATGTTACATTGTCCCACCATTATGAGTTAATGGTATGGTGTGGTAATTAATGATAATCATATTATAGAACTAACATTTTCCATGAGTTGGATAATTAGGTTATGTTCCAGGATGATGAAGACTTTGGATGACATCATGTCTTGATGATGTTCAAGACAAGGTCGAAGGAAGAAGATCATCGTGTGTTGATGATATTGAAGTAAAGAGCTTGAAGTAAAGCAGATCATCATGTGTTGATGATTATCAAATCAATGACCTGGACTCGAAGTGAAGATTTGGGTCATCAAGCTTCAAGAAGGTGTTCAAGGAAAAGGTATGACTAGCTAGGGCTAAGGATGTGTTCCTAGTCTTTTACCGATTTTGGTGTTTGGTTGGTAGACCGGATTGCTAGTTGAGGATGTCGTACTATTGAGAGGGGTCTTGACCAGTAGCTTGAGACTGTCATGTGTTGATAGCTCATCGTGCTTGCTCTAGCTCTCGTTAGCATGTTGTCAATATTTGCAAATGTATTTTGCAAGTAGTTGAGGCTCATGCATAATCCTTGTAGCATGTGACTTTAGTTTGCGATTGTGTTTTGCAAATGGCTTAAGTCCTTAAGTCCATGTACCTTATTCCTTGTAGCACAATTCTAAAAGTTGTCAAATGTGTTTTCGAACTTGTTTAGAATCTCGCCTTCAACCCTTGTTTGCATATTGCATCAATTGGCAAATGTGTTTTTCAAATTGAGTTGAAGCAATTGCAAAATCATTTTTTGTTTCCTGTATCAGACTGATCGCCATGTGTTGGCTGGTCTGACTAGGGTTCTGGTCAGGGTCGTGCGGTTAGCTTTTTCCAGAAGATGTGTTTTTCTGGATTTGTTGATTCCTCTGTGGGAGTCGGCCCCGTGTTGTAAGTCGGAATCGATAGGACTCGGGTCTTGACCGTCGGCTTTCGAGGGTGTCCTTCTCTGATTTTAGATGGAGCGGTCTGACCGGCATGTGTTGACCGGAATAACCAGTTGGTCCGGTCTGACTGGCCATTGGTTGGCGGTTAGACCAGATGTGTTCAACGGCTAGTTTTATAGCCGTTGGAGGAAGCAGTCCGACCAGGCTATATGCTGTGATCGACCGGCCTTATTGTTTTTTGAGAATCTCTCCTAAGCTGCTAGTTTTTGTGTGTGGGCTATAAATACCCACTTTGGTCGGCCTTGGGTGAGGTTGCTTGTTGCTGCTGCCATTGCACATTCCCTTGGACAAAGAGCAAGCCCTCTCATCTCTTATTTGTATGTGTTGCACTTAGTGAGCTTGGAGAGCAAACCCTAAGTGCATGTGTTGCCTTAGGTAGTATATTGTATCTATTTAGCTTAGACACTTGATTAGTTCAAGTGAGAGTTGAGACTTGTTACTCTTGGTGTTTGCCGACATCTAGATGGCGTGCAGGCGTCGTGGATCGGTGATCTTCTCAAGAAGCTTGTGAGAAGGCCCAGCGTGGTTGTGAGTGGTTTGGTGCTCGCCATCTCCGGAGTTGCTCGCCATCTCCGGAGTGGAGGAAGAGCAACCCCGAGAGGATCGAGGTGTTGGTTCGTGTTGTGAGAACCGGTCCAAGTGGTTGGAATTATCTCGGAGGTGTTGGCTCAATTAAGGAGCCGGTCCAACGTGGTTGGGCTTACCTCAACATGTATTAGGGGAGACCGGAAAGTCTCCAAACACCACTGTAGAACATCATCGTGTCTATTATGATTTGTTCATCTTTGTGTAATTTACATTACTTGAATTAATTGCTCATATATCGGTGTATGCTTGCTAGTCTTCATTTGTTGTTTATTGTTGGTGCACTTAGTAAAGACTAGTTGATTTAGTTTTTAATTGTGCACAGCCAATTTGTTATTAGCTTCCGCATTAAAAATAGGTTTTAACCAAAGGGATTTTTTAAACCTCCTATTCACCCTCCTCTTGTCGGCCTCCTCGATCTTACAGCGGCGACGTTGAACGGTGGAATGGAAAGAGGAAAGTAAGGCGAAGTTTTGGGTGGTGGTGGAAGTGATGGAGATGGACGAAGGTGGTAATGCGTCGCGAGGAGCGGTTGAACGCCGAGGGTCCGTGATATACTTTGTATGGAAGGCATCCCTTAGGCTTAGTGAGTCCAAGAGATGCTAATGGACCGAGGACCTAGGGTTACTTGAGGCAAGTCAGTGGCATGCACCTACGGCGACGCCATGGTTGGCTAAGTGGAAAAGCGTACTAGGGACCCTCCCTTGGAGAATTGATGTGTGCATGAGGATTAGTGACTCACCACGACAACAAGGGTGAAGAAAATGAGGCTGAGGAAGGGTTGAGGCGGCTTGTCGATGACGAGCAGCGACGGTGTAGAGAAGGTTCACGATGACAGCTTACCACAACATTGTGGTGCAAAATATGGTGTCAGGATTGTCACATCAGCTCATTGAGGTGCTAAATATGGTGTAAGCGCAAGGAATCAGTCTGACGATCACCAGGCTTTGAAGGAGAAAGAAAATGGTGCTGGCGGCCGTGAGAGAGGAAGATGGCAGAAATGCTCGGATTCTATGCGAAAATCTGCCTGCATTGAGTGAGAGAATAGCATCAATGGTATATGAAACATGTAGTGACACTCTTTGGTGGAGCTCAAACTTAGCGAAGCAATGGGAACGTGGCGGCAAGATCTGGTGCGCACTGGAGTCGAGGACAAAGGCGAACACGATCAAGCTACGAGACTTTCGGCGCTGCATTTGAGTAGAGGAAGATGAGTGGCGCGAGAGGATCATAATGAAGCGAACATCGTGGGTGAGGAAGCTCACCAGAGCGGCAATGGTGCGGAAGTGTACTCACTGCGTCAAGAACAACGCAAGCGTTCCCACGAAACCATGGAGCGATGAAGCTCAGGTTTGAATGAAATGGAACGTGGGTGAGTTGAGGATGACAATGCATGCTCTAGGGCTTAAGTAGCTAGGACAATTGCGCCAGAAGAGCGGCGAGATGCCGGCGGTCGTACGAGATACTCTCAGTGCTACTCTGGTCTCTCCATCCATACGAGAAAAGAGCGCCTTCATTGGGGTGGTTTGCATGGGCGAGGCAGGCAAAGGTGACAAGAGCAGGTGAATTTGCAAAACGGTGGGCGGCGGTTGAAACCAACGAGCGGGCGGTGGAGCTCGCAAGGGCACTTTGGTGCATAGGCGCGCGCAGGTGCGAGGTGGAAGACAACACCTAACGAGCAGGCCCGTTGTGTCTGTGAGTGCGGGAGCGGCGGCGCTGGTGGGCTGGGCGATGTGTAGAAATGGGCCTGTCTGGATTCGGCGCGAAAGGCGAGCGGGAATTTCAAAAAGAATTTGGAATTTCTAGAAAAGTGTGAGGCTTTGCCAATTTTTAAACCTACAAATAGGCTCCCAAATTTATGAAATTTTTTGTGGAGACTCCTGACACAGTGTGGTTACTCGTGTAAAGTTTTCAGGATTTTATATGCACTGTGATTTTCTCGAAAAGTCTTACAAGCTGTTATTTCCATATAAATGCATTGTTTCTTTTGATATTTTTTTTTTTGAAACAGGCTCAAATAATCTTTCTCATATGTAAACATGCCCAAAATTATTCTCTGACTTATTTTTACTATACTTTCCCAAAATTAGGATTTTTTGGATGTTACAGACCTACCCTCCTTGCAAAGAATCTCCTCCCCGAGATTCGGTGGGCTCGGTAAAGAAATGAGCAAACTCGGCTCTAAGACATTCTACTCGTTCCCACGTGGCTTCATCTTTAGTGTGGTTGCTCCACTGGACTCTTAGCATCTTGATGGCGTGGCTATGAGTTTGTCATATGGCTTCGTGTAAAATTCGGATTTGATGCTCTTGGTACAAAAGATTCGGATAGAGATTGTCGAACCCGGAAATGAAGAATCCCGAGTTCACTGCGTTTACACACTAGTCTAGGATTTGTAGTGTACACAGTCTCAGAAACAATGTTATCTCAATTATATCAAGTGCTTTATTAATAAGGAACAGAGTTCATTACAAAATGGGTCTAAGGCCAAATAACAAAACATAGCGGAAGCAAATAGGTAGTAGGCCACACGATGCACCACAAGCAATCGTCTAGAGGTGTCGCCTAAACATCTGGATCCTCACCGTCTAGATAGTAGTCTTCTCCTGAATAAAATTATTAAGCAAGGACGAACACAACTACTGTGCTCGCAAATTAAACCAAATACAGAATTTAGAATGCATGCATAAGTAAACAAAGGAAGGTTGTAAGGGTTTATTTGCATAATTCAATATTTTTAGTTTTAAATAATCATACTAAGTTTCAAGGCATATTTTTAATTCTTAACTTAAAATATGATTTTAAATTAACAATTTTATAGTGGATAACCTCCATATGAAACATGGTGATGGATATCCTCCTATGACATGGCTAACCGTCCAATTTTACCGCAAGGATCAACCATCCTAAAATCATGTACAAAATCATTTTAAAACAAAAAAAGTCTAACTTAGAGTGGCTTTGCTCAGCATGTCCATGACCGTGGACACGGCTATTCGAATAGAATTACACTCTGTAGAGGGGGTACAACTTTACACACACGAGATAATTTGCCCATTATGCCAGCCAATGCACGCTTCCTTAGGCGTGTGACTGAGCAATTATCACAAGCGTTCCAATGTTCTCCCTCACTACTAATATGCCTGCTAAGGTTTCACTTCCATTGGGCTAACCACCTGCTGGAAGCCCCCTCTTGCGCCAAGTGAGAATAACGTTTAACCAACACCCGCACAACAAAAATGGCACATACTATAGTGAGGTATGACAAGTTAATAAGCCTAGTTCCGCCTATACAAAACATGCGATAGTACGGTGGAGCTTTGCAAGATGCGGCTCAAAGGCCGGTTCTTAAGCGACTTAAGCGACTTCCATTTATAAACCCGGGCCTCAATCACCCAGATTGAGCCCGCATGCATGAACACTGCACCACCGGTGTCCAACTCGCCTAGGTCTAAATCCATTTTTTTATTTTTATTTTTCAAAGTCATTTGCAAAAAAATCCCTATGACAAAGCAATGCCATAGGCTTTTAAACAATAATTGCTATTTTGGCTAAAATTCCCCAAAAATAAACATTTTTGATCTAAGCAATAACTAAGCATATTTTTATTTTTAAATTCATATTTGACTAAGGTAACAAGGGAATGACGATTCAACACTCAAAATTGGCTATACAAAGGAATTGGATTAACTAAGAATTTAAAATAGGAATTTAAAATATCTAAATAAAATTATGCATGCAATATTAATTAAAAAATAGAATTAAATAAAATTTAAATACTAGGTTCAAAATGATCAATGGTGTAACTTTCCTTACTCAAACTCTTGGTATTCTACTTCTTCAACAGGGTCAAGCTCTCCGAAGTTGTCAAAATCTATACGCAAAAATAAGCCAAAAATAAATTCAAATGAAATAAAAATATATTCAAATGAATATTCAAATTAACTCCACATAAAATAATTTTGGTTTAGTTAGCTAGATCATGATTTTATACAAATTTAGAAATTTGATTCACCTAAATCGGAGTTCGTGTGAAGAAATACGAGCCCCTGGAAGTTTTAAATCTAAATTAAATCCTAAAAATCAGAAATTCTAAATTTCTCGAATTATTTTTCTAAAGGAAATTCAATTTAATACGTCGTGTCACGAGAATTGTGTCAGCGACATGTGGGCCCCCCGGTCATAGTGCAGGTCGACGGAAGGCGCGAGTCCCGGCGGACTCGGCTCACGGCCTTGTAAAAGAGGGGTGCTTGCGGTGGCGTTAAGCGACCACGTGGCGACCACACACCGATGTCTTAGAGTGGCGTCGGCGTGGTGAGCCACGTCGACCGAGGCACGATGGTGCTCTGGCGGCAACGTCGGCGGCACTATGCGACTGGCGGCGTGCTAAGCTGCATAAAGAAAGTGGGGTGGCCATAAATCTAATCGCTACCTTGCGATGGAGGATCTGCGGCGCGAATGGTCGTCGGTGACGGAGAGAAGCGGCGAGATTCGATCGGCGGTGGCGACATAGCTCGGTGGTCTCTGGCGAAGTGAAGGGTGTCACGAGGATCACAGCGATGAGGTGATGCTGAGGGTGTGGTCGAGGTGGCCGGAGGAGGCTTGACGGCACCGGAATCGGAGAAGAACGAGGCTTTGGCCGGCGGCGAAAAAACTCAAATTGCGGCGCCACGAGGCGATTGGGGTGAGAGAGCTCGGGAGGCTGGAGTGAGAGAGGCGCTCTTGGTGCTCCCTTTTATAGGGCGAGGAGGTGGAAGCGGAGATTGTCTGCGGAATCACGGCGTGAGCGTTCGGCGTTAATGCGTGATCAAAGGATGAAATGGGCGGGGATGAGTCACGAGAGGTTATTCTTGGTGTATGCACATGATTGCGAGAAGAATCCGGGAAAAAGCAGAGAATTGATAAAGCTCTAATGCGCGTTAATGGCGGTCGGTGCGAGTGGAGGAAGAAGGGGTTGAAATGATGACCTTAGACGGGCCCACTTGTCGATGGAAGGAACGGTTGGGCGGGCGATGGCCGTCAATTTAGATCGGATGGCCGCGGCGATAAGCGCGGGAGGAAGCTGAGTCGAGCGGGCGATGGTCGTCCGATTTAGATCGATGTTCCACATTGGGAGCGCGTGGGAGGAAGCTGGTTGGCGATCGAGAAACGGTATTGGGCGGATGAATTTGGCCCGAACAACGTGCGGGATTTCTAATTCATTTACTAATTAAATTAATTCTTGAAATTCAATTAAGCTATAAACACTAGCAAATAAAAATCCAAAAATTATGAGAAAATTATCAGAAATTCTCTAGGGCATTCTGGATTTAAACAAAATTATTCCAACTTATAATTGGTAATATATTTTATAAATAAATTAATTTAGTTTTTTTAAAATAATAAAGGAAAAGGTTTTAAAATATTAGAAAATCCACAAAATCAATTATATTTTTATTTTCAATAGGAATTAGAAATTTTAGGATGTTACAAACCTACCCCCCTTAAAGGGAATCTCGACCCCGAGATTCAGACTTGGTCAGCAAAAAGGTGGGGATACTCGGCTCTCAAAATTTTTTCTCTCTCCCAGGTGGCTACTTCTTGAGAGGCGTTACGAGCGGCTATGAGGCATTTGGTAATTCCAACTGGTAAGGAACTTCACCTCTTTTTGCCAGAATCTTATAAGGTCCAACAAATCTTGGTGCGAGTTTTCCTTTAGTCTAAAATCTTCTTACTCCTCGGAGTGGTGTCACTCTGAGATAGACGAAGTCTCCTATCTCGAAGGATAGTTCCCTCTGACGATTGTCAGCATAACTCTTTGTCGGGATTGAGCCACTTTCAGACGTTCTCTTATTGCTTTTACTTTACTTTTGGCCGTTTATCAATTACGGTCCAAAGAGCGATGTTCGCCTACTTGATCCCAAAGGAGAGGGGTTCTACACTTTCTGCCATACAATGCTTCAAATGGTGACATCTGCAATCTGGCTTCAAAACTGCTGTTATAGGAGAATTCTGCATAGGGTAAATTCTTATCCCAGCTTCTTCCATGCTCTATATCACAAGCTCGAAGAATATCTTGTAGAACACGATTAACAAGTTACATACATCCATCTGTTTGGGGATGATATGTTGTCTTTGAAGTTAAGTCAGTTCCCAAGGCTTCATATAGACTCGCCAAAATCTTGATGTAAATTGTGAACATCTATCAAACACAATCTTCTTGGGTATCCCATCTTTGGAGACCATGTGAGTAGTGTCCCCATGCAGTGATGAGTATTTGTATTTGTTGTCGAAAAGTTTGTGATTGGATTCATTGCCGTTACGGCTACGCTTGCGGTGTATTTACATCTTGTCGGAACTTCCGTTTATGGAATGTGAAAGTTCCGATTATCGGAACTTCCGCACTGCGAACGCGGAACTTCCGATTATCCTGACGATTGTGTTCTCTTGTGGTAATATGCGGAACTTTCGCGACCGGAGCGGAACTTCCGATTATCCTGACAAGTGAGTTCTGTTTTGATCATAATAGGAACTTCCACCCTGGGAGTGCGGACGTTCCGATAATCGGAACTTCCGCCATGGTAAATGCGGAACTTTCGATTGTGCGCAGAACTGTGCAGAGAGGGTATAGTTTTGATTTTGTGGTGTGAATAGATTGGAGTTAAATGCAAATGATGATTCTATTATCTTGTGCAATGCTATGTGATATGTTTCTTTTCTGTGCTGGTTGCAGGGCATCGAGGTGGAGTCGTGGCGAGACACGTGTAGACCGGACTAGACGCGGGCGGCGTTGAGGTCAGAACGGTAAAGATGTGTCGAAGACGGCGTGTACTCGAGGCGGTCACTATGCCAATAAGTGTCCCAAGAAGCAGCAGACTGCCACCCCCGTCAAGCCAACTCCCGGAGCATCAGTCTTCGGCGGTCCCTCAAAACCAGCTGGACAGTTCATGAAGGGACGTGTGAATCACGTCACTGCAGAGGAGGCTTTCTCAGCAACAGATGTTGTTCTTGGTATTTTCCTTGTCAATTCAGTATCAGCATCAGTTTTATTTGATTCCGGAGCTTCGCATTCTTTTGTGTCAAATAAGTTTGTGGAAAAGTTTGGGTTATCTACCTCCCCTTAGTTAACCCATGTTAATTCATTCCCGGGCTCGAAATGAGAGCTAGTTTCTTTTGCCCAAACCTTACCTTGGAAATCTGGAGTAACTTTCTCGGCAAATTTAATAGTCTTGCGTTCGCAAGGATTGGGCGTAATCCTTGAAATGGGTGGCTTGCCAAAAATCAAGGTAGGATAGATTGTGCTTGTAGATCTATCAACCTCACCAATGAACAAGGGATTTGAGTGAGTTCAGGCCCAAGACTTCTCGGGAAGAAGTTCTATCTTGACCGACTTAAAGGAAGTAAAGCGGAAGATATACGTGGTCCAAGAATATCGGATGTTTTCGGAGGAATTACAGTATGCCACGGGCAGGACATAATATTCTTAATTGACTTAGTCGAGGGTGCTCCAATTTCGGCGACCTTATAGAATGCCAACCAGCGATCTAGCGAGTTGAAGAAGCGGATCGAAGAACTACTGAGTAAAGGTTACATTCAGCAAGAGTTCATCGCCTTGGGGGCTCGGTACTATTTGTCAAAAGAAAGATAATAGTATGAGAATGTGTGTGGACTATAGATCACATAACGAGGTAACAATCAAAACAAGTACCCGTTACCTAGGATAGATGATCTGTTTGATCGACTTAAAGGAGCAGATGTTTTCTCAAGATTGATTTGAGGTCGAGGTTACCATCGGTTAAAAATCATCTTTGGAAGATATTAGAAGGCGACCTTCACCACGGATATGGGTATGCGAGTTTACAGTACTATCATTTGGACTAACAAATGCCCCTGCTTATTTCATGAATATGATGAACAAAGTATTCATGGAATTCTTGGATAAGTTTGTCGTAGTATTCATAGATGATATTCTCATCTACTCAAGAGATGTGGAAGAGCATGAAAAACATCTCAGAATTATTTTGGACAAACTTCGAGAACATCAACTTTATGCCAAATTCAGCAAAAGTGAATTTTGGCTCAGTCAAGTGGCTTTTCTTGGACACATTGTGTCAGCAGGAGGAGTTGCAGTAGACCCCTCAAAGGTTGAAGCTGTAATGGATTGGAAGCAACCCAAGTCTGTCATAGAAGTGAGAAGTTTTCTCGGATTAGCTGGGTATTACCGCAGATTCATTGAATGTTTCTCCAAGATCGCCAAACCCATGACTCAACTTCTGAAGAAGGAAAAGAAATTTGAATGGACAAGTGCATGTGAACATAGTTTTCAAGAGCTGAAGAAGAGACTAGTCTACTGCACGATGCTAGTCTTACGGATATCGTAAGGATTTTGAAGTTTTCTGTGACGCATCCCGCCAAGGGCTAGGATGTGTACTGATGCAGGAAGGAAAGGTCGTGGCTTATGTGTAACACCCCAGCCCAACACTGAGCCTAGAATGCCACCACACTACTCTCTAAACTAATAATTAACGACACACTATAATATTACAGCAGGAAAACAACAATAAACATATCCATGGATCACAAAAGAACATGCATAATTATGGTTCAAACGATAATAAATAATCAAGTGGAATAAAACCAGGTAAACAGTCCAAAACAGCATCAACCAATGAATCCAAATTATTAAAGCAAATAGTCTAGTCCAAATGTTGTCCTAAACTTTATTCAACCTCTAACATGTCCAAGAGTAATCCAATAGTGAATGAAAAGATTCTTATGGCAAATGATCATGTGTTGTCCATGTGCTCTACTCGCTCTCAGTTACGGCATCCTCGAAGATCACCTAAAGACAACAATAGAGCAAGGGTGAGTCCACGACTCAGCAAACACATCCATAAACAACGAGCAATAATAAATCAACAGCATTCAATAACTTCATTATCATCACAGGTACTTATATTAATATTCTCATGCAGTTATCTTCTCTTTGATTCACATCCATTAATTTCATGTATCAATGCAAATCTAATCTACATGTCCACATGCACTTCTTTCGCGTATACCGGTATAGCATGAGTGAATGCTCGCGACAACATTCACTCTCAAGCCCGTTCCTCCATAAGGATCGGGGACCTCCTCCACTCCCGTGGAGTTGTGATCATTCATGATCACCTGCTCATATGCAAAGATGCTTATGTATGAAAATGCAAACTCCATCATAAACATCATGTCCAACTTTTCATCATGCTTGTCAACAAAGATATAAACATACCAATTATTTGTTTGCAATTAAACAAAATAAAAGCACAACAATAATGGTAATAGAAGATAAAGAAAAGCGATGATCGATCATTGATCATTTGTCTACCATGTACTTGCCTTTACTAGTTGCGGCGCACAATTTGGCTAGCGAGATGGCAAGCAAATCTGACGCCTCTCCTACATTATATACACAAATTTCAATACAAGCTACAGCATCATAAGAACAACAATCAATCGACAAAGCTCCTACACGTCCCCAAATATACCACGCTACTCCGGTACCGAAAAGTTACCCATTGCTGACTTATTACTAAAATGAACGTAACTTTTGACTCGAAAGTCCGATCACCACAAACCACCCCATTCTGGATTCTTTATAAAATTCTCCACTTTTTCGTAGATTACGAAGACTTCTAATTAAATAATCTAACCCTCCGTTTTTAGCCCAGAAAGCCGATCTGTCGCTTGAACAGCAGGTCTTACTAAATTCATAACTTTTGTTTTATCCAACCAAAATGCGAGTTCTTAGATCCTACAGAACCATTGGACAATTATCTACATCTTTCATGTAGATCAAAAACTCTAATTAGTCTATCTACTATTTTTTTAATCCGCAGTCTACCGAAACAGCGCCGAAAGGCGACAACCCTAAGGACAGCAGCCTTCCGAAAATCATAACTCGAATTATACTTGTCCGATCGACATGATAAAATATGCTATAGAAAGATATCGAAATTATCTACAATTAACTAGTAGATGACATTTCCAAAATTTGCCATTAAGGTACCCGAATAAATCGTACAACGGACAGCAGGCTAAACAGATTCATTAGTCGGCCCTTTTACTAAAAATTCTAAAACCTCTAATTAATCTCAATTCTAATCTCTAACTAACTTAGTAAAATGAGGAAATAAAAATACTGGTCGTTACCCACAAGAACCGGATCTGGCGTCTTTCTTCTAATTTTTCTATCTTCCTTCTCTTACGGTTTGCCCAGTAGATGCTCTAGCTTTTCTCTTGATTTTTCCCTTGAGTTTCTCTGGCTTCCACGCTTGGGCACCAAAGACAATCGGCAGCAGCGGCTCTCACGCGGCAACGCTGGTGACAGCGAGACCGCTTCGGCTCGGCTTCACGGCCGGGAAAGGCAGCGGCCAGCCTTCGGCGGCGGCCGGCAGAAATCGGCGTGAGGTCCACACGGCAATGATACACATGGCCAGCTCGTGAGGCGTTCAGCGGCGTGACTGCCGCAATGCACGGCGAGAAGCAGCTGATAACAGCGAGCAGCGGCAGTCACGATAAGCAAGAAGAAAAATTCTTGGCGGCTTGGATGGAAAGAAAACAAAGGAAATGGCTAGGGTTTCTAAAAACCCAAAATCTATTTATATAGCTCTTAAAAATTCTCGAAATTCTATTTTTATATGTACTATTTTATTTAATTACATGCAGATCCTTAAGGCGTTATTATTAGTATTAACACTATATTTTTTTCAGAGTATTACATTCTACCCCCCTTAACAGAATTCGACCCCGAATTCTAATCGCCGTTCTTACTCAAAGAAAAAACTATCTTGCTGAAATTAAACAACAAAACAACACGTGCAGCGTGAACAACTCGGATATTGCTCGCGCATGCGGGCTCCAACTCCCAAGTCGCCTCTCTCTCGGTGATCGTCCACGGCACCTTGGCGTATACCAGCGTCTTGTGCCTCGGCACTCGCTCCGACCTCTCTCGAATCGCTTGGCGGACGCGACTCAAGCTGTGAGTCTTGCTCAATAGTCGTGGCTCTAATGAAATCTTATGCTCTGGGTCTCTCAAAACTTTCGGCATCGAGACATGAAACACATTATGAACCCCACGCATGGACTCGAGGCGAGTCAGACGGTGAGGCTAACTTCCCAATTCTTGCAATAATCGGGAGCGGTCCAATGTACCTCGGGCTAAGCTTCCCTTTGTGCAAACCGAACAATGCCTTTAGTGGGAGACACTCTCAAGAGCACTGGTCACCACCGCAAACTCAAGTCGCGCCTCCTCAAATCGGCATAACTTTTACATCTACTACGGTACGCTATGAGTTACGCCTCACCATGGCCACACGCTCAGCGGTCTTGAATCGGTCAGGACCCAAAGCGCCTTCTCTCCAACTGCATCCCAACAAAGTGGCGATCTGCACTTCCGCCCATAGAGAACCTCAAATGGCGCGGCTCTAATACTGGAATGGTAACTATTATTATAAGCAAACTCTGCAAGTGGCAACTGGTCCTCCCAACTACCCTTCCAAGACAAAACGCAAGATCGCAACATGTCCTCCAAAGTCTGAATAATGCGCTCATTGCCCATCATGCATGGGTGAAGCTTGTTTGTACTAAAGCGAAGTGTGTGCCCAATGCACTCTGCAGACTCTCCCAGAACTTGGAGACAAACTTCGCGTCCCTGTCAGAAATGATGGTCTTTGGCACACCATGCAGTCTTACTATTTCACGCACATAAATAGGAGCTAGATCACTCGCTGAATTTGTCGTGCGAATAGGAATGAAGTGTCTTGAGACTTCTTTGAATCGATCCACCACTACCCAAAGCTGCATCCTTCCCTCACGGCGAGCGAGGCAGCGCCACCACAAAGTCCATAGAGATATCATCCCAAGGCCTTTGGGTACCTCCAAAGGTGCAATAACCTGCGGGGCGCTTGTGTTCGGCTTTCACTTGGCGACAAACACCACAGAAGCCACATAATTAGCAATATCCACCTTCATTCTTTTCCACCAAAAATTACATTTGAGATCTCGATACATCTTAGTCTCACGGGATGAGCGATTATGCAGTGCGATGTGCCTCCCTCAAGATATCATCTTTGACCTCCGCCTTTGCGGTACGCAAAGGCGTCCTTTAAACCTCAAAGTACGAGAATCGTCCATGCTAAAATCACTCTCTTTGCCCTCATCCGGGCGCTTCTTAACCTCCTGTAATAACGGTCACTCTGTTGTGCTTCCCTTTACAGTGCAGAATACTTGACTCAAGAATCAGCGTGTCTCAACATGTGTTGTGCCCGCATAACAATAAGATATACCCATGCGATCAAAATTAGCAATAAGGCAATCTAGAGTAGCGGGAGTCGCCTTGCGACTAAGAGCATCGACAACTACATTGGCCTTGCACGGATGATCTTGAATAGTAAGATCATAATCCTTGATCAACTCCAACCACCTCCTTTGCCTCAAATTCAGATCCTTACGGTGAAGATATATTTGAGACTCTTGTGATGCGTGAAAATATCACAAGGCTCACCGTATAGATAATGCCTCCAAATCTTGAGCAAAGACAACATGACCAACTCCAAATCATGGGTGGGATAATTACGCTCGTGCTTCTTTAAGCGTCTCGGCGCATAAGCAATCACCTTACCGTCTTGCATGAGAACACGGCCAAGACCCACTCGAGACGCATCTGAAAAGACTGTGAACCGCTTCCCTGGCTCGGGAAGAGCGAGAATAGGAGAGGTCACCAACCTCTCTTTCAAAGTGCAGCTGCGCTCACACTCATCGGTCCACTGGAATCTCACACTTTCGAGTAAGTGAGACATCGGTTTGGCAATGATAGAGAAATCTGCACAAAATGCCGATAATATCCGGTAATCCCAAGAAACTCCTCACCTCCTTCACATTAGTCGGCCTCTTCCAATCCACCTTTGTAGAGACCTTACCGGGATCAACGGCAATACCACGAGGTTAATCACATGACCAGAAAACCCATACGAAATCCGAACTCACACTTCTTCAACAGCATAGAACTTGTGGTCTCTCAAAGTATCTAAAACCAACCTCAAATGACGCTCATGATCCTCATGGGTCTTGGAATAGATAAGAATATCATCAATGAACACCACCACGAAGTCATCTAGATACTCGTGTAACATGTTGTTCATGGTCTCCATAAAAATGGCGGTGCATTAGTCAATCCAAAGGACATAACTTTATACTCATAATGCCCATACGGTGGAAAGCGATCTTCTCTACATCTGCTCACGCTACGGATTTGATTATACCACGGCGGAGATCAATCTTGGAGAACACTTGAGCTCCATTCAACCGATCAAACAAGTCCTCAATGCGGGGCAATGGATATTTGTTCTTGATTGTGACCGCATTAAGCGCCACGATAATCAATACACATCGCCAACTCCCATCCTTCTTCTCGTGAATAGAGCAGAGCTCCCCATGGCGATACACTCGCTGATCAAACCTTTAGCCAACAAATCATCCAATTGCTTCTTCAACTCGTCACGAAGCGGACATGCTAATCGATATGGAGACATCGAGATGGGGCGAGTACCGGAACAAGATCAATCGAAACTCCACGTCTCGCGCGGTGGCAATCCGGAAGCTCGGTGGGAACACATCAGGTAATCACAAACCACTGGAATCTCCTCAATCTGCGAAGCCACACTCGGTTTCTCGGTAAGAGCTAAAAAAGCCCGATTTTTCTTGCGCGCCGGCCGGAACGATCCGGTAATCTTGAAAGAGAGCGCGGGCGCCTCCTGAAAGGTCAAAGTCTCCCAGGGCAGAGTCTACACAGGCATTCTCTGAAGCGAGGATATCACGGCTCGATAAGAGTGCAACCAATCCATACCCAAGATAACGTCGAGCGGCTCCATTTGAATAACTATCAAATTCGCGTGAACTTCTCTCCATCAATGACAATAGAACACCGGGACAAGCAGTAGAGCTAGCAATAATACCCCGGAGAACTAACCAACAACGTGAGAAATCCTTTGCATACTCAAGTTCGCTCTCTAGCAAGCAAGTCGAGACAAGCGAAAAGGTAGCCCCTGAATCAAAAGGACTAAAGCATCAAATGAATCCACAAGCAAAGTACACATCACCACGTCGGGGCGACCCACGGACTCATTGTGGGCATGGCGTACCTCGGTGGCGCCATGGCGAAAAGAAGACGACGGCGGGCGGCAAGAGCCCCGACAATCTCTTGTGGCGGTGCGAGTAAAGCGGTCGTGCAACTGAAGCGGTGCGAAGGTGGCGGTGCCGATAGTACCCTCTTGGGCGCCCAAGGCGAAAAGAAATGGCGGGCCCGGAGGAGTAGTCATCATCTGGAAAGATCCTCGGCGGGACCGAAGAAGAAGTTGCACGAGCTCCCACTTGATCACGCTAAGCGGGGTTACGGCGACACACCGCTCCTTGTGACCGGTCGGCCACAGCGGCAATCTCCCGTCCAAGTGCACTCGGCAGTAGCGGTGTCCATCACCGCACTTAAAGCAAAGCATGCCTTACAGGGCGGGACGAAGAAGTGGAGTACACGCAAAGGGCGAAGCGAAGAAGGAGCAGCCTCATTGCTTAGACTGAAAAGCTGCGGTCCTCCTTGAATTTCTTGGCGGGGTGTTGAATAGACCCACTTCCCTCACTAGAGCTCCTCTTGGTCACCACGAAGCTACGATCCACGAGGGCTTGCCCCTTTGTGGTGTATCTCCAACTCCATGCCCTGGCTTGCTCCACCTGAGCTGTAATCACGGGTGGAGTAGCTCCCAACACATCCGGTACTCAGGTGAGACCCGCGGAACCTCTTAACTTTCGAAGATCATCGTTAGCTCTTGAAGGGACAAAGCGAACCAAGTTGTTGAACTTCGACCTCATACTCGACAATAGACCTCTTCCCACTGAACAAAGGTCGTCAAGGCAACCTCCATCTTTTCAACAAAGAGTAGGGTAGAACTTTCCGTGGAGCGATCAACAAAGTCCTCCCAAGTGGTGGCCCTTGAGTGGCGGTCCTCGAAGACAACACGCCCTCCACCAAATATCCGCTTGCCCTTTGGTGAAAGGCTACAAAGCGGACCCTCGAGGTGAAGACATCTCTAAAGCTCCAAGCGCCTCTCCATGTAGCATAACCGATCCATTTGCACGGACGGTGTGCAGGCAGTCAAGCGGATCCAACCTCAACCCCATCCACTCTCGAAGTGACATCGCGCCTCGGGAACGGTGGGTGTGCAGCGGGAGCAACAACAGATGCCGCGACAGCGGATGCTGCGGCGCTGTTGACGAAGAACACGGATCTCTCCACCAACTCTCTCGACCAAGCGGGGTCTCATCACGGACCCCAGCCGGAGGCGGGTCAGCGGCAACCCCTCGGCTCTCGACTCATACACTCTGGGAGGTGGCTCCACGGAACCTCGCCATGGCCCGACCTCCACGACCGCGGCCACCACGACCCGTCCTCTACCCTCGGCATAGCTATCAACCACAATCAACAATACACAATGAGCTCAAAGGTCAAAATAAACTCATACATCAATAAACAACATAACGGAAGCGTAAAAACTATGATCGTACCTCTCTCTAACCTACTGTGCACTAGTGTGTCAAATTTTAGGTTAGTTAACCATTAGCAAATTTTAGTTGATTTACTAAACTAAAACAAATTTTAACAATTTTAGTTTGCCTATGTTGTTAATCTATTCACCACGGACCTAAAGCAGCTCACGATACCAAGCTGTAACACCCGGTAACACTGAGCCTAGAATGCCACCACACTACTCTCTAAACTAATAATTAACGACACACTATAATATTACAGCAGGAAAACAACAATAAACATATCCATGGATCACAAAAGAACATGCATAATTATGGTTCAAACGATAATAAATAATCAAGTGGAATAAAACCAGGTAAACAGTCCAAAACAGCATCAACCAATGAATCCAAATTATTAAAGCAAATAGTCTAGTCCAAATGTTGTCCTAAACTTTATTCAACCTCTAACATGTCCAAGAGTAATCCAATAGTGAATGAAAAGATTCTTATGGCAAATGATCATGTGTTGTCCATGTGCTCTACTCGCTCTCAGTTACGGCATCCTCGAAGATCACCTAAAGACAACAATAGAGCAAGGGTGAGTCCACGACTCAGCAAACACATCCATAAACAACGAGCAATAATAAATCAACAGCATTCAATAACTTCATTATCATCACATGTACTTATATTAATATTCTCATGCAGTTATCTTCTCTTTGATTCACATCCATTAATTTCATGTATCAATGCAAATCTAATCTACATGTCCACATGCACTTCTTTCGCGTATACCGGTATAGCATGAGTGAATGCTCGCGACAACATTCACTCTCAAGCCCGTTCCTCCATAAGGATCGGGGACCTCCTCCACTCCCGTGGAGTTGTGATCATTCATGATCACCTGCTCATATGCAAAGATGCTTATGTATGAAAATGCAAACTCCATCATAAACATCATGTCCAACTTTTCATCATGCTTGTCAACAAAGATATAAACATACCAATTATTTGTTTGCAATTAAACAAAATAAAAGCACAACAATAATGGTAATAGAAGATAAAGAAAACAGTGATCGATCATTGATCGCTGTCTACCATGTACTTGCCTTTACTAGTTGCGACGCACAATTTGGCTAGCAGATGGCAGCAAGTACGACGCCTCTCCTACATTATATACACAAATTTCAATACAAGCTACAGCATCATAAGAACAACAATCAATCAACAAAGCTCCTACACGTCCCCAAATATACCACGCTACTCCGGTACCGAAAAGTAACCCATTGCTGACTTATTACTAAAACGAACGTAACTTTTGACTCGAAAGTCCGATCACCACAAACCACCCCATTCTGGATTCTTTATAAAATTCTCCACTTTTTCTTAGATTACGAAGACTTCTAATTAAATAATCTAACCCTCCGTTTTTAGCCCAGAAAGCCGATCTGTCCGCTTCGGAACAGCAGGTCTTACTAAATTCATAACTTTTGTTTTATCCAACCAAAATGCGAGTTCTTAGATCCTACAGAACCATTGGACAATTATCTACATCTTTCATGTAGATCAAAAACTCTAATTAGTCTATCTACTATTTTTTTAATCCGCAGTCTACCGAAACAACGCCGAAAGGCGACAACCCCAAGGACAGCAGCCTTCCGAAAATCATAACTCGAATTATACTTGTCCGATCGACATGATAAAATATGCTATAGAAAGATATCGAAATTATCTACAATTAACTAGTAGATGACATTTCCAAAATTTGCCATTAAGGTACCGAATAAATCGTTACAACGGACGAGGCTAAGCAGATTCATTAGTCGGCCCTTTTACTAAAAATTCTAAAACCTCTAATTAATCTCAATTCTAATCTCTAACTAACTTAGTAAAATAGAGGGAAATAAAAATACAGATCGTTACCCACAAGAACCCGGATCCTGGCGTCTTTCTTCTAATTTTTTTCTATCTTCCTTCTCTTCTGGTTTGCCAAGCCGATGCTCTAGCTTTTCTCTTGATTTTTCCCTTGAGTTTCTCCTGGCTTCCACGCGCGAGGCACCGGCGACAATGTCGGCGGCGGCTCTCACGCAACCTGCAGTGACAGCGTGAGCTTCACTCGGCTCGGCTTCACGCGGCGGAAAACGCAGCGGCGGCCTTCGGCCGGCCGGCGAATCGGCGATGGGGTCCACGCGACAAGCCCGATGTTGGCTCGGCTACTGGCGTTCAATGGCGGCGGCAATGACAACGCCTGTAAGAGAAGCGGCAGCAGACAGCAGCAGTGGTGGCAGCGAACATGCATGCGATGCGATGATAAGAAGAAAAATTCTTGTGGCGGCTTGGATGGAAAGAAAACAAAGGAAATGGCTAGGGTTTCTAAAAAACCCAAAATCTATTTATATAGCTCTTAAAAATTCTCTGAAATTCTATTTTTATATGTACTATTTTATTTAATTACGCACCGATCCTTAAGACGTTATTATTAGTATTAACACTATATTTTTTTCAGAGTATTACATTATGCATCTCGTCAGTTAAGGCCACATGAAGGAAATTATCAACTCATGATCTAGAGTTAGCGGCAATCGTGCGCTTTGAAAATCTGGCGGCACTATCTCATTGGTAACATTGTGAGATTTGCCTGAGATCATAAGAGTCTCAAATATATCTTCACCCGATCGAACTTAATCTCGAGGCAAAGAAGATGGTTAGAGGCGATAAAGGATTATGACCTTGGAATTCATTATCACCGGGTAAAGCCAGCGTGGTAGCGGATGCTCACGAGTAGAAAGACATCTTGCAACACGGTGTTAGTTCAGAAAATGAACGAATTGTATGAAGAATGAAACATCCGAACAGAAATTGTCGGCCAAAGTTTGTATCAACCTGATGGAAGTCCAACCAACCATACAAGGTCAAATAAGAGAGAAACAACTAGAAGGCGAAGACATCAAAGAAATCATGAAGAACATGAGAAGAGGCAAAGCCGGGATTTTACGAGGGCGAGCAAGGCGCGGTATGATTTGGCAACCACATACGTGTACCTAATCACCATGAAACAAGACAAGCGATTACGAAAGAAGCTCATGAATCACCTTACTCTATCCATCCGGAGTACCAAGATGTACGAGGATCGAAGGAAAAGTATTGGTGGGTCGGTATGAAGCGAGAGATCATTGAGTTTGTTGCGTTGTGATGTATGTCGGCGTGTTAAGGCGAGAACATCGAGAGACCTGCGGATTGTTACAACCATTACCAATTCAGAGTGGAAATGGGAGGAGATTGGTATGGATTTTATCACCGGACTTCCTAGGACCCAAGCAGGATGTGATTCCATTTGGGTGATAATTGACCGATTAACCAAAGTGGCTCATTTTATTCTGTCAAGACCACTTACGAAGCGATAAGTTAGCGAATTGTACATGGCGGGATCGTTTGTCTACATGGTATACCCAAGAAAATTGTGTCGCAGAGAGGTTCGCGATTCACATCAAGATTTTGGCGAGTCTACATGAAGCTTTGGGAACCGGACTCAACTTGACCTGACATATCATCCCCAAGCGGATGGCGGACGAGCGTGTAAATCGGGTCTTAGAAGATATGCTTGAGCTTGTGCTATAGATTACGGAAGAAGTTGGGATAAGAATTTGCCCTATCAGAATTTTCCTATAACAACGACTTTCAAGCTAGCCTCTGAGATGTCGCCATTTGAAGCATTGTATGGAAGAAAGTGTAGAACCCCTCTCCTTTGGGATCAAGTAGGAGAACACAGTTCTTGGACGAGAATTGATAAAAGAAAGGTGAAAGTAAGGTAAAAGCAATAAGAGAGCGTCTGAAGGTGGCTCAATCCCGACAAAGAGTTATCTTGAGCAATCGTCGGAGAGAACTATCCTTGAGATGGGAGATTTTGTCTATCTCGGGGTAACTCCACTCAGGAGTGAGGAGATTCGAGACTAAAGGAAAACTTCGCTTTTGATTTGTCGGACCTTATAAGATTTTGGCAAGAGAGGTGAAGTTGCTTATCGATTGGAACTACGACATCTCATCATTTGTTCACAATGTCTTCCATGTATCGATTAAAGAAATGCCTCAGTACCATGGAAGAAACACCACTCGAGCATCAATCTTGGGAAGATCTCACCTATGTGGAAGCGACCAATCAAGATTTTCGATGTGGCGAGCAGCGTCACGAAGCAAAGTCATTCGTTCTTGTAAGGTTCGATGGAGCAATCATTGAGAAGAAGAAGCTACAGGGGCGAGAAGAAATTTTAAGAGCCGAGTACCCCACCTCTTTGCTAACTTGGTGAATCTAGGGTTGAGATTCCCTCTAAGGGGGTAGGTTTATAATGACCCAAAATTTTAATTTCAGTTGAAAATAAGACTTTAATTATTTTTGTGGATTTTTTGGAAATTTTAAAAGCTTTTCCCTAATTATTTTAAAGCTAAAATAATTTATGTGCAAAATCTATTACCAACTAAAAGTTGGAATTATTTTATTTAAGTCCAGAATGCTCTTGAGAATTTCTGTGAATTTTCTCAAAATTTTTGGACTTTATTTGTTATTTTCAAAAGCTTATTTGAATTTCTAGGATTAAATAAATTGGAAAAAGAATTTAAATCCTAAACAGCGATCTTGGGCCAAAGCCCGACCTTGTCTTGCGCCTCGACCCAATTCCTCCCGTGCTGTTTAATGTGGGCGTCCGTCGAAATCGAACGGCCAGACATCAAACCTTCTCGCTCTATCGCCTCGGCGTTCGATCAAAATCCAGCGATCACCGCCGTCAGACCGGTTTAGCGCGTGTTACCACCTCGGGCCGTTCGATCAAAATCAACGATCGTCACTACTCCCGACCAGTTCATCAGAGCCGCCATGTGGGCCCCAGCGGCGTCTTCTTCCTCGCCCCCTTCTTCTCCCTCTCGTGCCCGAGACAACGCCGCCATTGCCGCGCCTCGGAGCTCCGTCTCCTCCGCGATTCCCTCCACTTTAACCCCCGCATTTACGCGCATTAGCATCGCCAGCTCCTCCGCATTCACCCGGCATTACCCCCTTCTTAACGCGCCATGCGTCCGCGCCTCTCGCCTCCGCCATTACCGCCGCACCCAATCTCCCACTTCCGGCCTCCCCTCGACCTATAAAAAGCACCCCCAGCTGCGCCTCTTCTCCCGCATCTCATTCCCCCAACTCCTGTCCCTCGATGCGCGCGATCGCCGCATTTCGCATTTCCCGCGGAGGCGAAGCTCGTTCTTCTCCGGTTCGGCGCCACGAGCTTCCGGCCACCTCATTGCACCTTGACGCATCAGCGTCCTCGGCGATCCTCTGGCGCACCTCGGCCGCTGAAGACCCCGGAGCTCCTTCGCCGCCAACAACGAACCCACGCCGCCTCTCTCGTCGCGCGACCTTGAACCACTCTCCGCCGCCACGGTGGCGCCCTCGCATCGGCATCGTCTCACGAGCATTTCGCACCTCACGAGCTTCGCGCGCCGATTGCGGTACCTTTGGTACCCAGCGCCGCCCCTCCGGCGCCGATGTGGCGGCCGTCGGCGCCACTGGCGCCATCGGCACTTTGGCGGCGTAGCGGCAGCGTGGGCGCCCGGCCTGACCGCGCGCGCCCGGCTGCGTTTTCGCTCGCACTTTCTTTGTGGCCGAGTCCACCGTGGACTCGGAAGCGCCGTGGACTCGATCCATCTTATGCGGGCCCACTTGTCGACCTCGTGAGCGATCTTCTTGATGCATGCTTGCGCAATAAATGGAATTTCCTTTAGAAATTTAATTGAAAGTCGGAAATTCTGATTTTTAGGATTTAATTTAGGTTTCAAACTTCCAGGAGCTCGTATTTCTTCATATGAACTTCGATTTAGGTGATTCAAATTTCTAAATTTGTATAAAATCAAGATCTAGCTAACTAAACCAAAATTATTTAATTTGGAGTTAATTTGTATTTTCTTTTGAATTTATTTGAGTTCATTTGAATTCTGTTTGAATTTGGATTATTCTCGCGTATAGATTTTGACGACTCTGAAGAGCTTGACCCTATTGAAGAAGTAGAATACCAAGATTTTGAGCAAGGCAAGTTACACCATTGACCATTTTGCCCCCAATATTTAAAATTATTTAATTTCTGTTTTAAATAATTATTGCATGCATAATTGTATTTAATTATTTTAAATTCCTATTTTAAATACTTAATTATTCCAATTCCTTTGTATAGCCACATTTGAATGTTGTATTACCAATTCCTTGTCACCTTAGTCAAATGAATTTAAAAATAAACATATGCTTAGCAAATGCTTAGACCATGAAATATTTGATTTTGGGAGAATTTAGCCAAAACTTCAAAATTTGATAAAAAGCCTATGACATTGTTATGTCATGGTGGACTTTTGCAAATATCTTTGAAAATTATAAAAAAATAAAAGAAAATAGTTTGTACTTGGGCAAAAATGGACCGTTGGTGGGTGCTGGTTTATGCACGGGCTCGTCTTGTTAGGACTGAGACCCAGGATTTTTATTGAAAGTTGCCCAAGTAGGTTAAGGACCGGTCTTTGAGCCGCATCTTGCAAAGCTCCACCGTACTACCACATGTTACGTATGGCGAACCCAGGCTTAATAATTTGTCTTACCTCATTATTGTTTAGGCCATTTTGTTGTGTGGGTGTCGGTTAGACTTTATTCCTACATTAGGCGCAAGAGGGGCTTCGGCGGTGGTTAGCTTAATGGAAGTGAAACCTTAGCGGGCATATTGGTAGTGAGGTAGTGCATTGGAAACGCCTTGTGATAATTGCCTAGTCACACGCCTAAGGAAGCGTGCATTGGCCGACATAATGGGCAAATTATCTCGTGTGGGTAAAGTTGTACCCCTCTGCAGAGTGTAAATCTATTCGAATAGCCGTGTCCACGGTCATGGACATGCTAAGCAAAGCCACTCTAAGTTAGAATTTGTTTTTAGTTTTAAAATAACTCTGGACATGATTTGAGGATGGTTAATCCTTGTGATAAAATTAGGCGGGTAGCCTTGTGATAGGAGGGTATCCTTCACCATGTTTCATATGGAGGTTATCCACTATAAAATGATCAAATTTTAAAATCTGATTTTAGCTATGGAATAAAAATGTGCCTTGAAACTTAGTATAACTGTTTAAAACACAAAAATACTGAATTACGCAAATAAACCCTAGAACCTTCCTTTGAATAACATATGCATGCATTATAAATTCTGTATTGGGTGTAATTTGCGAGCACGATTTGTAGTGCTCACTCTTCTTGAATATTATTATTCGGGAGAAGACTATCCGGAAGGTGAGGAGCGGGGCGATTAGGCGGCGACCTCAGGCGATTACTGTGGCGTATCGTGTGGCTTACCATTATATTTTGCTTAAGCTTAATGTTTTATTTGGCCTCGGGCCCAAATTGTAATAAACTCTATGCTTATTAATAAACACGTTGGATATGTTTGTGATAACATTTTGTGTATGTGTCTGCTGGAAATCTGGACTAGTGTATGAACATAGAAATTCGGGATCCTTCGTTCCGGGTTCGACCACGGAACTTCCATGCTTGGAAGAACGGAACTACGCTAGGTAGAATCGAACTTCGATATCGTGAGAGCGGCCAGATTTTATTTAACTCTTTGGATTTGATTCACTTCCGTCTTTTGTTTATCGGAAGGTTTTGGATTCTTTGTGTGGACACTTGATAAGGGAGGATCTTATTTTTAAGGCACCATTCACCCCCTCTGTTGCCATTTCGGTCCTTCAATTGGTATTAGAGCGGTTAGCTCTTTTGATAGATCTTTAACGATGCATGAGCCATGGCAGCGGACAAGTATTCCACCAAACCTCCGAGTCTTTGATGGCTGGATTACCCATTACGGAAGAGCTGAATGAAACATACATCGAGCTCGGGGTATGCCATCTGGCGAAGGTGAAGGTCGGTTATTGTTCTGAGATGAAAACATCAATATGGGAAACATACCGGTGTTGAGGCCAATGCAAAGGCAAGGAACATTATAATCCAAGGTTTAAGCGAAGCGAGTTTGATCGCATCTCTCATCGGCGTCGGCTTTCGACATCTAGGTGACCCTCGGCGCTTACCATGAGGTACCACGAGATCAAGACGATTCGGCGGACCGGTTCAAGCGTGAGTACAACAAGTTTGAAATGCTCGTTGGCGAGTCCCTTGATGAGTGCTGCGGCGTTTTCACAAGATCTTGAGTTACCTCGGCGGTCGGTCTTACATACCCGACTTCGGACAATGCTCGTCGGATGCTCGCAGCTCTTGATTTGCGCGTTTGGGAGATGAGCGTGACTACCATCCGGGATACCACGGACCTCGACTTTGACTCTTGGCGCACTTTACTCGCCTCAAGACTCACGAGATTGACATAGTCTCGAAGGTCGAAGTCACGATCGATGACCTTAGTCACCGATCCCACTTACGGATCTTCTTACGATTAAACTGCGGTTTCTCCTGGTGCTCTCGTGACATAGCGATGATCGGTTAGAGCGACTTGGCGATGAGCAACTAGCCCTCCTAGCTCGGAAGTATTCCCATGCTTTTAAGAGAAGGAGGGATGGAAGAAGAGGCGACCGTGATTTGTTTGAGTGTGGTGGCCCCAACCACATCAGAGCAAAGCGCCCCAAGGTGAGGAAGGGCAAAGCGACTACGGCGGTTTGGGCAAAACGACTACATCGACAAGAACCGCAACATGAAGCCCTCGGCACCTTCTTAAGACAAGAAGAAGTTCCGCAACTTTGGGAAGGCCAAGAAGCTCTTTCATCGAGTCCTCATTTGCCTTGACGACCTCAACTTCAGCGATGTGGAGGGATGGAGCGGCGGCGAAGGCAAGGATGATCAAGATCCCAGGGCGGTGGCGACTTCATCGGTATGTGCCGTGGCCAGCGGAACCGGCGTCGTGACAATGAGCTCTCTGGCGACTCCGATGAGGTAGGTCCTCCTCGACCGACTCAATGATGCATTTCTTAAGCTAGGAAAGTTTTATGCTAGATCTAGAGCTAGGGTTGGTGATCTTGAGAAGGAAGTAGATAGACAATCACGGGAGCTTACTTCACTTAGATCTGCTTCCTCCCGTGATGATTGTGATACATCTTTGTGTTTTGATTGGTGACATGGAGAAATTGAGGACCTCGCATGATAGTCGACTACGAGCTTGATAAACTTAAGGTGGAGAATGCTAGTATTGTGGATTTCATGGGGATATGCTCGGATCTTAGGATGATGTGACAATTGGCAATGGCGTTTACGGTTTGTCGTTTCACGTGTTTTCGACAAAGTTCTGAGCTTCTTGGGCGGGCGGTCCGACCGGTCCTTGCAATGATCGGTCCGAGGTCCCAAATCGGTCGGACCGGCCATGTGGGTGTCGGACCGCGGTGACCTAAAAGTTCTCGAGAATGGTTTGGGCCAAAAATAGGTGTTGTAGGCAAGTGAGGATCCCAATGCACTTGGTCTCATGATTTTGGAGTCTCGATAAAAGTTCTATTGGTTTAAAGTTTCGAAGGTTTGATTTTGGGGTTGAAATTGGCTAAGTCCTAAAGCGGTCCGGCCGCTCACGAGGAGCGTCCGACCGGCCAAGAAAGCGATCCGACCGCTCACTGGAGCGGTCGGACCGGTTTCTACTTGAGCGTCGGACCAACCGTGGCGATGTTGTTTTGTTAGGTCAAAGTCATTGGTATCGTGACATATGGTTTGCATGATGCATGTTTTGACTAACATGGGTCAAGTTGTGAAGAACTTGTTCCCAAAATCGTGTTTGCTTATGCGTGGTTGTGCGGGTTGCTTGGTAGTCAGCGACGGTCAGCGGCGAGAAGGATCGGGACTAGACTTGGAGAGTTGAGGTCGAGCGATTGGCGATGCGGGTGAGGTCAACGACTCAAGCGTGACACAAGATGGACAAGGGTGACCTATTGGCAAATCCATGACGCATGGTGAAGCGGTTTAGGTCAAAAGGTTAAAGACGGCGCTTTGCGAAGCGTGCGTGTGTGACCCGTTTGTTAGTGGGCCTTAACCGGAGCCCAATTAAGTCAAACCCTAAGAGTTTTAGGCCTCCACTATAAATAGGAGGAGATGGTGGCTGCACCTCTCTCGCTCTCGCCTCTTTGTGTTTCAAACCCTTTTTGTCTTTAGGGGAGTTGAGGTGGAGGCTAGGGCTCTTGATGGTTTGTGGAGAATTTCGTGATCTTTGATTGTCTACTGATCCATGATGGTGTGGATGTAATCCAGCATCAATCACGAAATCAATCTATGCAAGGTTTGCTTGAGATAAGTCTCCTTTGGTTCTTGCTTTCAATTTCATGTTTTTAGGGCTTCCTTTGATCCGCGAGTTTATGATTGATTCTTTCACGTGGATTAGCTTGCTGTGATATGTGTGAATCTATCTAGCATCATCTTGATCATCAATCTCTCACGAACAAGCATTAGGATCAAGTTTTCGTTCTTGCCCGGTTTTAGACCTTCTGTTAATCAATTGGCAATTGCTTAAGATCGTTCCAAGAATTATCATAATATTCGATTGGAATAGGTTCTCAATAGCATATAGAAGGTGTGTGCAAAGTTTCAGAAAGATTGGAGTTGAGAATCAAAAGTTTCACCTAATTGCAACCGTCATCGGTGATTTTCTTATTGCGGATCGGTTCGAGTCGGCGGTCGGACCGCCGTCATCACAGTCGACCGATTTTGGGCGGTCCGACCGCCGACTCAACGCCGGTCGGACCGCCCGACAATCGGTCCGACCGGTTAGATGCAGTGATCGGACCGCGTCTTTGTGAGTCTTTGCAATCTTAGTTGATTTTGTTATTTTGCTTAGGGATTTAATTGGATTCAATACTAGTCTTCATTTGTCTTGGTATATTGATCTTCATAGCTTTCTAATAACTCTTTGGAGTAAAATTGTATTGAGTTCATAATTTGTGAAAAAGTGGCGTGCTCCTATTCACCCCCCCTCTAGTCGCCTTTACGGTCCAACAAGTGGTATCAGAGCCTGGTTAGTTCAAACTTGATCTTAACCGTTCACTGAACTTTGGCGATGGATAAGTTTTCTACTAAACCGCATATCTTCGATGGGCACGACTATGCCTATTGGAAGAATCGTATGCGTCTTTCTTGAGAGCGAGGACAAGCTATTTGGGATGTTGTTAGAGCCCATTTGGTTATTCCGAAATTGCTACACACATACGTAATTCTTTTGGCTAATAACAATAAGGCTAAGAATCTTTTATATGGTGCACTTGGTAGACAAGAATATGATCGAATTTGTAATCTTTCAACTGCGCATGAAATTTGGAACACTCTCGAAACATATCATGAGGTTCGTCCCAAATCAAAAAGGTGCATAAGCTGTTTACAAGCGTGAATACAATAAATTCGAGATGCGTCTGGAGAGAGCATCGATGACATTTTCGATCGTTTAATAAAGTAATTAATCAAATGAAAGTGTTGATATTGAATATTCTCAATCTGAAAATGCCATCCATCTCTTGGTGCAATCAACACCAAGGAGTGGGAGATGAAGGCTCTTGCTATAGAAGAAAATGTTGATCTTTCAAGTCTTACTTTAGAATTGCTTTATAGTAAACTCAAGACTCATGAAATTAAAAGAGTTGATCATCCCAAGAAAGATAATTTAGCTTTGTAGCGAGATCCTCTCAAAAGTCTTTTGATGACTCTTCCGAATCTTCTTACGGATTTTCATTTGCTTGTTTATCGCTATTCATGAAGAGGAGCTTGAAAGTATTCTGAAGCAGAGTTAGCTCTTCTAGCTAAAAAATTCACACGGCCTACAATAATGTGAGAAACAAAAGAGAGGTGGTCGGTGACATGCTATGAATGTGGTGAGCTCAATCATATCCGCAAATTGCCCCAATTTGAAAGGTAAGAGCAATCATAAGGAAGGAAAGCCGACTTGGAAGAAGCCTCCTTTCAACAAATCAAGGTATGAGGCTAATAAGCTTGTGAAGGCTGCTCATAGGGTCCTTGCCGCTTTTGAGGATCAATCCTTGAGCGATGTGGATCTTAGGGAGTGAGGAGGATAAGGAGGAGGAGATCCCTCAAGGCAAAAGAAAGGGAAGGCCAAAGACTTCACTGGCATGTGCTTCATGGCTGACACGGATGACATTGATGATAATGAGGTATCTTTTTCTTATGATGAGCTTTCTGCTAAATATGATTCTATAGTTAAGCAATTGCTTAGTCAAGATGAAGCGCTAGAATTTGTTATGACAAAAAATAAGAAATTAGAGTCAAAGATTAGCAAACTGAAAGTAGAGCTTAAAACTGCTAAGACTCTTGAACCTGATGAATGTTTATCTTGTCATGCTATGCATTCAGAAATTACCAAGTTACAATCTGCTCATAACATTTATGTACAACAACTTGAGAATGCTAGATCTGAACTAAATGAAATTAAATGTGCTCCTTGTGAAAAATGTTTAGAATCTAGTAAATCGATTGCTTTTGATGTATTTGATTCTAGCCCTTGCACTTCATGTTTAGAAAAAGAACGTGAAATCAAAGATATCTTAGAAGCTGCTAGAGTCAAATATGCTAAGCTTAAGGACAATATTGAAAATACTACTTGTAACAGCCCAGTTTTAATAAACAGTAGCAAGATGTTAAAACATAACATCACTGTTTATTTAAAAACTTAGATATGTTGTTACAATCAAAAATCTCCATTTTCTAGTCAATATCTTATCACAACCCTTCCTCTTTGGACAGTCTATTTTCCTTTTGAGTACCGAATGCTCTTGCTTTGTGATGCATGTAGTGGGATAGTCTTTGCTTTGTTGGCAAAGGCAACTCAGAGCAAGACTCTGTTTTCTTTCCTTTCTTTAATTTGGAGAGCGGTCTGACAAGCCGACCGATCAGCAAAGATCTTCTTTTCTTTTCCTTAGGTGGCGAGAGTCTCACTTTGCGGTCGGGAAGCGATGTTGCCGGCTAGCACAAGATAGCGAGCAATGACGGTCTGGTAACACCAGCCTGAGATCGTGAGCAATGCAAAGCGGCTAGCTAGTGCAGCTCTTTTCCTTTCCTTCTTGTCGGTTGGGGAGCAATGCACTGACTAGTATGCAACTTCAGGCATTGTTCTCTTTCCCTTTCTCTTCTTTAATTTGAGGCGGTCTGGTAGGTCAGCGATCTTGACCGGAAGTGATCGACCATGATAGAACCACCTCAGCATCTCTAGAACCCTCTCCTTTGCTCTGGAGCTTTAACCCTTCCCAAGCTTTAGTGTTAAGCCTCCTGCCATTCTTGACTGCAAGTGCTGCCCATACTGCTGCTCATGCTTTCTTCCTTATCAGTGAAAATGGAGTAGCTCCCAGTGAACCGAACTGGTTAGAATATTGCTTGGTGTTTTCCTGCTTCGGTGAAGGGAAGTGGTTTTCAAAGTTTCCTTGTTCAGCTGAAAGATCTCAGTTTCTCCTCTAGCTTTAGCTGGTAAGACATGATCTTATGTCTTTTCTTCTTAATATTCTTAGGAAACTCAATAACTGATCTTAATCACTTCTTTGTGCTTGTGGTGCTCAAGTTTTGTCTTGACAAAACTATTGTTTTATAACTTTTCGGTCTTTCATATCATTACAAGATTTAGTGTTTCTCATGTTAACTTATCAGCTTAATTAGGTTCTAACTAAACCTTAATAGCTTAAGCAAAGTTTAGTTCTAAGGATCATGTTTTTAGTTGATTAGATTCAAGAGACTTTTCTGTCTTTTTCTGTTGGTTGGTAGGCAAAGAAGGTAACTTCATTAGTCCGGTGATCTTTGAGAAATTAGGGTTAGCATGGGTTGATGTAGGGTATTATTTACTCTCGGCTCAACTTTAACTTCAATCTAAAATCCTTGCTTGGAGTATTTCTCAAATCAATCGACTCATAAATCTGTCTCTTTGTTTTTTTTGTTGGCCAAACCGACAAAAGACAATCAGTTTTCCTCTCTTAATTCTGTCATTTCTGATTAAAGGTTAAGTTGGGTCTTGGTATTAGTTAAGCATACTTTAAGCTTAAGCAAACCTATTATCTTGTTCAAAGTTTAATCACAACAAACTTGATTTTGTAACTCTTTTTTTGAAACTATTTGTGCATGTCTATTTTCGGTCCCTACTTGTGTTCACATCACTTCAGTAATTTTATCACTTAGTGCCATTAAATGATGAGTTAACCCCTAGACTAGTGGAGAATACTCTAAACTAAAGTGTAGCACTTTACTTGTGAATATTTAGTGCAGCAAACTTCATTTGGCATATTGTCCTGTTCAGTTTCAGAGTGTAGTCATTGCAATCCAGTTTGAACCGAAATCTGGCATGAGTGTCTACTATTGATTAATGATGAGCTAGACTTTAAAATTATACTCATTTAACTGTAATGTAATCCCAGAGTACTATTTTCTCTTAGTCTAATACATCAGATATCTTTCTTTTGTGAAATAGCACTGTTTTCGGTTTTGACAAATCTGAAAACTGCTATTTTGGTTTGGTCTGAAATTTGCTAATTAGTGCTAATGGATGCTAGGTGATAATTTAAACTTGTAGTTGTACTTATCTAGCTATAACTCCATCATGTATGTCCTTTTTGTTATAGTCTAATGGAGCATCAAGTTTTTATCCTTAAATCTGTCCAGATTTTTCAGATTTCAAAATCTGACTTTTGCTTTTCTTTGTAAGCCTCAAATTTTGATGTCTACTAGTATTTAATGCTAAATAGTATGCTAGGCTTTAAGTTTTATTCATTATCTAGTAATCTAAATAAAATCATTGATTGGTTCAAATCAAAAATCAGCAAAGCTTTATTTTGCAAGCTATCCAAATTTCAGTTTTGCTAAACCTGAAACTGTAGCAGTCTAACTGAAATTGATGTTGGTTGATAGCTGATAGTAGGAGATGAATTAGACTTAGTATATTTCTCAATTAGTTGAGAATTAGTCCAGAATATCATTTTCTTCTAATGTCCTAGTTCATCAATCTGATTTTTGGCTTTCTGCCCAGTTTTCGGTTTTGCTAAAAATCTGAAACTTGTAATCCAGATTTTGATCATATTGCTTGTGAATGTTAGCTGATGCTTTGTGGTGAGTTAGGTTTTGAATATTACCCTTTAGCTTTGGCTTATTCAAAGATATCAAGTGCTCATAATCTAATGAAGCATCTATTTCTTTCTTTGCAATCTATCCAGTTACGGTTTTGCTAAAACACGAGGCCGTAGTTTTTCTGCTTTCCCATTTCAGTTTAGTTACTACTGGTGGTCATGCCGACCACATGCAATTAAATGTTGGCCTCTACTTCTTCTAGTAAAGAGTATAAATGTTAAGCTAAATTGCTACTTTGTCCTGTTTTCAATATTGTTCCAAATCTGAAATTGTGGTTTTAGTTTAAACTACTTGTGACAAATTGTATTAGCAGAAGCCGGCTATATGCTATTGACCTTATGTAAAATAGATATGACTTAAGCATGTTGTTAAATATGCATTGAACTATTGATCATGCACTCTTTTCTGCATTTTGCTCTTTGCCATTTTCTTGCTATTTATTGGACTTTTGTGTTCTAGATACTGGTTCTTCTGAGATTGTTGAATCTTTTGTTGAGCCACCAGAACCTGAACAAGAGGTTATCTATTATTACCAAGGCAAGCTTCCTCTCGCACCATGTTGATCCTAATCTTTTGAACTGTAGATTTATAAAATACAGTGATACTGTTGCATGCAATTTTCTAAAAATTATTTATGCTCTGTTCCTAGTTAGCTATAACCAGAACTTATGGCTTACCTTGAATTGATCATACACTCAACCTAAGGTAGTTTGTGGTGATATAATACTTATTTTCAATTTTTGCTTAGCCATGCGATCCATAGAGCGGTAGGGTTTGGCAGCTTATCTTGTCAAACACAGGGAACAACAAATACATTTTTATTTTGTTGATTCTTTGTTGATTTATTTAAATCAAATGAATCTAAATCTTGTTGTTAAACTTAATTCAAATCTGGACAAGTGGATGCTAGTGATGGTGCCTAGTGCGAGAATGGGAAGCTGTGGATGTCTTATGCAGGTTGATTAAGGATGAACTCGACGGCCCAATTCAAGCACCAACGCACTTCCACACGCAGTGTATGGTATTGTTTGGTTAAGTAAAGGGTTAATATTATTGAGTTGGATACAGAGAGTAAGGGCATGTGTATTGATTTCATATGGCATAGATGCTTAAGTCTTGGGCCGTGTCGTATGCCATGTGGAGCTTATATCGATATCGATGTTCTTAGAAGGGTAAGGCGTAGATGTGTTACATCGCATGTACGTACCTTGAGGCCCGATCATGTGTAATATGTGTGGCTAACACGAGTTTGCATTTAATTGGTGGTCGGCATTCCTGTACAACATGTGAACCTCGGTTGAATATATGCTATCGATCGTTGTTTAAGCGGGATCGAGTTTCACATGGGTCATCCAACTCAATAGTGTTAATTTGTTGAAAATACCGAATCTTAGTTTACGGTACGCATACCAAAGGCGGTGTGCTATTATCCTAGGGGTTACGGGCTAACTAAGTCGTGTGGGTAAAGATGTACACCTCGCAGGATTAAAACTATTCGAATAGCCGTGTCCACGGTTACGGGCAACGCTTGGATTGATGTCACCTGTATAGAATTTGTTCTAATTTGGGTTTTGGAAATTATTAGTTTCGGCATGAGGAGTGTCATGCTTGGTTTGGTAATGATCAGTGACTATTATTGATACTGTTTATGCTTATGTTCAATTACTTACTGTTTTTAGTCCAAATTGAATTATTAAAACTGCTTTGTCAAAATTTAGCAATTGTAGGTTAACAGTATCGCTTATGCAAATTGAACCAATTAAGCTTTCTTTGATAACCTTATGCATATAAAATTCTATTCCTTTGTATAGGTTCTTCTAAACACTTTCTTTTATTAGTTTGTGTAAGACTTGCTGAGTACCTTTCGTACTCAGGGTTTATGACCTCTTGTTGCAGGTGAGGATGGATACCTTTATGAGATGCCCGTTAGCGCCGAACTGGGTGACGCTAACGAGT